>KZ308740.1:371129-423991 GCA_000376725.2 Ladona fulva
AATTGCTGAACACTATTTATACGATACTCATTTAAGAGACCATTTAATACGGATTTTATTAGACGAAATGAATTTTTCGGCTGAAATGAGAATTAAAGAAACCACTTCATATAATTATACTATTTTAATCCTTCTTTTAAAAGTATATTCGTATAGACAACCTCACTGACATCTTCGCGCCATCCATAAGACACAATTCTGGGCGTTGACAGATAACCGATGCTCCAATTTTTAAAATAGGCTCCACTGAAATCAATCCCAGGATTTTATAATCAATAATCATCGAGTTATTTGCAAATACAGGCATATGAGAACTAAAACACCCGTGCACAATGCACAATGTGCACAAGCACAAATGTGCAATTTAATCGCGTGATTCTGAATCAGAAAGATTTATTTTCGCTGAAATAGCTCCAAGCTCTCTGGAGCACGCAACCCTTGAAAATTACGGGCTTTGGAAATCCTTTTCGATTGATGTAAAAGTAACATGTGGTAGACTAAGAGTTTTCCTTTTTCTTACACGATCTCAACCAAAGGTTTTAGTGCACAGCCCGACGGAAGTCCCGGCCGTTAGAGAATTGGGCTTGGGTGTGGCGCCGGGTATGGAGACGGCAGTGGCGGTGAAGCCTGTAGTGGTACGATCGACAGACGGCATTAAGGCCCTGCCTTCATACCGCCGGAGGTGTTTTCTGCAATCAGAAAGGAATCTAGCTTTCTTCCGCCTCTACAGCGTCTCAAGCTGCAGGACAGAATGCTTGGCGAATGCGACACTGAAGTTCTGCGGTTGCAAGGAGTACTTCATGCCAGGTGACCCCATTTCGAATCTCCGAAGAGAGTAACTTTTTATTTGATGCAATGAGATATCTCACTTTTGATTTAAGCGTACCTTTTAATTTTGCCCGGAAAAGGGTACGATGTGTAAAGTCTCATACGGATGTTTCTTCTGATTCTAGAAAGAAGGCTATTTGATGAAGGTAAGTGATAGGATGAGATTCACAAGAAACTTCAACCGCATCCGCATCTCAGCATGAAATTGATTTCTAGAATTTGTTTCTTTCTATTCTAAACATGACAGGGCTGGCGATTCATGACCGAAATGGCCGCATTTACGTAATGATTTTCTAATGTAACAGCATGGCTATACATATTATGAGTAGCTCGTAATGCCTAACCGGATTTGTGCCAAAGAATTGGGTCAATCATTGAACGTTATCCAAACGATCGCGTAAACAAATGAATTACGATAATGTTAATTACTACCTAGAGAACTAATCATCATGGAGGATCATATGTTACGTACGAAGGATACGTTCAAACAAGAATGGCTATTTACAACTTTAAAGCTGTTCTTGCGAAAGATATCTAAGACAATGGGCGCAGCGATTGTAAAATCCACATTTGTCTTTGACTTTTAAATGGTCTTTAGGCGTACTCAAATGGGAATACGACTTCCTAATATTACCAGGGAAGATTATTTCAAAACCATTGAATTAACTGCAATGGAAGTCTTGTTGACCAAGGTCTAATCTCCATTTCAAATTATTCCATTTAATTAGAGAATATAGTAAGGACAAGGGTATAGCAAATGATATTCTTAAACTCAAGAAATATTGATGGTAATCATCTTAAGGAGCTCAGATTTTCTATTTCAATATTACAATTTCCCTATTTTCTATTCTTTAATCTCTTTATTTTCTCTACTCCTACATAATCGACTTCAAAGTGATTACTCTCCACCAAGTTCTACATGCAATTCGGCAGTTTGCATTACATGAATATCAATTTGGACGCTAATCTGGCTCTAAATATGATATGTGATTCTGATTGCATTAGCATTTCGAAATTTTTTTTCGTAAATTCCCACCTAGAACTCTCTTCTCAGATATATCAAACTAAATGGTTCCACTCACAAATTTCATTTCACTTATATTGTTTATAAGAAACGTGAAAGAAATGTGGCTTTCGTAGATGACACTTAAACTGAAGAAATTAATTTCTAGACGTCAGTGAGCTGTAATTCAGTTTAGCTATTTGTCATAAAGCAGTGCACTTTTACTAAATTCCGTAACGAAAAAAGTTCATAACTATCTTACTTTATAGAAGAAGGAAATTTTCTTCTAATACTGCGAAACTTTATATTATGCTGAGTGTTTCTAATCAATTAGAAAATGTAGGTGCGACTTGATCATTTGCGATATTTGTAAACCCATTTTATTTAATACCTCGACATTAGCTCTTCATTATGACTCGCCATTGATGATCTCAGGGATTCCAGCTTTGACATCCACCCTACCAATATTATTTCTTAATTACTATACAGATGATATCTTTATTTTCAATTATGGCTAACATCATTAACTTATCACAACGACAATTTCGAAATGGGGCATCGGAGTAAAAGGCCAACTCTCCGGTATTCTTCGGATGCTTTAAACTCTCAGGGCGAGAGAACTCAAACCAACATATATACGATCCTTCTTCTCTCCGACTCTTACAAAGATAAGGCTTCAATTCACTTAAAACGGGGCGTCCACTTTTTCTTCTCTTTCAATACTCTTTCCCGAGGTGGCAAAATTGAATCAAAAAAACGACAGCGATGGATCGTTTGCTTTTACGCTCAAGCATCCAGCCGAGATTTTTTTACCGCACTTTACATTCACCTTGAGGCAATTTGCCCACATTCCCCTATTCTCCTCCTAAAGAATTATATTTAGCGAAAAATTGTGCATCGTCCATGAATTTGCCTTTTAATATGCTCGTTCCATAAAGTAGATGCTTTATTAAAAAGATGCGATTTATTCTTCTTTGTGGTAGATGATAGCCTTGTGAAGCCTCATTTTATTACAAACTTAATTTTTGTCTTCAGCAATTTGATACACTTCCTTGCTTAATATATTATAATTATTCATCAACGTATATTCCACGATTTCCACTTTTTTACAATCATTTATACACAAGAAACGATGCGCTGATAGCTATATGATTACCTATAGAACTAATTTCAGATACACACACACATACATACATACATTAATATACCATTTAAGGTAAATCTATCAGGTAAACTAGCACAGGTTTGAAAGATATGCTTTTGAAACAACTTTGTCTCTTACTTAGACCTCCTAATGACCCTCTCTTGATTTTATAGAGATTTCTTTACAAAGAGTAGAATTTGGGGCCCCGAAGTATCACCGTGTACCTGTGGTAAGGCCTACCTGATTTATTTATTTCTCACAATATAGAGATTAAATTTACCAGTTTCCCTTGAAAAGTGGTTATTTTTTCAACACCTGTCATGGAATACTACAAAGTAAATCGCCGCTCCGTCGAATT
Source organism: Ladona fulva (assembly GCA_000376725.2). NCBI lineage: Eukaryota > Metazoa > Arthropoda > Insecta > Odonata > Libellulidae > Ladona > Ladona fulva. The sequence continues at coordinate 374,463 of KZ308740.1, forward strand.
TAACTTATAAGTACTATTAAACGTTAAAACGCTTCGGAAGATATCTTAAGTGATTTCTTTAGAAGCGTTTTCACTTCTATTAGTACATCAAATAATCTTCCAGATGTTGATAGGTCTGAAGCGATGTCGAAAACCACCTTCACGGAAGACGGCATCATTAATCTATTGCGACATATTAAACCGAATAAAGCTCCTGGTCCTGAAGACATGCCAGCTCGGGTATTCAAGAAGGTAGCGGAAAATGTAGCACTTTTTTTAAAGTAAAATTTGATAAGTTGTGAGTGAAGGTAAAGTTCCGGATGATTGAAAAATTGCGAACGTCGCTCCAATACTTAAAAGCGACGCTGCGGAGGATCCAGAGAATTACCGGCCTATCTCTTCAATATTATTGAGTGAGAATATAATGGAACATACAATTGCAAGTCCTTTAATGGGTTTTGTCGAAACGTCCAACTTCATGGTTAAGAATCAACATGGTTTTCGTAAGAGTCGATCTTGTGAGTCTCAGCGGGAATTATTAGTACACGATGCACAGTGGGCTATAATCGATAAAAGCTGGCCAAATATACAAAAATTTTTCTTTTTTTTTTAAGCGAGGACTTTTAAGCTTCGCATGGCTACTCTTGAATAAATTCTGCATACAACTATGCAATTAATTTACGTTAACTCTTACGCATCGCAATGATACAGGGAGTCCGACTTGACAAAGTTTTGCGAAAAATGCCGGTATTAGATGTTTCGCGAAATTCTTCAACTTCAAGCTGATGCTGAACTGAAATGGGGAAACTCACCGGGTAAACTATTATGCCATGCTATAAATCTGTCCTTTTTCCTTTAGTATAGTGGATTTTTATGACCACGGTTTAATATTTTCATACTTTAAGTAAAAACTGGCGGACCCTTATTTTAGAGCAAGTCTTTACATAAAGCGAGGAAAATAGTGGAAATAGACATCGATAGACACGAGCTAACTTATACCACGGTATCCGTAGATGCTTTTTGAACAGTAATCTAGAAGAAATTCTTGCGATCGTTTGCGATGCAATAATAAAACGGACTTTTCGGCATTGCTGCAATTGTCAGATAGAGAGCAACTCGTACCACAATACGGAATAAGTTCTAACGTGGTTAAGGTGACCTCGGGCGTCCCGCAGGGTAGCGTATTTGGATCGTTACTATTTTTAGTATACATCAACGGCCTTAGTAATCTCATTGATAGTAAAAGTAGGATATTTGCGGACGATACGGTAATTTACAGGGAAGTAGAGAGTAGAGAAAATAGATTAACCATATCGAATGACATAGATAACATTATGAAATAGTGCGATTATTGGCAACCGGAGCTAAATGTAGACAAATTTTCAGTAGTTATATTCTTCGAAAGAAAATCTATTTTTTTAAATTATCCGTACAGCCTTCGTGAGATAAACTTATTAACGGTAGAATCGGTGAAATATCTTGGAGTAGCTCTCACGAATAACTTTCAGGTTCGATAGCAGCGTTACAGCTATGATAAAATCCCTCGGGTGGAGTTCACTACAGGAGAGAAGATCAGAATACCGACGGGAAGCTTTTCGAAGTATTCATCAGCCCAGAATTTTCAGACGATGTCGAAGATATCATAATTCCAGTACAAAACGAACGCGATCTACGAGAGGCGTCGACCAAGCGATATAAAGAGATAATCGCTAGAACAGATAACTACTTCTGGTCGTTTTTTCCTCGGAGCATTAGAGAGGCTAACAGGATAGATTAGGTATGAAGATTTGGTGTTGATACACCCCCTGCCATACGCCAATCGGCGGTTCGCGGGGTAAAATTCTACGAACATAGAGTGCCCACATCCATTATATATGTGTAGAACCAGTTAAGAAACTCGGCTTCGAGTAGTCGGTCGAAGCAACGAAAAAGTTCGCGAACGGTGTTATTTTGCGTTAGTTACACCTCATTTTGTGTATGCGTGTAGTGTATAGGACGCTGCATATAAATGTTACATTAGATAAGGTAAGTGAATTAGATAAGGTGCAGTTAAAGGCGCTCCGCAAACAAAGAGCTTTGCACGGAAAAGTAATTTCTTCTGTGAGGAAAGATAAGCTTAAGTCCAAGAACGTTATTATTGCTTGAGAAAATAATAAAGGGAAATCCGACACCATGTATCCTATGCGTAAAGCCCTTTGCAACTTTAAACTAACATTTCTTGGGGGATACTTAGAAGAGAACCCGAAAGTTTTCTGGTCTTACGTTATAGAGGTAAAGAGAAAGATACAAACGGTAAGCTCATTTAGGGATACTGATGGAAATATAACTTGCGATACGAAGAGGAAAGCTACTCCTAAACGACTTGAAAGCATATTGACGCCCAGTAGTAGCAGAGATTTCCCCCTGGAGATTACTACAGTCGCGCCGATTCCAGGTAAATGCTTTATCGAAGATTAAAGCATAAAACTCTGGCGCAAAATTTAGCCGAATAAATCACCAGGTCCAGAATGCATTCCGGAAAGAGTGTCGAAAGTACTGGCAGAAAGCGTCCCCCCATATCTCAAACTTGTATTTACCAAGTCAATGAACGAAGGTAGTTTCTCAGTAGATTCTATAAGGACAAGGAACACAGCTGTGGTAAGACATAAGAGTTGTAAGCGACAAAAAAACCGTTGTTAGCGAGCAAAAAATGGCTTTTTTGAGCTTTTCTCGAACTCTAATATCGAATAGATTGATATTTAGCCAAATTTACTCCTGTTTTATAAAAGCGGATTTATGGGGGACCTAGGAAATGATAGACCCATCTCTTTAATTTTGCTGTCCGGTAACGTATTAGAGCACGTCGGTGTTAGCTCACTTGTGAAGTTTTTATATACCAACCATTTCCTTAATAAGAATTAACACTGCTTTCGAAAGGTCTGACCATGCAAAGGTAAACGTGAGCTGTTGGTTCACGACATCTTATATTCTGCTGAGAGTAAAAAGCTAGTGGAAACTATTTTCCTTGATGTCAAGAAAGGTTACGCCACATTTTAATTTACAAATTATCAGGTATTAACAAGTAAGTGACTGGGTCAAAGATTTCCTCTATGAGAGGGAATGACAAATACTACTTGGTTTTAGTTATAATTAGTTTGGACAAAACGAGCGACGACATAGTATAACAATGTGAGGATATTTACGGATGTTTCGGTAGTTATTGGAGAAACACCAAACAATGAAAATCGCATTCACTAGCTTACAATTAAGGCCATGATCAAAGATGGTGCAAAATCTGGCATCTAAATTTTAAAGTGAGAAAATACTTCGTAGTCAATTCGTAGGTAATCAAAACAAAACTACAGCGTCACAATTACCCGTACAAAATGTGGTCAGGCCCCGTCTGCAATAAGCGGCGAGTATATGGAATTCGGTGGATGAAACTTATACCTGCTAACTCAAGTTAGTGCGGTGCCAGGAGATACGATTTGCTAAAAAATGCCAAGATAAAATAGCGAGCGTTACAAAAATTCTACTAGACGCAGGTTGGGGATCCTTGAAAGAAAGAAGATTAGAAGCTAAGCTGCGATTGCTTAATAGGTTCAGAGTAAGTATAATTGCGGAAGATATAATCGGTATTATACGTTCCCCCCTGCTACTTTGGCTGATCCGACAATGAGCGTAAAATAAGAGAAATAGATAGGAGGAAAAATGGTTTTAGGGACTCTTTCTGTCCACGAACGATACGCGATAACAATAAGCTTACTGAATAACTCGAACGCTCGGTGTTTACATTCCCTGCCACACGCCGAAAGGCGGCTTGCAGGGTATTTATGTAGATGTGTATGCAGCGTTTTCAATTATCAGAATATTAGCTGAAGCATCTACGTTCCACAGAGCCGCGGAGGACAAGGCTATGGAATCTGTGGAACTTGCTAGTCGTTTGGAAATCTAATTATTGTTTAAAGATCGTTTGAATTAATCCAATTTGCTACCCACTCGAAATTCTGCGAACCTATCTCGCGCAGATATTTGAATGTCGAGTGGCGCAAACATGCACGAGCTGATGTACTCATACTACGTCGCACAGGATTCACATTCACCTTATTTGCGACGCATTTACCCCTTTCTATATTTATAAACGAAGGCGGATTCCCTGCCAGGCGCTTGATAGCCTTCGTGATTTTTTAATCCAAACGCAATTACCGGAAAGTTTACCCGTGATTTACGATAAGAAAGGACGTGTTGTTGAGAAAACTGAGAACCTTTATTTAGTTAACCAACGAATAGGGAAAAGAGCATTTTCCAATTACGGAAGCATGGTCTGGTCCGAGTAAAAGAGCTGTCCAAACCATTCTTTGCGGGGATGTAATGCTCATAACTTCCCTTGAAATTTCGCGGACACCTGTTTATTGAATAATTCTTAATCTTCCTGCGTACTTTCGTGCTATTCGGTGACTCTGTTTCAGCTGTATAGGAAGCTTAGGGAGAAAAAGATTTAAATTAAGATAAATTATGGTTGACGAGCATTGTTTATTTCCACGCAGAAAGAAAGAAATATTCGCGTGAAACTTCTGTAAGGAGCAAAGCCCACTTAATGTGTAATTATCTCAGAAGTTATATTTAAGGTGTTTTTACGGCAAATAAATGTCTGTATTCCATTTTGTGGCGGAACTCTGCAAAGTTAAATCCGATCTCCAATTTCAAAAGTAACAATGGTTTAAACTGCGCGTTATATTCCTGAATTGAAGATAATCATATGAATGTGCAGATTATGAAGACTGAAAATGGTTTCAATGCTATGGCCTGCAATCCGTTTTTACAATTATCAAGATATTTATCAATGAAATAATGTATTTAACTTAGACGCTTCTGGTCTTATGAATTATTATTTTCTAGGATGGTCAATATCAGCTTTCATAGTTTTAAAAAGAGAAAATTCAATTGTATTTTCGGAAAATATTAATAATTAGAGGTTAGAGTAAGATACGTACTGATACGTATTTTTCATTCGGAAAATAAATCATGATAATTCGCCTAAAGATGCAGTACAGTATATTTTAAATGTAGATGTATTCATGCCTCCCTCCAATGCAAGAGGAAGGAGATAACGGAAATAGCGCTGGAAAGTTCTTGGATCTTTAGCTATAAGGTAATACGATGGTCATGATGAAATTAATGAATAATATTGCCCTTTAGCTATCAACTTAAAAAGGCAGCCGAATGTAATGTTAGTAAAGGTGCTACAAAATGAAATGGAAGCAAACATGAATAAGACCCAGTTTTAATGATGACGATAGTTTATCAGTGACATCCTTTGTAAAAAGATTAACTGATAGAGTGGACTGAAAGCTTTCATCGATTAGCATGCCAATAGAAAACAACAACAGATGAATGAGGAAACAGACGACGTTAGTATGTAGCTTTCAATGACTAGAGTTATTTAGTGAATTAAAATTCAGGTATAAAAGATAGGGTACATCACTTCTTTGTTTAGAGCTTATGCAAGAGTAAATGAAAAAATATTCTTTTATTTTTAAGTCTCACGTAGAACAAGAGAATGCATTAAACCGACGAGGTTATCGTGGAAATAATAAGGAAAAAGGAATTAAGAGACGTAAAGAGCAATGCAATTCATTCGAAACAGCGGTAGAAATCGTCAAAATTAACTTAGGTATAATACACCTATCAATACAATTGAAAAATTCATATAACACTCTTCCTTCGAATCGCCATCCATATAAAACCGTATCACACGAAGCTTTTATGTGAACATGTCTACAATATACTAGGTTAGATGATTAATGTTTTTTCCAATTCGTAAATTTGGAATAAAATGGTAGACCTGTTTATGGTGCTTAGACAGTTTGTAAATTCAATCCTGTTTTGTAAATGAATAAACTTTATCGGCATTTCAACATTTATGTTCGATTTACGAACATTTATTCATAATAATTATAATTCTTTTACGAAAATTCAATCATAATGTTGAGTAAAACTGCCTTTGTTATGATAAAATTCATCTCTTCGCAATCACAGATATATTAATGACATTTAAAACTCTTGATGATTCCATTAGCAGTATTGATTCGTCGGCATATAATAAAATCCTTAAATCAAGCTAAGGAAGACCACAAGACCCATCGAAACAAAATTTCAGGTAAAGAAATTAATAATTTACATAAAGCGCGAAGCGGATGGTGTAAAGCATGACACGTCAATGATAAGATTCTTCATCTTATTATCAGTTATGGATACGTAGTTTCAATCCTCCCCTTCTACATTTTCTTTCTTGTTATTCATCAATTCATTTTATTTTTCAGTTTCACTTCTTTTAATTGTCCCCTATTATCGACAACGCATCTACGATTTGGTCTTTTGAGTGAATGACAGGACGGAGTGCTGTTTCGGATCCTTTCAGCTATGATAAGAAGCTTAAAAAATATCACTCGAAAATAAGGCTCAATTCTCCCCATTTCACCCGAACAAAGGTACGTTCGCTGCACTATGGAAGGTAACTCGTGGAAACGAACGGAGCAAATGAACCCAATGCGCCACGAACGACTGATAAAACCGACGGTGGGAAGCGCATTCTTTGTGTGACTGTTCATCAGGAAAGCCGACATGCCGAGCATTTTGGGAAACGTTCCTGTTTCCCGCAAATTTTCACGAATAGTAGAGCATATATTTGAACGAAACAGCGAAACTACATTATTTCGCTAGAATGAATCCATATTCGGCGAATAAATGAATTGAGCACAAAGCTACGTATCGCAAAGCTAAATAGAGTTATAAAACATGCAGAAAACACGGTATTCTCTCCTTTGACCGAAACTCACTTGACTGCCTCTCCCTTGACCGACATCTATTTGGTGGATTTTGTTGATGAACCTTCCGTCACATATATGTTTGAATGATTCCTTAATTAGAATAGCGTATATTTGAAACGAAGCAGCGGAACTAAATTATTTCGCCAAATCCATTCAGTAAATGAATGCATTCTTTAGCTACATTCAAGCGTGAGCGCACGTAAGAAAGCACAAAATAAAATAAACGAACTAACTTTGGAGAATATTGCGACAAATATACAACCATGAGCTGGAAAATACGATTAATTCGAGAATATTTGATTTCAAATATGATTCTGTGAAAAAATAAACCAAAATTTGTGTCGAGCTTTATTGCGGGGTCAAGGATGTGAATCAAAAATAAAAATCCTTTTATTCTCCTTTATCTCTATGAGTGCCTAATAATGGATTAACTTCCATGATTCGATAAATTATTATTTTTTATTTTTACGTTATTCCAACTGCTACTCTTCCATCTGAGAATTCCCGTTTGAATGATAAATGAATATGGTCTTTCCACTATGATGCCCTTCCCTACTTGTCCATCTGAGAATTCCCGTTTCAATGATAAATGAACATGGTTTTTCCACTATGATGCCCTTCCTTTAATTTCCTTTCGAGTCCTTATCACTGAGCAAAGCAGCAACTAAGGTTTTATTCTTGCCGAAAATATTCCAAAAAATAAACTCAGCATTGATATCCTAGCAAGATCTGTCAAGCTAGTCCCATTCAAATCCATTTTATGTTCAATGTTAACTTACACGCGTCTGTGAGGACTGTATCTTAACTGCAACACTGAGAATTCAATCAGAATTTCAGAGAGGAAAATACCTTGGAAGGCTGGAAATCGGAAATTACGTAGGGAGAAACATCCATGGACTGAATGAATTTGATGGAGAAGGAAGACATGAAACGGTTCATTAAAGGCCTGCATCTGAAGTTACGCGGTGGGAATAGGCAAGAGCCGAGCGCAATAGAAAATATTTAATAGATTTCAGAATAGCGCCCGGTTCAGAGGAAGACCTAGATCTGGTTGGAGTGACAGCATTGATAAGGATGTATGAAAAATACAAGTGGAAAATGGAATAGCTTTAGACCAGTCAGTAATGAGGAAGGCCAAATCTCTTCGTCGGCTGTTGCAGTAATCAATGATGAAAATGATATTCTATCGAGGGAGACATTTCAAAAATATTCCGTAGTGTACATTCCTTACCTACCTAATTACTTGTGAATACCTTGCAAAATAATTATCATGCCAAAAATGTAATGACATACTTTTTCAGCCTTAATCTAATTTACTTATAACCTTAAATACACAGACACTAGTAGTATTTCCACGAAATGTCAAATTTTAAACTTAAATATCTCGACTAACAATATGTCCTGAAGTTCTTTCGACGGATCCGCTACCACGGCAGCAGCTCCAAATCGGAAAAAAAATCCCTAACGGTATAAGAAACCAAACGTTAATTATAATTCATGTATGTTACACGCCGTAATATGGATATCTCGATTAACATAAAGTAATTCCGTTTTATAATGATGCTAATCACACATTTAAAAACTGAATTTGTGATAGAATATTATTACTCTTCAGGAAAAACTTCAAGGACGTCGGGAAGAAAATAACTTAGCACGAAAATACCGTGCGGCAGAATCTCAAAAAATAACAGTTGCGAAAATAGCGACATGACTGGGATTCGAACCTAAGTCTTCCACTTCATGGTCAGTTCTAACTACTGAACAACCCGAACATGCTCCACACTGTTTAGGGAAGAGATGTTGCATGGTAGTTCAGTGACTAGAGTACCTGCCCGGAAAGAGGGAGACCTGGTTTAGAGTTCCATTCATTTAATTCTTTTTCATATCTGTTTATCCTTGAGAAACTTCAAGTTCGAGAATGGAGGTCGATCCGGGGAAATCGACCCAATACCGAACCGATAGGTATTTTATGCTTCTTCTTTCCATTTGGCTCGAGCTGTGATTAATTAATGAATCCCATGTTCAAAATTTACAAATTCCTAACGTCTTCTCAGAGTTTCAAAATTTAGCTCAGAATTACGGCAGCTAAAAGTCCCCACCAACCCACCATTAAAATTACACTAAATGATCATTCAATTAAGATATTACGAGAAAAAGCACATCCTCTTTTGAGATTCCCCGGCAAGAGGTGTGTGCGTTAACCCGCCGCAGGGGTTAGCACGGTGATAATTAGATATTTTGGGGCCCAAATCGATGCAGTTAGTCCCACCCGGCAATCCTCTTAAGATCAACATTCTACCATATTCTAAATCAGTTGCTCTCAGACTTTTGGGCCCTCTTCAGGTTCGCATATGGAGCTTCGCGAAAATTATTCTTGGATTTCAATAACAAAAAAATATGCAAATACGTGTGCATATATTAAGTTAATCTATTCGTACTCTTTTCTAAGTAAAGTACAAGAGAGTGAATGAGCTTACGGCAAATTCCAGTCTTGCACATCTGTCTATATGACTCTACCTTCGACGCAAGCCGGAAATTTTTCATGATGAATTTGAAATCGATTTGCTACCGGTATGAATCTAGGAGTGGATTAATTTCCTTATTCACGTACGTTCCCCGCCTCATAAGATGGCATTGCGTCGTAGCCATAATAGAAATTTTGATGTCTTGCGCGATACGCACAAAGAGGAAATCTGCTCATCCCTTAGGAATCCCGGGGGAAATTTCAAACGCAAATCGCTTTCTTCAATAAGGGAACGATGAAATGTGCATAATTTTCGCATGGCCGTCTTTCGATTCAGTAGCTTATCCCAGTTTATTTCCATATCCTACTTTAAACATGGAAACATGTTTGCGCGTAAACCTGTTGAGGAAGGAGATGCGAAGCGACAATGTTCCAGTGGTTGATAAAGTAGCCACAGAGAAAAACATTGTAAACATCACTTTTACCGTTATGCAGCCAATACATCAATTACGACGTGACAAATTCAGTGCGGATAAAGGAGAAATGATTTCCGACAATCTTGGCCATACTAATGAGCCACATTTCGCGAGTTGGGTATTATCATCATTAACGATCGCAGAGAGAGACTCTTAACCGAGATTCGAAGAATAATCAGAGGGAATAAAGAGAGACTTTTAAAAATAGCAATAACCGTGAAAACTGGCCGTTGTCAGCCGCCGTCAAACACACACCATTAATAAAATTAGCTAATGACAAAATTTATCCGTAAAATTAAAAAAAATCCTCTCCGAATCTTTCCCTTCATCGATCCCTCACCCCTGCCTTACTCCCCACTCATCCCCTTGCCCTACACCTCCCTTTAAGGCAACTCCATTTCCATTCCACTCTACCCTCCCATACCACTGAGCAAGCCCCCCCTGGAATCCCATACCTCTTTCCGAACCTCCTCTTCCCAAGTGAACCCTCACCCCCTCCACACCTCTCCATTGATCTCACCAACCATCCCCTGCGTATTTCTCTTCATCCCTCCCGCAACCCTTCATCCATTCCTCCATCTTTCCTTCACAGCATCTGTCGAGGCCTCCTACACTCCCCCTTTCCAATATGTCTCCCTCTCGTACTTCCTCTTTCCATCCATTTCTCGTGAGCCTGCATTGCCATTCCCCTAATTTTATCTTTTCGCTCTTACGCATCTGCCTTTTTTTCTTCGGGGCTCATTCTTCATCCATCTATCTCCACAGCTCAAGGGTGCTCGTTTTACGACAAGGATGCCATAATATGCGCATCTTTGGGGACGTGTTTGTACACCTTTGGACTGCCGTAAGTGAAAATTGCGATATCCTGCCTTAATCCAGAGGTGTCTTAATCCAGCATCATCATCATATAAGTATACGATCTACTTAATGAAGAATATGGCCCTCATTTAGTCATAAAATTAAAGAACACTAGGTAATGCAGCTCAACTTCCGGAGAGCTTCCTACCTTTAGAATAAGGAAATAAGGATGAGACGATCAAAGGGAGTGCAAAGGTGTTGATGAACCTCAGCCGGCCACGTATGCGTCAAATACTACCAGCGTAATGAGTCACAAAGCTAATACTGCGAAGATTAAATACATGCAAATAATTCAGATGATAGGAATAAAACAATAACTTAATTCTTGAATTTCAGACCGTGATATAAAATGAGGGATCCTGACATATTGAAAAATGATGCTCTGCAATTTAATAATATCTATGAGTATATTGGAACGAGAGAACGCATTGGATTAGTTATTATACAATATACAGATTATATAAATGTACTTAATTCGTTTTATGCATACTGGGTAACTCATGATATATATTCACTTGCCTAAATTGAATTACTTGGTCCGTTGTTGCTTGAACGATTTTTCTGATGGTAACAGAAAATAGTGGGTTATTTCAAATGGTATTCAAACCCGTTATCCAATGTGACCTTAATTTTTAGAGTGTAAAAAGCATCAGGAATGTTCCTCTTCAGAGAAAAACCGTTTTGAGGCGATGCTATTGTATACGTTTGTCATATCGATAATTTAGGGCTCCTGGAGTGGGCAACGCGTTCGAATTCAGTGAAAGCGGTCCTGGGATCGATTCCCGGTGGGGGCCTACGTGCGAAATGACCTTAGCTGTCGAAGCACTTCTAATAATACTACTATTACTAGATTTTATCTTTGTGATTCGATACAACGCAGCTGCTGATAGTAAATAACTAAAATCATTTACTTCCGGCATCCATGCTTCATCAAATATTTTTTATTCTAAATGAATTTTGATTCCNCCCGGATAGCCAAGTGGGCAACGCGTTCGACTTCAGTGAAAGCGGTCCCGGGTTCGGTTCCCGGTGGGGGCCTACGTGCGAAATGACCTAAGCTGTCGAAGCACTTTTAACAATACTACTACTACTGACAGGATACATGTTTTGTCAATTAATTTTGCCTTTTTAGCTGGAGAAAAACTCCACCATTACATTCACTCTAAAAGAGCAATTCATTTTCAGTATAAAGTCAATTGTTATTTTAAGAATTATTTTATTTAAGTCTGCAGGATAATTCACAAAGGGAAATCGAGTAATACCAACTACGCTGACAGCCCAATGGAAAATAAAGACTCGTCTTTCTCGATACCGTACTCCGTGGATGATGAAGAAGTGGGCAATAAATGAATCTTTCTAAATATACCTTTCATTATGAAAGCGCAGAGATAAAGTAATAAAAAGTATTGATGCTGAAGGTTCTTAATAAAGCGCTCCTTTAAGGCTTGAAATTTACACAACCCCATTCATATGCAATGAAGTCTAACTTCTATAGAGCCATATAATATTATTATAAAACTGTTATATAACAGCAAAACAAATAATATCGTATGTTTTTGGAAAGAAAGCAAATATAAACGAAGGAGTTATAAGATCACATCCCATTTTCGATATAAATGTTCATAAACTTGAATTACTCGCGCTAATTTTGAATACTATTTATTTAATTTCTCGAGACAAATTTCTTCCCGTAACCTAAATTAACAGACGAGCCGTTTTCAAACGAGAGATGATCTGCACGTACGGATAAATTTTCTCGACAAAAGCGTGTGTTCGTGCACATATTTCACTTCACATATCGGCCTGAGATGTTAAAGAACGAAAAATGTATTGCAATCACAGTCATTCTCATAATCTCCCCATCCCCCATTTAATCCTATCCTCTTTCTCGACGTTTCCTCACCCTTTCTCGACTTCCCACTAACGGTATGTTTTCCTCCACCACCTCTAATTATGCGCTACATCAATCCCTATTCCCCATATGAGACACGCTTGGGTATTTTACTCAACCATCTCTACACAAAGCCTCATTTTCCGCAGCACGCAGCCATCCAATGTCTCATTTGCAATTCTATTGTTTACCCATCCTTTTTAGAAATTTTTAATGCGCTTCTTCTCTCATTACATGGAGTCCTCCGCTGGCAAAATTCCAAAAGTTATGAGCAACAATCTGCTCTTTTTTAACTTTTTTCATGAGTGCCCTCAGCGATACGGTTCTACCCATTATATAACATGTATATAATTTTGACATTTTTTACTTTATTGCAGTTCTATCGTTTTGATATATTCAACAACGCGATTTTAATCGATACTAAAAATAGAGTTCTGCAAATCTGCAAATCCTTATACTTCATTATCAATATCGTTGATATTCAATGAGATCAATGATAAGTAACTTTGAGATTTTCAAATTAAATATTACGCTATTTCAAGAGGGATTCATAGGGAGAATATTTCTCATTTAATAAATGCTGCGCATGGACATTCAAGCCTTTGCTTTTGTTGAAATTCGTTTCATGTAACGTTCACATCGTTATCAATTTTTTTCCATACCTTATAAATGAAATTAAATAAAACTTTAGTGAAGGCTTTTGTTGCTTTTATAGTGATATGATTTTTGTGCTTTCATAGTGAGTGACAAAATGAAGGAACATTAAACTAAATGGTCAACATCTAACTTGTATGAAATCCACACATAAGTCAGAAAGGTTTAAATCATTAATGCATGACCCGAGGTTTGAATCAGGTTATCCTTCAATTCTATCGATCAATCGTTCCTGAAACCACACCATTCATAACTCCCTGTATTGAAAATATGTTTGTATAAATAGTCCATACCCTCTAGGGGGGTGGTACCCTCTTGCTGTAATTTCGAAAAAAATTTTACACTACAAATACAAGCCTCAAGCTAACGTTATGGCTGAGAATTAAATTCCAGCTGACACTACCTCATTTTTGTTAACTGGTAGAAAATTAATCGTCGTCCGAAAATTGTTAGCAATAGCTAATCGACGGAAAAGTGATAAACTTTTACCATATTTTCCGCCGAGTCAAATTTGGCTATTGAGTCGATAGTGCGTCTCCCTCACTTAGTTCAGGGGGCATAGCGCTGCAAGCAGGGCTACAGCCAAGTCAATAGCATTCCCAAAAGAGTTGCTTGGTAGGACTAGAGATGGCATTAGCCTCCGCGCACTTTCTACAGCTAAAGAGTAAGAGATGGATATATTTCTCCATATTGTCATAAACAATTGTAATCGACCCACTTCTAGTCATAATGTAATTTTTAAAGCTTAATACCCGTAATGTATATACTAAACTAATAATTTACTCTGAGAAGTTGTTCCAATTATTGTAACCCTGGATACTTTTAAACACAAAGTGTGGCTGTTTTATGAATATATCTACGCACATATTTCTATACGTATGTCGAAAAAAAGAAATTTTGGTGATTCGAGGAGAGTGAATGTATAACTTATGCTCCGGCATTCACTCTTCTAACGAGTACTGTTTTTGCAGAAGCGCTTAAAATAAAAGGGTGTCTAAGATAAAAATATGCTAATATAAAAAAAGAAACGAATACAACTGTTTGTGATCTTTCTAAAGTGTGAAATGTCCCAAATTTCCTCTAAAATGCATTTTAATTGGTGATTTATAAAAATTAGTTTAGCTGGAAAACTTCAAATACAGTACCAATTTCATGCTCATTAAAGAAAGAGTTCGCACGGAGTTAATATGAGCGAAACGCTTTGAGGCAAGCGTATTAGAGTCATAACTATGCCGTAACCACGCAATTACAGTTTATCACCACATAAATCTCCCATTTGGCGAAGCTCTCTCATTCATTCTTTCAGTTACAGTCGCTACAAAGGTCCAAGCTACATCTCATTCATTTCTTCTTCCTGCTTCTTTTGCTTTCCTATTTCATCATCCGCACATTGAAATATATTCAGCTTTTTAAGATGGAAATTTTAATCGCATCAAGTGGGTAAAGTCACCAATGATTTGATTCAATTTAATAGTAAATTACAGCCTCCTTTAGAGCATTAATTTTTACAAATGGACATAGCAATTTCTTTACAGCCTGTACTCTTCACAAAATTTATTGTTGTTAATATTATTATTATTGCTTTTGTTGTACTTTCTCAGTGTCTCGTGGATGGAATGGACTAGGCTCTGCCGAGATGTAGGTGGAATTCACCCTAGTTTAACTTTATTTCTATCAATTTGTGTTACCACTATTTTCGTAAGCAACTGAAAGAATTGAATGCATGTGATATTTCTCTATCAAACGGAATTCTTTTGTTTGTATAGAATTCCTGAATTCTTCAAAGAGTAGCTAAATCAATTATAGCTTCAGCTATAGGTAGTCTGATAGGTTATTGAAGCAATACGTCTGGCGAAAGAATATATAGAGTANAAATATACCTTTCATTATGAAAGCGCAGAGATAAAGTAATAAAAAGTATTGATGCTGAAGGTTCTTAATAAAGCGCTCCTTTAAGGCTTGAAATTTACACAACCCCATTCATATGCAATGAAGTCTAACTTCTATAGAGCCATATATAATATTATTATAAAACTGTTATATAACAGCAAAACAAATAATATCGTATGTTTTTGGAAAGAAAGCAAATATAAACCACTATATAAACATGAGAAAAGCTATCGTAGGTGTTCTTTATTCAAAACTGGCGAGATAGCCTTATAACTCCGGGTTCACGCACTTTGTTCTAACAATAAGTGTAATGAATACTAAATAACATGGATGAGACTGGAATAGTAGCTATAAAAACGTGGGAGAGATATCTGATCCTTAGAAAGTTTATAAAAGTCCTACTATTTACTAAATATGTCTCCTAAGAACACTAGTACATATTGCCATATTCATGGTGAATGATATTTAAACATTTTCATACTAAATTTTTACAATGCAGTCATGAAAATAAAATGAATATAATAGAATCTTTTGGATATTTCACCACTTAAGATTTTGGTTACCTATAATTTTCAAAGTTTCTCAGCTTTCTAATTACAAAACAATCGACGACAGTGTTAACATTAAACACTGATTTTTTTCTTACATTCCAATCATTTTGACTACTTGCTTGTGCTCACTTTACCTTATTAACTTTCAATTCAAACCTCCAAATTAGAGTCTGTAGCATCCAAGAAAGAATTAAAGATTAATTCTAAAATATGAGTTTTCGACTTTTTTTACACGATTTTTAGGTATGAATGGGGGCACGAGAAACTACTCTGAGCGGATATGCGGTTTCTACGAGACGGTGACTTGTGTTAAGAAGATCGCAACAATAGGTCAGTCATAAACTCCTTTTTTTAGTGATAATTTATTATCAGTATTCCAATAAAATTCTGAGTGAAACTTTTCATAACATATAACTCAATTTGTAGAGTACTGCCTACAATTTCCTTAAAACAGTATGGCAGAGTATTATTAATCGCAACTGAAATTAACAAGCGGTGAGAGAATATTTATAAGAATGGAGAATCAGTTCTTTCAGGTGGGAAGGAACACGATGCTTGTAACTGTCAAACTGCTTGCTCTGAGCTCAGCTACGAAGCCGAAACATCCTCAACGCGTTTCCCCGTATCTGAAGATATTCACGGTCCAGCGACTCTCTCAACACTGAAGCTCCTTGCTGATCAGCCGGACGACGAATTATTCGTGTAAGTAAAAAGCTGATTTGATAAGACAAAACTGAATTAAACCTAAAACTATATGGAACTGAAGAAAGAACATTAACTCCATGAATAATTCACTATATCATTAAACCATAGTTTAAGTTGGCGATTACAGTAAATTTACACATTATTAATAGCAATATAAAAGTTACAAATTTAATTTTAATACATAATAATAGACTTTTCAGAAAGAACAGGTTGTATGGTGTGGGAAATGTATACCTATATTATAACTAAAGTTTCAATATAAAAGACTTGCCGAACTTCCCGCTGATCCTCATCGGGGAAGTAAAAATATATAAATAAAAATCTAACAGCGCATTACTGAACACAAATAAAATATTCGGTACTAATAGCTAATTAGACGGATGAAAAACTATTTACTCAACAAAAAGCACATATTGCCGCTTCAGCATTTGTGAGATCACAATGGCGGGAAACCTTTTATTTCTGGTTGAATCTGTGGAACCAGTGAACGAAGGATTTAACGGTGATTAGAAAACGAAGACGGAAATTGGCCAAAGGAAGTCCTCAGAAAGAATACAGATGTAAATATACACAGTAACCCTACATAAAACATATTGAAATCTTCCTTTTTTGCGTGATTTTTGCAAAAATCTCCCTAAGCCACCCTCAAATTTTCCTTGTTCTGTCTTTACACTGATGAGTGTCTTATCTTTTCTTCTTTTTCATTGATACAAAGCTATAAATAATTATGCCTCTTTTAATATGCAAAAACGGGCTGATTAAGAAACATTCCTACTTGGTCGTAAATTCTAGTACCTACTAGTTATTTTTCATCAAAAACGCAAAATACTGAAAGTTCTCCTCTTCATATATTCTATCATTTCATACCCTTAGATTTAAATTGGCGTAAATACGTTCCCCACCAATTGTTACTGTAAAATGTACAAACTCAGATTCGACAATTGGCATGGTCATCAGGGGGACGGGTGGATAACCTCATAATTTTCATTCATTATATTTAAATTCTCGATATTCCGAATCAAAAAAAAAAGATTAGACGGCCAGAATAAGAAATTATAATCAATTCTCCTTCTTTTGCTGCTTTTCTCAATTTTGTGCGAATATTCTTTCTAACTTAATTTTGCGAAAGAAATTATATGCAATATGATAATTTTTATCTTTGTTAGACTAAACGCTTTTATTAGGGCGAACCGGAGACAATTAGGTAAATAAAGAATATCCAATTATCTGCGCAAATAATAAATTTATCATTCTTTAGAGTTTGAAAGTTAGGTAGTTTCTCGATTACAAACATTCTATTTTATACATAAGATATTAGAGTGATTAATATATATTACATAACCCGTCCCCTTCCCTGGATTTCAATTTGGTCGTAGTGGAAAGACTTGGCGTGTCCCTGTGACCTGGAGAGGTTAACTAGCGTAGACTTTGCTCCTGGTAGGATCACACTGGCCAGAATAGTCAATAGATTGGACCAACGTACGCGGACAACTGCTTGACAGACAATTGCTAGCCGTGGACAATTACGCACCGATACGGTTAGTCGCATAACATAATTCGTAACTACCGGAATAGTACGGAAGTATTTTGTAAAGAATCTATTCCCATGCCAAGAAATAGTTAACCACGTAAGATAGAGTGTGATGATGATTACCCACACCTATAAAAATATATTTCAACGGCATAATATTAAAAAAAGAAACAACATAAAATGATGTAACTGAATTGAAATTTTCAGAATATTTCCTTAGCAAAAACGAGAACAATTTCACATCTGGGGGGTTAAAAAATTTAATTACTATCGTTTGGAATATTCAAAGTTAACATTTACTGTGTTGGATAAAATTGTAAACAGAAAACATTATGTGAGTACCGTTCATAAAAATAATTTCTTTTTATAGTGAATGTTTAGTCAATACATTAATTTTAATTTCACACTTCCCTTAAGTCTAAAGTCGCCGGAATCCTTCGGAATACTGTTCAATCTATACAGAAATTATTAGATATTTGGTTTTGTTTGATAGAGTTACTTTC
Organism: Ladona fulva; assembly: GCA_000376725.2. NCBI lineage: Eukaryota > Metazoa > Arthropoda > Insecta > Odonata > Libellulidae > Ladona > Ladona fulva. The sequence goes on from KZ308740.1 coordinate 392,774, forward strand.
CCCAAATATATCGCTATGCAAATGATTTTTAAATTTTTTTCTGGCTTGGGAGGTGAAGCATTTACTATATAATTCCTACCATTAATTTTACTTGGGCTTAAATTCCAAATATGTTTTTATTGGAGAATGCGTGAACTCGGATTTTAACTATCGCTTTCGTCATACCGGCTGTGTCACCACCAAAGTTTTTACAAGTTTCCGTTTATTTAATCGCATGTCTCGCAATTTCAAATCAAAAGAATATCCACAGCCAAGTAAGAATCGATTCCTCTGTCATTTTTACTTCATTCTATTTGTTGGATCATTACTTCTATTTCAGCACTGTAGAAGAATTTAAGCGTAATAGAGAAAAAATATTCTTATAGAAGAATTTTCGAATAATCTGGACTCGTACCCAGGATATTTTTGCTAAAGTAACAACAAATTTGAAAAATTAATTAGACCCTCTGATGAACTTTTCAATTCCATCCTGTTGCAATTTATATTATGTTTTAATATATTCTGAGAATGATTTCTTATTAAATCCAGCAAAACGAAATACATGACAAAAGTAGTAGACTGGAATATAGCCGTCGAACAAGGGAAAATTTATGCAAATGACTTATTTTAATGTGTGAACGAAAAGATTGCATTCTAATATATTAAAAAAGCGAACAATTTTAACTCGTGATTCAATTTGTGAAGAATTCTCTCAGTCTCAGTCTAGAGATGAATTATCACGTGAGCACCGAGCAAAGTACTAAGTATTAAGCATTAATAAGTAATGTTTTGATAACAAGTAACATTAACAGTAAGTAAAATTAACACATACTTCTTCAGTGGATATTAACAATATCATCAAAATCGGGCAATGTTGCAGAACTATAACTAGGTTCACCAAAATATAACAAAATCCTTTATTTATCAATTAAATTAAGCGTAATATATCGTACACGCTAATACTGCGGGAAGGCAATTAATATTGAATCTCAAAAGATTATTAAATTCTTACGATTCAATCAAAGCTAATGTGTTTATGTGTTTCCATTTCACGGGACTAGCGGTGGAGAATTACCTTTTTCATAAGGAGACAAATTCCATCTTTTATATATACGTAAAACAATAATTTGATTCAAAAATGATAGATTGAACATTTCTATGAAGGAAATCTAATGCAAACGTTCAATTCTATCGCATTTTTACAACTTGTCTTGTTTATGAAGGTATAACTGTAATATATTTTTATGGGTGTAGGTTTTCACCACCATATATGAACAAAAACTTCCGCAATATTCCGGTACTTGCAAATTATGTGGCGGCGCGCAATTGTCAGCGAGCAATTTTCCGCCGAGCAACTAGGAATTCACTATGCATGCCCGAAAAACGCCCAAGCAACTACTGGGAGGGTCAAGCAGATCAAAATTAGTAAACAGTAGATAACGGTAGAAATAATAAACAAAATGGAGGAAAGAAGAAAATGGAAAAGGGTCAACGCTGATCATTAGAGTAGAAATAATAAGACACCAAACAACAAACTGAGAAGGGAAACAAATAGAGCAGGGGAATAGTGGTTGAAGGGTTGATACAATGAAATGAAAAAGCTGGATGAAAGCGGAAGGGTCGACAGAAAGGTAAAGCAATTGACGGAAAGTAAACAAGTAATAGTATGGCCGCTGTAAAGGACAGCATCACTGGCCACTGGACAAAGTAAAAGGCATCACTGGCCACTGGACAAAACATCTTACATGCTCTAATCAATATACTTGGAATATGGAAAGAATGCGTTGAGGTACTGTATGAGAAAGACATGAAGGCTGTCAACGTATATTAGAGAGAAAACAAGAAGTTGAAGAAAACGATGTTGAACCTTGCATATTAGACTGTGAAATTGGTAAGGCTTTGCATGATACGAGAGGGAATAAAGCAACGAGTGTTGATGAGATTCCAGTTGAGTTTATTAAAAATTTGGGGGAAAGGGGAAGAAATATTTCTATTAATTATGTAACAGAATTTATGATGCAGGAAATGGGCCAGAGGGTTTTACGAAGACGATTCTGAATCTACTGTAGAAAAGAAAATAATAAAACAGTGTCGGAATTACCGTGCAATTCTTCATTATCTAAAGCAGCAAAAGGGTTTCGCCCTAAGAGTTCTCAATAGAAGAATGGTAGGAATAATTATGGAGCTAATCGGAGAAGACAGATTCTATTTTCAGATAGGAAAGAAATGAGAAATGCTATAGGGACAATGAGGGTATTTGCAGAATGAACCCTGGAATTTTAGATGGATATACGTACATGTTTTGTTGGTTTTGATTAGTCTAACGGCCAGAACTGTTGGGAATTTAAAAAAACACTGGGTTGGACTGAAAATAGTAAATCTGTACTTAAGTTAAACAGCAAGAGTTATAATGGCTAATGGGGAATCGGAATAAGCAGAGTTAGCGAGGGAGGCAAGAAAAAGTTGCCCATTATCATTATCGATTTTTTATTATATAGGCAGAGGAAATGGTGAATGAAACTTGGGAAGAAATAGACAAGGGAGTAAAGTTTGTTGGTAAAGTGGTGAAGTCGGTAAGATATGCAGACGATAAAGCTATTGTGAGTGATTGAGGAAGGGGTTTTCGAATTCTAGTTCTTACACTAAATGATAAAGGGAGGGAGTTCGGAATAAAACGAAAAACTTGCCGTAAAAGAGATTTAGTGACTACATATACCTCCGAAGCCACTCAGCATTCGTGTAGGCTACTATTCATACGCAATATCTTCTTAAAAATACAAAAGTTGATGCCGAAATACAAGCTCAAAATTTCTTTTTATAACAAAATAACCTCCGCAACTTAATTTTGAACTCTAGAGATGCAATAGGAAAAAACAATTAAATCGGAGCACATAAGCTAGAATGGTACGACTCTTATGGTGTTTATATTGGCCAGACAAGCAGACATTATAAAACCGGATATCAAGAGAATGAACCTTATTTTTTTGAATAACGGTGACTCCTACCATTTGCCAAACTTCTTCACTCGCAACAACAACAGTACATTTGTGCACAAAATTCTCCAAGTAGATAATAAACTTTCCCGAAGCGAACTCTTAGAATAGATTGAAATTTTTAACGGCTTTAAATCTAACAAGTGCTGAACGAAAATTTGTTTCATTCCCACTACCCCTAACTAGACATCCCCCAATTTTATAAATAGGTGTCTTATTTTGATTGTTTTTATAGTTTATGCCTTTTCTTTGACTGTGTTTTGCATCATATTTCTTTTATTTGTTGTATTATTACGGTTTCATCTAGGTTTACAGTGTGCCTCATTTCATGTTTACTGTTTTTATGATATTTGGTTAGCAATTCCTTGAGATTTGTCATTATTAACCCCTTCTTATTCTTATATCCAATCCTTTCCCTTATCGCTCTCATGCTTCCTTCCCCTCTATACCCTTTCCACCCTCCCGCTTAGGCTATATACTCAACCCCATTCGCTCTTTCGGCACCTGATGATGTTACGATGCCTCAAAACAGGTCGAGTATAAGATTAAAATAATTCACCAAGCGTTTTTCTTTACGGTATCGTCATGGAGAAGATCCACTAATTAACACCAGAATACGTTAATTTTAGTATATTATCAGGAAATGAAATCAGTTTAGAATCATATAAAGCATTTAATATGTTTGGATGGAAAAAAATGGGGATCTGCAAAAGCTATATTCTATTATTCTCTACTACCAACTACCGGGAGAAATTAATCTTATCATGGCTGAACTGAAAAATAAATTACGCTAATTACGGATAAGTTAGTTTAATATTTGTTAGAAATTTTAATATTTTATTTTATGTTGGTAGTCATTCATCCCATCCCTTATACATATTAATATGCATAAAAAAATTACGCTAGATGAACGCAGAATTGTTTCACATTCTGCGTCCTCCCTGTTACATAAGTCCTTCTGATGCAGCCAGATAAATCAGGGAAATAGATGCTAAAACCAGTCACTTCAAGAAAGCATTTTTTACGTTGAGTGTAAGCAATTGATTAGGATAGTAGAGTCACAGTGCATGCACCCCCTGCTACACACCGAAACGTGGATTGCAGGTCACATATGTAGATGCAATAGTCTAAATGTGACAGAGTTTTTTTAAATTCCAATAAATTGAGAAGACGAGGGCAATCTGAGAGAACTCGCTTTCACCTTTTATCGGGAGAAATGAACATCTTTCCCAAATATTATTCGTGTATGTTGTTAATATCTTGTACATAAGCCAAGAGTCATTAATAATGTTTTTACGGAATTAGACATTAATATATATTTCATTGAATTGGGATACATGTGTTTTAGTTTAAAATTTTTAATTATTTAACAGGAAAAACCACGCCCTGCTCCATGTGTACTTCAAGGACTTCAAGGTGATGCGTTATAAAAGAGCAATAATGTATGACGCTTTGGATTTTTTATGTGAGTACCTTCTAAAGTAAGGCACAGACATTTTTCTTGTTACCTTCAAACATTGATTACTTTAGTTGTAAGTGAAACTGCTGCTGATCTATAACGATAATGATAGCCCCTTTGGAAATTTTTTATCTATCTGTTCTATATTAATATAATATATACCACACTTCAAATAAAATCTCTGGCATTTCTCAACAGAAAGCAAATCTTAAAAAGATAACTCAAGTGCCTGGTGTCGCTGTCGTTGATATCTGAACTCGAATTACCCGAAAGAATTTGAGCGATGTTTTCTATCGCAATGTTATTTTTACTTAAGATTACACGTTCGATATCTTTTATCGAATGATTTAATAAATGGCGTTCCACCAAGTAATTTCTCATCATGTTGATTAAATTATTTATTATCGAGAATATTTCGATTGGAACCCGGTAAACACTATAAAACTTACGATCCGTTTGCTATTAACTGTGTCTAAAAACCTGTGANGATGCCCTTTATATCTCTGGAACGCTTCCAGCAATTTTTATTTTATAAATACACCGCGAGAACCATATACATTGGAAGGAAACGAGCGGTGGCATGTAATGAAAGGCTTATAGTGGAAAGAACATTTTGGCAGATATTTAGTATGCGGTGTTCCCCTCGCCCCGGAAATGGCGTAATCTTAGTGGAACGGAAGATGCGATAAATGAATCAAGGGAAACTGATCAAGATGGAGCAACCCATGTTGATGCATTAAAGTTATGAATTGGGAGAAATATAAATCGTAGTAGCTGTTCCCTGAAGGGGCATCTCCGTTACAGAACTCGATTACGTACGAGATAAGGGGTTGCTGGATAGGATAAGCTGGAAAGATGAGGACGGAGAAGAAATGAAATTTAACGGGCCGAGGAGATGAGGGAGTTGTAGAGAGGAGAGTGGAAAACATTCTCCTGAAAAAGAGAAAAGGCCGAGAGATAAAGAAAGTAAAACAAGGAAAAAACGTAGTTGAGACCTGAATTAATTTTAATCAAAAGCAGAAATGCCTCTCGATTATAATAAAAATTCAGGAACTCGGCATAATTTTGGTGGCCACAAGATTTATATCATGGTTAAAAAGGGTAATCCAAAGCATCTTAATTCCGTTAAATGTAATTACGAAAGCTGGTTCACTTGAACGGAAACTTTGAACAGGCATCGTTTGTCAAAGGACAAAGTACACATACGTAAAGAGTTTTTAAAATTACGTTGAAAAGAGAATCGTCTACATTAAAGGCAAGGAAAACAGTCCTCAATAGGCAAAAACGATTCCAAATCATTTGGAGATGAGGGATGTGACGAATGATTGGTGCATATAATTCCTCAATATTAATTCAATTAGCTATTATAAAAGCACATATACCATTCCCGAATGGGAAATATTGCCATTAACAGAAAAAGTAGTTTTGATCAAAGGTGTCAGCATCATATTTATATTGTGAAGTATCTTTTATTCGCAATCCAGCCTAACTAAAAACCTTTATTATACGTCGATGCAAACTAATTTTATTAATGCATTTTGATATTCCATAAACACTGGTATAAATCGCAGCGTGAGAAAGGTAAACCTGGTTTCGAATCTCCTGCATTCCGAGCATTACTCGAGGCACGACAAGTGTACAGCGTGAAATGAAATTTTTCGAACAGCTGACGTAATTCCTCAAAAGCCTATTCGAAAGAGTAAAAATAATTAGAGCAAAAAGTAATGTTACAGTCAAAACATCTCGCACGTATGTATGCAGGAACTACATTCTCTGGAAGCGCAATTTCCAAATTGCGAAGTTAAAAATCTCCCACATTTTTTCTTATTTCTAAACATAAATCACGGCAGCTCGATACATAACAGAGAAAAAAACTTACCGTTTCCCCCGCGTCTGCGAGAAGTATTCAGAAAATGGTATGTGTGTAATCAAAGCTTAGTGGGCGTAAGAGTGGAATAAGAGAGAATAACTGAACGTCCGTGGTATTGCCCTCTGTCATGTCAGATGACTCGCATTGTTGGATAGATGCACATTCCGTACTTATGGCAGTGATAGGTCGAAAAAAAGCCTCACATGTACGTCCAAATGAAATTAAGCCAGAAATTTCCATCGTATTTGGAATGATTCGCTTCAGAGGTGCGAGATAAGAGACGGTACACGTCGTTGTGAAGAAATCCGAACAAATCGAAACAATTCAAGAGACATCCGAGTCATCGGTGGTGCCTAAATTTACGAATCTGAGCTGCAAGCCCTGACATTGTTTGGGAAATGGGTGTAATGTTTAATCGCTAAAAACTTTCTAAAATCAGAAATGCTAATTCGATTGCGATGCGATTTTGTAATAACTCTAAATGCGATTATTTGAATAATTTGTCATTGAAATATTTGCTAAGTAAATATTGAATATTTACAATGTTTGCTTTTATTGCTCTTGCTAACATTAGCTATGATTTGAATCATTTTCTATGTTTCTTAATTGTATTTTAGCCTTGATTTGATGAGAGTATTGTCACTAAGTTCACCATGAGGTTTGAACCAGTCCGCATTTCTTTTTTGTGATCGGGGAAAATTGCAAAGATTCTGAGAGAAAATTGGAGCGGAACCCATTGATTTACCTTACACTAATTAAGTACATTAGACTTTGTTGTGGAGGGATACTCAGCAGAAGAAACAAAGAAGAAAGTTCACTATTAATTCTTAAAAAAAGATGTTGTGAGAACATTTCTAAGCAAATTTATTGTTGAGTCATATTCTGCCAAAAGCGTATATTTTTATTTTACATTAAGAAATTCTTATAAAAGTAAAACTCTAAAATAATGGTATCAATTCCCTTAAAATCTAGGAACAACCCTGAACAAATTCCTGAGTATTTTAAACCTCATTAAATAGTCATGCAACTTGCTGCAAGGCCCATCTAAAGACGAAATCACTCTTTCAAAAGCATTTAACTCGATCTTTTAAATTTCATAATCTCTCATGTTGTTGACAAGTATATAAAAAATAAATTAAAATCCCTGTAACATCGGTGATAAAAACAGCTTGTAGCCTCATGCTTCAGTTAGATTGTAGGAATGATTTATTTTTTAATTTTCACGAAGCGTATGTTAAGTTAATAATAAAATATATTGGCGTTGAGGCTTCTAGTAGTGTGATCTCTAGTCCTTTGAATATTAATCACTTCCTAACTATTTGAAGAATTCAATGGATAGAAAACCTAAAAGTATTGATGTGTAACACGGAAATATTCTTCTTCCGTAATAAATGCGCATTCTAAAACCTGCTACTAATATAATAGAAATATATTTCCATAATTAAAATTTACGCTAAAAAATGTACGCTCTTTAACAAACGAAAAATAAATAATACGAAGAGAATGGAGAGTTATAAAATCGATAGAATTGCTGAACCACATAGGAATAAAACCTCTTCAATTACTAACAACTTCATAATTTTAGTGTCATTGCCGGAAGAAAATATCACTGCATGGGCAAATAAAATGATTCTGCAATGTCGCGCAATTCCAATAACACCGATATATCTATATCTCTATATAAATATATCTGAGCCTGTATATGAGGAAAATTGGATATTTTCCTCAATTGCGCCATTCTTCTCTAAAGAAGACAGATTTGTACCCACGATCGCACTTGAATTCACCCAAATTTATTTTCCGTCCTTACAGCCAACATTGGAGGCCTTCTAGGACTCTGCCTGGGATTCAGCTTCCTGAGCGCCGTGGAAATTATTTACTTCGCCACTCTACGATTGGGACTCCTCAGGAAGAGAACTTGAGACAAAAGAAACGAGCCGCCCGATGCACGAAACGAAAAGCATTCCTAGCGAATGTCTGAAGATTGATCGGATAGGTGGCGGCCATTCTCTAGAATGAGTAGTAGAGAACCATCCGCCTTCGGCTCTAGCCAAAGGAATGCAGCCTACACAAAGCAACACGCTTCTCCGGCAAACCTCTTGGCCACACCGAAAACCACCCAGCACGCTCATCCCACTCACTTCCCTATTCCAACATCACGCAAGGCCTCCGGCGACACATATATAGGATGCCCTTTATATCTCTGGAACGCTTCCAGCAATTTTTATTTTATAAATACACCGCGAGAACCATATACATTGGAAGGAAACGAGCGGTGGCATGTAATGAAAGGCTTATAGTGGAAAGAACATTTTGGCAGATATTTAGTATGCGGTGTTCCCCTCGCCCCGGAAATGGCGTAATCTTAGTGGAACGGAAGATGCGATAAATGAATCAAGGGAAACTGATCAAGATGGAGCAACCCATGTTGATGCATTAAAGTTATGAATTGGGAGAAATATAAATCGTAGTAGCTGTTCCCTGAAGGGGCATCTCCGTTACAGAACTCGATTACGTACGAGATAAGGGGTTGCTGGATAGGATAAGCTGGAAAGATGAGGACGGAGAAGAAATGAAATTTAACGGGCCGAGGAGATGAGGGAGTTGTAGAGAGGAGAGTGGAAAACATTCTCCTGAAAAAGAGAAAAGGCCGAGAGATAAAGAAAGTAAAACAAGGAAAAAACCGGGAGGGAATGACGTGGGGGAGATTAGAGAAGTCGAGAGGAGGGGAAAGGAAAAAGATTGAAATGTCGAAAGTGTGGGGATGGGAGGGGTGGAGTGAAAGAGGAAAGGGAATGAGAATAGTGAAAGGTGGCGGGGAAAGTAAAAGATGGTGGACGTGAGCCAAAGTGAAAGGGGGAATGGTAAGTTAAAGTGAGAGGAAAAGTATGACGGTGGAGGGGATTGATGAGGTGAAAGAAAAGAGTGAAAAGGGCAAAAGTGAAAGGAGGAAGGGGAAAAGTGAAAGGGGGAGAGAGTGAAAGGGATGGAAAATATGAGTCTGGGAGATGGGGGTAGAGGTGATGAAGAGGATGTGAAGGGGGGAGGAAATGGATAGAGAATGGAAGGAGTGGAGGGAGGGGAAGGATTAGGAGGGAGTATATGGAGCTTGGGGCGGGATGAAGGGTCGGCTCGATGAATAAGAAAGGGGTGGGGATGCGGGGGAGTGAAATGGAGAGATGAAAGTGGGAGGGGAGGGCGGGCCGATAATTAGTGGACAGGAGAGGAAGCGTGTAACGGAGTCGCGACGACAGCAAGACGTAAGAATGATGAAAAGGGAGATAAGGGAGGGAGAAAATGGCACTGTTGTGGGGAAGACGTGGTTGCAGTTACTCTCGCGAAGGCTAGAAAACAATAGGCTGCGATATAGCGGCGCGAATCAAAAAGGAGCGGCTTAACTTAACAAACAAGCTAATAGAAGTGAAAACGTGAATTTAATACCGTCGTCATACGCCATTTTTATTATTGCCATGATCATCATCGTTATATATCATAATTTTTTTGTTTGTGAAGATAAAAGCAGATTAAATGAAATCGGGGCTCCAAAGTTCTTCGCAATTTTCACTTACATACAAGGAAATTTGGGAGATTTAAGTTTTTCAATCGTACAGACTCTTTTATGGTAATGCCGGATTTTGATTTTTACCAAGTAGTCGTTCGTGCTCGTAAGGTCGATATAAAGATATGAAGGTGCATGAGATTTCATCGTTTTTGGAACGTATGGAAGAGACAGAGATATAGTACGATATAGTAGGGGAGTGGGTGTGGGTGAGTGGGTGGCGAATGAAAAAAAAATGAATAAGTGGAGGGTGTGTGGGGGAGAGTGGGAGGGGTGTTAGGGGAGGGGTGGCATGGACCCAGGGGAGGGTCTTGCTGTTAAAAATGAAGTCGGCGGAGCGGCTAGGTTCCCGCGCCACTTTCCGCGTACATCCTCTATTTCACCATTTCTCCCCACCTCGGGAAAGGAAGTGGCAATAGCAAGCGGGACGGGGATCACATGACCGGAAATCTGGCATCATTTATCCCCCTCGACGCTCTCTCTCTTCTTTCTCTCATCCACCTCCCTCTCTTTCCTCTTAACTCTCACTTTTCTCTCCTTTCCCGAAAGCAGAATCGTTTTCTATCCTTTGTTTTCAATTGCATTCCCTAAATATATAGATCCCATTTTTGACCCTTTCATCCCTTTTTTATCCTTATACTCATTTCTTTATTTCATTCCTTCCTCTACCTCTTCTTTCTATCTTCTTCGTGCATATATAAATGCTCCATTTGACTTTTGTCACTAATGCATCATTCCCAAATATTTATCCATTCCTCATTTCTCACCCTCCCTATTACCTCTTTCCCCTTTGCATTCTGCCTCTAGCGATGAGTCTCTTCTCCCTTTCGCCCCTGATTCGACCCTCCAAACGCCCCCCCCCATCCGTTTCCCCTCCATCCAATCCCACCATCGCTTTATCTCTCTGCATTTTCTTCGTATCTCTCTTCCCGCCTTCGTCTCGCCAATTTCCTCCCATTTTTCTTTCATTCTCGTTCGAATGGGGAATCTTTCCTTTTTCCTACTAGCGTACACCAATTGGCCGCACGATCCTCTAATCACTTGAAGCAAATTTTGCGCGATCTGTAAGAAGAGGCACTTGATTACCAGTAGTCTAATTCGACACCTTGTTTTTTTTCCTTTCCATCGCTTTATTTCTTTGTGTTTGCGGTGAAAAAATAAGCGAAATAATGAGTTAGCACAGAACTGTAATAAACTTATTTCATGAAAGATGAGGTTGTTTTATTTCTAAATTTACATTTCCTATGGTAGTATGCTTAGTAAAATGTTTCATGTTACACGAATTGGAAATCAGAAAACTTGATTTTTAATTCTTCTCCAACAAGAGCGCATCGCGGACAATTGCCACCAAAATTTTTCCCCCGATTTTAAATTGCTTTCTCAATTTCGGAGCCTGAAAATTAAATTATCTTGCAGCGAAAAGAGCAGAAAAATTTTCAGGAAATTTTCCATTAGAGTATGGAAGTTAACCTTCTACGTTTGTTTATTCTTCCCTCTAATTAAGTACTGTCACTACGATACCCATTATTGCTCGTTTTGCTTGTCCTACGACACGACATTATAAATGGCTGTATCAACTCAGACCACGCTTTCTGATATTTCCAACGGTATCGGTAGAGTATAACTCAGGAGCCTTCTTGGCTTCTTCGAAATAAGGAAATTATTTTAGATTGAATACTTCCGAGATCTTTATAATGCACTACTTCCGCTTTCATTTTGCGAAATTAAACCATGTAATTCATCTTAATAGAACTCATAGTATTGCAATTCATTTTGTGGATGCTGCAATAATATAACTTCATAAAGATAAATAAAAACTAGATATGCATTCACATCTAAAGAAAAGTCTCCTTAGAATCATAACTAAACTTAAATTATACCACATTCGTTGTTAACGAATCCAGCTTTCCCCATTAAATATCCGCTAAATTTTACATACGTGGTCCTTATAATTCTGAATCAAATGTAATCGATTAAAAATTATTTACTTGTAAACTGCATATGGGATTGTAGTAGATATCATGTAACTTCTTCATCCATATCATTTTCAATGACGTTGGAAGCAAAAACGCCCAGTTCATGCCTATGATGTAATAAATAGGGAAAGGTCCCTTGTTATCTATCCAGTCCATCTGAGCTCCCAATTTGAATCGACTTATCACAGCTAGCATCTAATGCCTTTAATTTATCTAAACCTCTTTCTAGGCCACATTTTCCACACGTGACGCAATCAAGTCAACTCAAAATGACGAGATGTAAATATGTGTCACATATGATAGATCGCTGCTAAGCTACCACAGCTTTTGAATTTAACGCTCCATTAGATGAAATCCTTTCAAAAATAAGCAAAAAGCATCCTACAGATGTATATATCACCTTAAACAGCACTCTGTTACCTCAAACAAGACTTTGAATGATTTAATCCAGAGTAAATATTATGTGCATCTATTGATTCTAAGACGTGTCTTTCTAAGGGGATTTAAGGCTGTTCCATGATATTCAAATGGGGGGATTTCTGTCCTGTGTTTTCCTTCGAAGAGAGGAGTAATTTTTTTCTATTCTTAATACAGGCGGATACAAATATATTAAACATATGTGTTTTATTTACCCAACCATCTCTTGAATATAAACTCAGTAAACTCACTCCTACTATTCCTGATACCTCGCAAAAAGCGTCAATAGAATAAACAATTTTCTTGCTCAGCGAGACTAAATTATAAATCGTTAAATACGCAAAATTTTGCTTAATACAGATTCATAATCTACCTTGCCATTTTGGATGCTAACTGGGAATTTATTATGCAAGCATTCGAACCTATGGAATCAATAAGCAATTCACCGAGCAATCCAAAAACTAAGAAAATTAATCATGCACTAAAAGAACTCGCTTCGAAAACTTAAGGTGTTATATGCTAGTGATCAAACAATTGAAATGATATTATCATGATCCGCAGCAATAACAGTATTAGGATGCGCCCCTGTACGTTACGGAGATGAATTTTTCTTCGGGATAAGGATATTATAATATAAGGATGCCTTCGGATGATTTCAATCACTAAAATTAATTATGAGTTAAATACACCACGTGCAATCGATTTATGCATCAAATTTTAAAGTAGACGTAACAAACTGATTTCGGAAAATGGTAGCTGACCTTTCAGTTTTCAAATAGCCGGGAGGAAATCCCATGTGACTAATTTTCAGGAAAAGGCAATACAAATTTATTGTAGCGTTCACTTAATTTTGAAGGTCAATTCATTTCCTATATTTATCAATTAGAAATTAGATTTCATTACATATTTTATCAACATTAATTTCAACTTAATATCGAACGCTACTCTAAACATTGATAATTTAAGCGGATTTTTATGATAATTATAACTGGTTTTTACGCTTGGTTATGCAATGAAAAACAATTCGATAGTGCTCTGGCCTTTGAGATTAAGATATTAATAGAATTTTGCTAACGAATATATCTATAAGACATCCATATCTGCACTGCATCCTCCTGATAATCATCATGTTACATACTTTAAGAAGCTGCCATTTAGTAGATACTATCAACTTCAAACAAATAAAAGTTTTATTCGCAAAAATAAGAATCATTAACGTAATGGAGATAGCATTGATTACACTTGAAGTATCAATGCGACGTAAAACCCAATATTAAAAAAAGAGCTACTGGCGATCCTTTGCTCAAGTAAATCAAATAAAATTGGAAAAGATTTATTCTTTATAGAATTTTTAATTATTTAACTTGCGAATTTGTATTATTGGATAGATTCCTGATTTGTCATCAAGAAACATATTCATTTCTAAAAACAGGTTCCTTAGCCACTTTATAGAGGAGATTTATAAAGAAAGCGTTTGAGGAAAGCATTGGAGCTGAATATATATCTGATCCTTATTGAGATCTAATATATAGCTGATCCTTATTGAGGATTTCAGCAATTATTATTCCCAATTGGTTCTTCTTGAGCGAGTTTCTATTTTCATTCCTTGAGGATGTTCAATTGCGAGTATTGAGCATCTACAACTGAAATTTACTCAAAACTATTGCCAAAATTTTGGACCTACAAGATTTACCCGTTAATGCGCGTGTTGGGCAAAAATGAAGATGATTTGATGATTAGTATATATGGTTTAAGATGATGGTTCAAATATACTAGAATGTTTTTTTAAGATTTATCGGCTATAAAGTGATGCAGAAGTGTATTGTTGTTTCTCAATCTTCCTCTAAATAATCTTTCTGTAATGAAAAAGTTTAACCTCTGGGGATATACATTTCTATTGAAATAATATTTTATCCAAGAAATGATTATATGACTGAGCACCCGAGTAACTTTGACTATTTGGTTTTATAATCAGCTACGCGTATGGCCTTTTATGCATAAACACTAGGCGTTTTATCATAAAGATCGCTTCTACCCTTGCATCTGCTACCTGCAAACACCTCCCTCTCTTCCTCCCTTTGCACTCTTTCCACTCTTAGAACCTTCCCCACATCCCCTTCCTCTTCACTGTCCTTGTCATCGCACACTTCCTTCCCCTTTTCCAAATTCCCCTATCATTCGGAAACAAACTTATAAACCGATTTTTCACCATTCATCTCATTTCTCAATAACGATAACTACTAAAACAAGCAAATCTTTCTAGGTCATAGATACCAAAAAAATTATATACGTGCATTCAGTCCTCAACATTTCCCTTATCTTGAGTTGATGAAAGCAATAATATAACTAACGCCATTGAATTAGACATTCTCGCAAACATACTCCAAACTATTAGACTTTCTGCACATTTATGATATTAAGATATCTTGCTGAAGAAAGGAATGCTCAAATACGCCAATGAACATCATCAATCTATCGCCCTAATTACTACCATAAACATCGTTGGCTTACAAATACTGTTGAAAGTCAAACAAATCTTTAACTAAGAATAAGCAAAAGACTGTTTTTCATCAATAATTCTTTTATTTTCAATTCAAACACTCCACAAACTTTCTACGATTAATCGTTATCAAATACCAATTATTACCGTCTTTCATTTATTCTGCATAAGGAATTGCCTCAAAACATCGCCTTCTACTGTGAATTATAATATATCTTTCATCAAATCAAAATTAACATATTGGTGCTAAAATTCATTATTTTACTCTTACTACACCTTTCTGTACGATCTCTGTGAGTTTGTACTTTGAAATAGATTTTACCAGGATCTAACGGATTTGGAAAACGTATAAGCATCTAATCATATGATAGAATAAAGGTGCTTTACTATAAACTGCGTGGAATAGAGAATGGGATCATATTTCATAAAGTAGAGCTTTCGATGACAAAATTTAACAGAAGCAGGAGATTGACAGTTAGGATAATGTGCCGTGGGGATAGTAATGACCCCGGTTGCAGCGGTAGCCGTGAAGCCTAATCTGAATGTCTGAAATTCTTTCACAACGGCTAATTACAAAAGAACTGAACAGAAAGTAAAAAATCCCTTCCTACATTCGTAAATGAAATTAAGAGTATAAATTTGTAAGTAATATTACTTAGAAAACGGTTAATGATGCATGAAAGAAGTTGCGGAATTTCATGATATTTTGTGAATCCGGCAATAAGTTAAAACTGTTCATTTCGTAAAGGGTTTGAATAAGGTATAAAGGAATATAAATATATAGGCATTAAAGGAAAAAAGTATATAAAGATCGAAATATTCAAAAGAAGCAATGAGATAGTACCAACAAATTTCAAGATAAATCCAAGCATATATGACTTTTCACAGCCTAATATCTAATTTCATCGCTACGTTTTACACATTATATTAAGTATTATGAAATCTTACACGTACGAAGTAATCAAATCTCTAGTAAAAAATCAAGAAAGATGAATTTTACTCTATCCACGACACGTACAAAATAATGAACTATAATGCTCTCAAACCATGTCATAATGTATTTAATTAACATTATTTATGTAATATGGGCTTCGATAATACTTAGTTATTATTAATTATTACTTAAAGTTTTTAGCTATTAATTGTAATTTTATTATTTTTTATTCTTATTATTTTCAATTCTTATTATTCCACAGAAATGTCCAGCCTTGCGCTTCAAAAATCAGGCAAGCCTAGCCTGGTATGTTACTCCGGTAGAATATCCCAATAAAATTTTAAAAAAAGCAATCATGGATAGACGTTTGCAGGGTTTTAAAGGGGAGCTTCGCTGTTTTTACAACGGAGCAGAAAATAGTTATTGGGGCTCACAGTACCAAGAAATGGCCGTGGTTTTGGTAGGTTTATTTGATTTTTCAACGAGTTTTCATCACAGTTTGACTTTAAGGAGATTGCTGGATCAGAACTTTTACAGTAACCAAACATGTGAAACAATTGGAATCACAATCTGCCAGAAGCACAATGGAGAAATATATCTCGCTATGTGTAACTCAATTTCTTCTATTGATATCGCCGATAGAGTTTGAAAATTTTGCACTTCAGTAAATATCACCTGCTGTTTCAAAAATTTATAAGGAACTTTAACTGAACTTTTTAACTGAACTTTTATAAGGTTTTGTATTTCTCATGTGATTCAGTATTTTGGTGCAGACTTATCTAATTATGATAGAAATATTTAACACATCCATTCTGAAATTGTTCAAAAGGTCCGTCACATAAAATTCGTAAGCCAGTTATCTGATGAAAATAAGTAGACTAAAGATAGCGCAGTCAAGGCAAATAGGGATGGGGTTAACAGAACTACGTTTGGTTCCTTTACAAGCTCAATGGTGCTCTTGGAAGATATTCTCATACGAAACTAAAGCAGCCATAATTTAGGTTATATTTACATTTCAGGATATGAGCTTTAAAAAACGGAAAAACATTAGGTTAGCATATGTCAGTAGCAAAAAAGTCCACCCGGCCTCGATCTCAGCTGGAAGCCGGCAACCAGCATTATATACAGCAGTATATGGTTATAGTGACATATTATCTTTCTTGGATCAAATTCTATAGAACGAGCAGAAAGTAATTAAATTTAAATTATTAAATTCAATGAACAATTGTAAGAATTTTATATCGCTAGACTTTGCAATCCACCACTCTATCCGATAATATTTACGCATGCTCTCACACGAATCCGTCGACCTCATTTTTTTAGCTATAAAACCACAAACATAGGGAAAGTATCTTAAAGAAGTTAGCGTGGGAGCTGAATATTCAACGCGATGAGTATCTGCTCTCGGTAGCCGGCCCATAATCCTCTGCGTGAGCCTCCATTCTGTTATACAATCATCTTCCTCCTTAGACGAATTTCTAAGAATCGAAGACAATTTTCGAAACCTCTGAATAACGCATCCTTACTTCTCATCCCAGCTAAGGCTTTTAGGCTGCTTCATAAAAATCTCATAGATAATTAAGGCTTCTGGCTCTTATTAGCTAGTACTTCGTCGAATTTCTCCAACCTATATAGTTTCCTTTCATTTGTATGTACTTTTATAAGTCAAATGCCGTTGATATCCGCAAAAAATCACTATATATCCGAAATCAATGCGTTGTGCTCTTTGATCCCATTTTCCGACTCATTCCTTTGAGAGTTAAGTACGTTCGTTGTTAAGAAAAAAGGAAATCATTACCACAAATAACATACTTGCAATAGGGTGGTCTCTGAGATATTCTTCATTATAAAAACCAACAAGTCGTGTATAATAAAAAACTGATAGATTAAATTATTAATAGTTGACGAATCCTTAAGCACGTAGAATTCCAGGCTAGGCCAAAAACAATAAGTAAAAATCCACTCTGATTTATTAACCTCGGCTGGTAACAAAAAGCATCAAGTTATTAATTCATCATGTATGATCAATTAATTATCATCAATTAATACAGTATAGTTCATAGCCTTGATGAATGTGTGTTGTTTAAAAATGGCCGTGCGTTACAAACCAGAATGAACCTTTACATAGTCATTTTATTGAAATTTAAATTAAGTTGATAGAGAAGTTTATTTTACATTGACAAACTAACAATGCTAGAAGAAGTGGTAAAACTTTTAAGATATCGAATAAAAAACACTGGGAGCGAGGAAACAACTAAAGTTGATGCAAAGAAGATTCAACCAAGGTACATACATAATCTGCTACCAGAAGCCACGTAATTCAGGTGACAATAAGGTAGCAGGTTTATTCGAAGAGCACAAGAAAAGGAACATGTTCACAAAATATTTGGTTCTCACTTTATATGAATTAGATAAAAATCAAGGAAAATTTTACAAAATAAATTCCCAGTATATTCTAGTGTAAAAGTTAATACTTTTCATTCGGGTCCTCAGTTATAAATTCAGGAAACAAATGCCACAATACGTGATTACATTTTTACGAACAGGTTTCTAAATACGGGAGTTGTGATTGATTCCGTTTCTAGTGGTATTTGAATTAAACTCGCTCGCTCCTTCTTTGAATACAGAAAACGGAAAACGAACTAACTGGGTGATTTCCTACGTAAAGGATAACGTGACAAGAGCTTAATGGGCACTTGCGGGGAAATTCGGTGGAAAATATCCTTAAACCCATTGGATGAAACGAAGATTAATTTATGATGATGGAGAGCTTCGCTGGGCGCTCGGTCGGCGAAACACAAAGACAAACCCGCAAGACTTTTGGAAGTTAAAGAATTTTTAAGCACGATGCGTTCAACGCATCTTCACTCCTTCATCCGCTTACTTTCACTTTGTCCTCGCCTCATAACCTGGTTTCTCCACTTTGTATTTTTCTTCCTTCCCTAATTCCCTTAAATATTCTATCGGCTTTCCTTCCGGACACCTCTTTCGCCCTCTTCAGTTCCCCCATCGATTGACTCTCAATTCCAAGCGACACCCACAGGGAATTCTAAAACTGCTCCCAATTTTCTTTTCCTTTAAGAAACTCGCAAAATAAGTGGAAAACTCGACGAGGTTGATTTTAATAATCCTAGGATCGCGATTAAGTTCCTGAGCACTGCTCTTGCAGAGGAAACGTGATGTCACTTCTCCCCAACGTTTGCAACGCGACCATAAAATTACATGCATTTCTTCCTCTACTTCCTCACTCTGCTTATAACCATTGCTCAAAATCTAATGAATTTTTAAAGTACCAATTTGGTCTCACATTAACACTATTAGTACTTTCATTCCTTTGTACGTTCGCTGGATTCCGGCTCCAGACTACAAGACATTTTCTCATATTTCTGTGCTCCTTCGGATATTTTCTTCGGCTTTTAATACCTGGATTTTCCATGCTACCACATCTTGATAAATAGAATATTATGTTGTGAAAAGTCTCATTCGCAGGGAGATTGTGTACTTGTTCTGCTCGTATCGTTCTGGTTTAACGAGGAAAGCAAGTGCAACCTTCCTAACTCTTCGTTTTACCTCCGCCTACCTAACTCCGATTTTATCTACTGAGCTTCATTCTCTCTCTAAAGCTATCGGCAGTAAATGGTGGAGGAATGAAGTTCAAATCGGGTTCCGGGCTGAACTCTAGGCTATAAGTGATCATACCTAAACATACAAACGTTGTTCTTCTCTTCGAATTCTTATATTTTGCAAGCACTCACTAGCCAGTGAGATTGTAGCGAGTAAATAACGTTCAAATTTAAATAGCTTCAGTTCTATATGTGTATCCTGTATCATATGTTTTGATATGATTGGTACTACGTTTAAATCATAGTTTGCCAGCGTCGTGTGTGATATTCTCCAGCTAATCTGGGTTAGGTGTATACATGTTGACTTGTCAATTTTAATTTGACTTCTTGTATCTGATTAACATTTTTTATTGTAAGTTTTTATTGTCTATATTTAATCCATGTTTTTTATACTTACTGTATTTTGAAATATTTATTGTTATTATATTATTATAACTCAACTTAATGGGTCTTGCCTGTTTGAGTTAAATAAATAAATATTAAAATAAATAAGAGACTCCCTAATAACAATCTTGCCTGAATAAAGACCTTTATTTATTCGTCGAGTATGTTATTATCAAATGTGAGCTTACACATCTATCTTTGCCCTCATTTTCTAGCAACAAAACTTCTAAATCAAAAATTGTCCATGTGATTCCCCATTCTACATTTTACTCTTTACCCCTAAAGATGCTCTCTTTGAGAGTGAAATGCTTACCGGGTCAATCAATTTTTGATGGTTCTGGTGCGATATTTTGCTGAATTTATTCTACCATCAGTGGTCTCTCTCATTTCATCTCCATGTAATATCGTCCATACCGTCCTACTCTAACCGTAATAAGTTCACCCATAAAATAGCGAGCTAAACGATAAACTATTTCGACCATTAAATTTCCTCTAAAGCTAACAGTTTTCGATCATGAAATTGTTAAAAATTATAATTTCATGTAGGGAAAATATACACTGTTCTGGGATACTATGTAGCCTCGTTTAATTGATGCGTTATTATCGTCAAAAAAGCAGGAGTGCGTAACGGGATTCATTATCGATATTTCACTCGATTTGTAAAATAAAACAGTAATACCATATTGATAATGAAAGTTTTTCTGAAAATGGAAATTGACTTCTGAATCGGCTTCAAATAATTATAGATAATCTCATTTAGGGAATTGTAATACAGATTAATTAGAGCGTAAAATTAATTTTGATGGATCAAAACATTCCCTGGGGATTATTCCATTTATACACGCAAAAGGAAGAGCATCTGATTACCATTATTAAAAACCTGTGAATTTAAGATGTTCTTTCTGCAATTTTTACTTTAATTACAGTATTTATATAAATAAATTACTTTTATTCTCTGAATCAGTGCATCAATGAATCATTTTTAATTCGACCTGAAATAGGATTCCATTCCCAAAAATGATATTTGAATTAATTGTAGTTAAATCTAAAAAGATTGAGATAAACAAGGATTCACCGACTGAGATAAAATTCACATTTCGCATCAAAAACTAGGTTAGGACGCATTAACTGCAAATTTGAAATGATGGGATCTCCTTCCAGGAAATCGCGTCAAAATGGAGTAAAATATAATAACGCCATAAAAACACGTACAGAGCGTTATTTGTTATCTATTTCTCCTTATTTTGTAAAAATTAAGTAAAAAGACAGCGAATGTATCATGATTATTTTGCAAAATATGTTAATTAACTTTACCACAGGTTTGATTACAGAAAATTACGGAGTGTCACATTTTTCACAGTGTCACAATTTTTTTAGGAAAATAGTAATATATTATTTAGAGCGTTGTTGTAATTTGGATAGCTCATAGCCTCCTCGGGAAAGATTAATCTGAAATTAACTCTCCTAATACATATATTTTCAGCAGTTACATTAAAAATAATTTCATTTTATGCCAATTTTTGTTATGATTAATGAAGGGATTCATGAAGAAGTAATTATAGAAAATATTTCAGTCAAGGATATTTTACTGAAATGTTAACGATAATGAATCATCTTATTTGAAGGAAACTCTTTTATCCGAACCATGCATCAGAGGAAAAGAAAACTTCATGCATGCCACGAGGTTTTAGAGTCAAATCCAGTACATCCACCATTGATTTGAGAAAGAGAGAACATTTTCCTTCGGTAACAAAAGCCCTTACACATTAGTTTTACAGAGAAATTTTCTTTCATAAGACCTCAAGCTCTGAGGATTTTATAATTATTTTTTTAGCAAAATAATAATAGCTCCAAGAAGACCCATTCACCTGCACAAAGCTTTGCAAAATTATGAATAGTTTCCAGCCAAAACTTTGTCTCTCTCTAAATGATTTGATGAAATATATTTAAAAACAAAACACTCTGAAATCCACCAAGTAAAGGGTGCCTTTACTCTGTATTATTACAAGAATAAATAAATGAATGAGAAATGCAAGAGTTTTATTAATGCATCGTTCCTTCATAATCTTTATCCTCTTAACGAGGCCGATTCCAAGTTTGGAAAATTGAATTGTCCATCAAAAATTAAATTTGGCCTCTCTGCGATGCAAAAGAGTTCAGAGCCCATCCGTTGCATCTCTATTGTGTAGCTAAAACGGCATTCGCATGGAGTTCAAATGGAGCGAGACTAGCTAACTTAGGAAGCCTTTGAAAACCACTGGGAAATACATCTATGATGAATATATTTTCCATTTAAATCAATTCCGTATTATTTTGCGCTAGAAAAATGCCAAAAAGATTGAAAAATTATTTATTTTGACTATTTATTGCGGTCTGGATTCCTACCACGAAGTGTTTGTGCATATTGTTTAGATTTTGATTGCATCTTTCGGAAGCTGGAGGTTGATCTGATGATGATTATGATGAGTCGAAACTGGTCGCAAGTAAAATATGTACATTTTTTTAATTTCTTAAGCCGCAAATTCCTTGTTTTGATAATGCGTTAACTGTTTAACCCTTTCACGTTATTTTCAACAGATTTTGAACATTTACCTTCTATTCTTTCGTAACTGAAGTCACGAGTGGTTCCAGTTTTATATCCACGAAAATAATTTTATTCGGCAAATATCACATTCAGTTTATTAGAAAGACCATCAGCGTCCGCAAAAAAATGCCCACGATGACATCCCATCCGATAAAATGCGTTTTACGGTTCGAGGAAATTCAGAAGGAAGTGATGACGAAAATCTCAGCGGGATTAAACAGAAATAAGAGAAAATAAGAGAATTTTGATCCAATGAAACTCCAAAAAAACATGGCAAATCCATCAAAATTGCGAGTTCCGGGAAAATATTCCTGTCATGAAGCATTCGATGAAAAGATTTTAACCCAAATAACCATCGTTCTCTAGTGATTTTTCATTTCCTCGTATCCACCCCTTTCAATTAACTTCCTTCTTTTACTGCATTCCACTGTCCGGAACACCGTCAATTTTTGAGGAAATAACGGGAAAAGCAAGAGGAACTAAGGGTAAAATAGGTGTTCTCATCACTACTTCGTTTTCCTCCCATTTCCTCTGCCTAAAAAATTTCCCCTTCGCATCCTTTCTTCCCCTGATTTCCCTCCTTTCCTTCTCCAATCCCCTCCATCATTGTCTCTCAATCCAACTCCCCCTTCATCTTTCATTCTCTTCAGGACTTTCCGCTATGCTTTAACATCCACTTTCCGTTTTCCTCCTTACGGATATTTCCCTCGTTTCCGACGACTCCTCGCATTTGCCTCCATCACATTTTTAAATCAATAGATTCAGCACAAACTAGATGATACGTGCAAAGAGTCGTGCCGAGGCATTTTCCGTCTTGGACGAAATTTAATGCGGCGAGTTTTATTTTATACCTAAGTAACGTTCTTCTATTTAGTCATTTAGTCGGCGTTATTCAAATAAGATAAATTGTAATGAGTGTTACCTTACTGACATTCATAATTTTTTCAAAATTAAACCTTTTTCTAAAAATGACACTGTAAAGAGCTTTTGCTCCTACCTATATTTAGTTTTTAAGGTTTAACTGAACTATTTCTAATGCATTGCAATGCATGAGAGGCTTCAACTCCCGAATGCTCTCCAAGCAGCTTTAGCCCACTTATATTGCGAGTACCGAGCTGTTCCTTCTCTCCAGTATAGCAGTTTTCTTTTCCGTCATTAGCGTAAAATCTTACGTATTCTCCCTTCTTTATTGAACTTTATATGCCACAAAGTCTCCCAAACAGCTAATTGTTCAATTTTCTAATTTTTCCCGAATGATAGCTCAATTTGCTAGAGCGGTCACCAGGAAAGTGAGAAAAAAAAGAAAAATAGAGTTCCGATCCTGTCAGACTTGTTTCATGCCCATTTCTTCATGGGATTAATATATTTTCTATATCTCTTATTTTATTTTGTGACTATGAATGAACAATAAAGATCCTCAGGATTGCATCTGTCTGAAAAATTTTGAGAATTCACGCTATATCTATTGTATAACGACATCATCAAATGATTCCATAGCTTTTAAAATCTCACCGTTGTAAACTATTCCCCATAGTAAATATGCACCGATAAATTTATTTATTTCTGGCCAAAATATGCCTTGGTAGAGTTTTAAATGAAACGAAAAAGTCCTTATTATCTTCCATCAAGTTTTTACTTCCCCACGACCGTTTTCGGCCGAAGATGGACATCATCATTTTTACATCAGGTCACCTGATGATGGCTATTTTTGCCTAAACCGGTCATGGGGAAGTAAAAACTTGGTGGAAGATAATAAGGACTTTTTTTAAACTATGTTATAAAATTCCATAATGTCCGACCTACGCATTGTTATATTGATTATATAAACAATATACCTTCTTAATGCTGTACTTTAAATATAAAATTGTAAAGTTTGATTGAAAAAAATGTTCAAACAATTCCAACAAATTCAACAGCTTTCCTGGTCTGAACAAAATTTAAATGGCTATTTTATGTTTTGAATCTTAAAAGGCTCTTCGAATCTCGATGTATCAACCAGGATGAAACGCTTAAGAGTCTAATCCGTTCATGGGCCAGAAGCTGTAGGAGATGCATTTATTTCCAACACAAAAATATATAGTTATCTTAGATTTTGTTTCGTTTCTACGCCAGCGATATTATATGCATATAACTTCATTTTATAAAATACGTAAAATAACATCCCACTCGAAAATACCCTATCTCTGAAAGTAAAAATAATCCACTTCTTAACTAGAAATTCTGTCATAATTTTGCTTTCCTGGCCTAACTCATGTTAATTTAGGATGTTTTAAATTAAAAGAAATTCAAGAAGTGCCTTTGCGCGATTCTTTTAATCCTTGCAACAGGCAAATTCTCTCTTCAGATAGAGACCTTTTCCGTTATTAATTCGCTTTTCATTCTCTTGTTGCAAATAACTGCGAAATGCCTCTGCTATGCAATATTCCAATGTTTGCTTTTTCGTAACGGGCGATTTTTGGATTCGCGGAAGACATTTGTTTGCTTTTTAGAACGCATTCCGCTTCATCCAGCAGCGATGGCATCCAGCTCTTAAATCGATAAATGCCGTTTTTTAAGAAAATGTGTACGCATTCTATGAGAGTATTTCTCCTAAAGAAATTTTATTTGATTGACGAAACGAGAGCTATGTTTGATTATTCCAACACTAATACTTTCGATCGTAAAATACACTAGATATTAATATTCAAAATTCCGTGAAATTTGAATACATTCATATTGTATAGTATATATTTAATTCCGCTAAATTGTAGAGCATCCTTTCCTATGTATCGACCTCTATCGCTTTCTCTCCTTGGGATAGAGATAGAAATTACTTCAATTATTCCTGTAAAATCGAAGATGGAGTATATATCTTACCCCTTATATGTACATGACTATATTTATATAAGTATTTATGACGTAAATACGGCGATACCTCGACTTGGGAACTTAATTGGTTCCAGTTTGAATTCGTTCCTATATAGAGGTCTTAATGAAGCGAGAAAATGTTTGTAGGTCGAAATTTTAGTAGATAGAGCAGTTAGTAAATCGATCGATCGATCGAAATCGACCACTGTAAGTAATAGTAATATTATTAGTACCTAATATTAATACACATACTATTGTATATCTATAATATGGTAAGTACAGTGGCACCTCGACATACGAACCGCTATAAATAAGAACTTTTCGACACAGGAACGTTTTTCTTATTTCATTTGGACTTATATATAAAGGATCTGAATTCGATGACGGACAGACGAAATTGAAAAACTGGTTTTGAGATACATTCTTTTCGCACTGCGACCTCCGAACTGGAGCGAATTACGTTCATAAGTCGAGGTACCTCTGTAGTTCTAACAGAGACTGTTTAGTAATGAAGTTAGACAATATCGTACTAAAATTCTTCCTTTCCCGTGATAATACACGTGCAAACTTCATAATCATTATCCCAAATTCTAAGCTCTTACTCTACAATTTTAATCATCCCTGTCATTTTGTGTTCTCATAATTTATTGACGAATTTCACTCGAGACATATATCCACCCTTAACTTATAAACCTCAGTCTGCTTCGAATCTTCTAGTATTAATCTCTATTTTATTTTCTGGTAATTACTTACCGACTAATTGAGGGCGCTTCTATTTTACTTAGACCCCTTAATCCATCTATATTCCATTCTTCTGATTTTATCAACTATTTATCCTCAAATAACATTTATATCTTCCAATGGCTGTCCTCTGCAACCCATAAAAGGTATTTTCTTCCTTTTACCGAATCTATCTATCGTATTATCCCTTTCGCATCCTATTTCTTCCTTGTGGTTCTTTTACAAATCCCACGTTTCCAATAAATGTATTCTGTATTAGGTCATTAGGAATATTTTTCAACTGATCAATCTTATACGGATGAGGATAACTGAAAAATATCCTCCAATAATTTAATAGTGAGTATCTCGGCGAAATTATGGTTCTAGGAGCGAAGTCGCAGATTTAGTTACTTTTCCATACACTACACTCCGTGCTGCAAATCCTATTCTTACATCATTCAAGTTCTAAAAATGAGCCGTATGAGAAACATCAAATGCTTCCGATGAAGTTATCCGCTATTTACAATATACACCAACTCACAATATGACGTTATCGTATATCGTATCTTAACATTCCATTGCTATGAGGGACTTCATGATGCTTTTAGACCCACAATTAACCTCGGATAAGAATATTGAAAATTAATAAAGTCTACTGACTTTATACTATTCACTGACGGAAAACCAAAAATATTTCTCAAATTTTAAATATAAAGTAACTCAAAGACTAAGTAGACAGAAAATTATTAAACGTGTAATAGATTATAAAGAATTTTAAAGAATTAAAAAAGTAATCGATTGTTAGGATTTGAAATCTTTGAATCTTTGTTTTATTGCTTACTTTGACACCAGAATACTACAATTTTTCTGCGAAATTATAAAAAAATATCATTGAAACTCATGTTTCGAAGTAATTGTAAAGCGAAAGGGCACCATATTGCTTTTGAATTCACTTATTTTTGCATGCTAGTTTTTTTAATTCTCCATTTCAGCCTATTGTGAAACGACGTAAAGATATTTTGTATCATATCGATTTCTAGCAATGAAAATGTTAAATAATCTACTTCTTTCTTTGATGAGTCCGTTTCTGTCCTATGACCAGCCAAAGGGAACAGAAGTTTCCAAAATATTGTCTCAAAGCACATACTACAGCAATTCCAACAGTATGGGATTGTGCCTTCGACACTATAAAATTAAAACTAAAAGTTTATGATTTTTTACCTCCTTCGAACAACTTTTATGGATATATAATAATCATCGTCGATGTAATTTTAGAGTAAACAGCGAAATCGAACACAAACCTTTGAAAGATAAAATGACGGCTTATGAGAAAATCTACCAAAATACTGACTTGGATATATAAAAGAACGATCAAGGAGATACTTTTTTCACCCTCAAATTCTAATTTATATCACATAACAACTCGTGGCAAATCACTTGGAAAAAATAGATCACAAATACACCAGATGATTCCTTCCATTTCAGACCCTAAACCTATAGATTTGCTAATGGAACAGTCGTGCTTAAATCCGAAAGGATATCTCAACAATGAGCATTATAGACAGAGAATGCCTCTCGTAATAACTGTTTCACTCGCGATTTCGATTAATTGGACTCCCATTTAGAATTCAACCAAACGCTGGACTCGAAAACGCATCGATTCGGATAATGCGATCCATTCACGTAACTGATGGCTTTGGTTTTAATTCCTCGCGTACCCGAAACGCAGAACGTCCGCTCGATTTCTTTCTGAGTTAATTCTCGTATTTTCGCGGCGATATTTTCTCTCTAAATCCAGCATCTCCCAAAAGACATCCCTCCGCTCCTTTTTCCACATTTTTCTCTACCTACTCTACGCCGTGAACGCCATTCTTTCTTCCCTTTGAGGGCCCTTGAGCACACCCGTGCTCTGCCACCACCTCCCACACTTGCGACGCGCTATTAGCCGCCGCTACTCCACCTGTTCTTTCTCTCCCTGTCGAGAATATTAAGCATCTATCTCTCCAATTTCCATCTTTCAGCCACATCCATCTCTGCTTGCTCACTGACCCATTCACGCGTCGTTAACTCTCTCCCCTTTCCTTATTCTTTCCTCGCACACATTCCTTCCCTCGACATCTGTTCTTCCCAATCTCACAAATTTGCATACCTAAGATCCAAGTTCGATAGCCAAAAGACAATCGGTCCTCAAACTTGCAGACAGTTTCCCCTTTGGCAGCCAATGCTATTTTGAGTGCCGCTCGACCGATTTTCGATCACCTAATATTTTTTGAGAAATTTGAAAGCCTTCACGCCTAGTTTTCATGTATTTATTTGCCACATAGCTCATTTTGAATGCTACAATGGGACCATATAACTAGTTTTACGACATACATTTACTAAATTTATATCGTAAATTTGTAAGTAATATTTCTTCCTTCTCAACTCTCCCAAGTAATTCCCTTTCCGCCCGAAGATGATACAAAATTGAGGAAACTATGCTCGCATATGCATACACTCCCAAGGAGTTGACCAAATTTTTTATTAATTTCCATAAATATGTCAATAGAGTAATATAAAGACAGCAAAGAATAATACATTTAATACGTCAACGGATAGTATCCAAATCATATTGGTTTAATAGATAAATATACACATCACGTTTCCGCTGTTCCTTTTTGGCGTAAGCAATCTGACGCCCACTTCAACAACTCTTACACCTGCTTTAACGTCTATTTATAACCTACCGCATTTTTATGAAATTTATTCTTGGGAGATACTTCAGCGAAAGGTGAAAGAACCATCCTCCGGTTCTATATATTTTCCATCAACGCAAATAATATTCATTCAATGCGTTCTTTCGAATACAACGTTTTAATAACGTCTATAATAAAAACCATTCCCTCTGTAAACTTAGGATTCAATTGCGATGCGATTCCGACCTGACCAAGAACGCGCTAATGAAGGCTGAAGTCGCGCCCAAAGGAGCTGTCGTTGATTTTTCAAGCAACTGCGGGCGACATTTCGAGTAGAGCCGAGCGATGAAAATAATGCAGTCATTTAGTGTTTGCGATCTTGACGCGCTGCTATCAGATTTTTTTAAACTTTTATTTCTAATGGAAGTTGAAATATTAATTAATAATGGTCGTGGACGGCCTGCTAATTCCATTGAACTCATTCTGAAATAAACCCAAAATCGAACTTCACTTGGGTATATAGGATTTGACTGAGTTTTAGAGCTATTTTGCAGAAAGGAGTTTTAACCGCGTTGGATTTTTTCTACGTCGTTTTCCGTGAGCCCCATTCCATGATTACTTCCTTTTGTGATATTTAAGTTTTACTTCGCTGCATAAGCCTGATTATTAGATATTTGTCGCCTAGGTATGTATTGCCCTTCCGAAAATCTCCTGCTTCACACCGTCGTATTTGTGCTGTTTTTCTCTGGAAACAGAACCTTGTTGCGCTTCAAAAATCGAAACCTTACAACTTATTTTCACCTTCTTTCACTTGTAATACTCCGCTTTCTCAAAACTCCTAATTACAAAATAGGCAATAGGCAAATCACTCGTTTTACAGTTTAGGTGAGATAGCCTCGTATTTGGATATGCATGGAGTGAACCCCGAAGTCCTGCTTCAGTAAATAATAGGGTCTTTAATTAGTTTTATTACTTTTAAAAAGCGTAATAGATGCAATTTGCATGAATTCTATGAATACTCATAGATTTTTAAAAAGATTTTAAGATAAACATAAGCATAATATTCAAATGCAATGAATGTCTAACAACAAGTTATTATCTTCTCTTTCATTGTTCCATTGTATTAAACAATTAGAGAGTATATAGACTGAGAGAGAGTACAACATAAGTAAGTCATGTTGATTTTAAAATGCAACTGACTTGTTAATAAGCGCAATGAGGTAATGGAATTATTTGAAGTAACGCAAGGATTTTAGAGAAATTTTATATATTACAATAAATATCGGCTTCTATCGCCCAGAATCGAAAAAAAATTACCTCCTTCTCCTTTCATCACAGTTTTCAATAGCGGTACCCTATAAATAAATCCTTATCTCTTCTATTGTTTGTTACACATCTTTGACTTAGCAAGTAGCGAACATTTTCCACGTACAGCTAAAAATTTCAACATACTATATTAATATTTACATATATTAGTATTAAGCAGGCACGACCAGCAGGCAAAAGTTTTAAGAATGCCTGTTTATTTCAATCAACAAACTTTGGGAATGATTGGTGAAAAAGGAGGTGACAAATGAACTAGAAATTTGAACCACCCATAGTACCGCGGCATTGAGTACTTACATTTTATATGTATTGTAAACTATTGCAGCTAACAAGCGCAGACGAGATGTTTTATGTATATACTCGTAAATTTCTCTTACGGAAGATCGTTCACTTAAAACCCATGACCCTGTGCTGGATGTTCCATTGTCCAGCTGAAAATAAGTTACAAATCTGCAATTTGCTCACGATACCACTGTTTCTATTTTAGTTCATTACCTTATGCATATGCATTACTATATGCAAAGGTTTATAAGCATATGCTCAACGTTCTTACGTGGCAGAGCCTGATTTCCTTTATCATCGCCAATCTTTTATCGATTGTGAATATTAGAGCTGTAACAAAATATCAATGAAATTGGCATTCGTATCCTGTATAATTGTATTATATTAGTATTGTTCCTCTCTTACCATTGTTAATTAAGGACCACTGAAAATGTAGACACCCCCTTCTAGAAATACTGGAAGCTGTTCCAATATTGCCTCACCAAAGGAAAAATAAGAAAACTTAAATTTTATGAACAAATCCTAGTCAATATTTTTTAAGAACCTCCGAATAACTAAATAACGATCTCAGCCTGAATTTTATAATGAATCATTTCAATGACAGATGGAATAGATTCCTTTCCAACCAAGAACACCTGCGAAATGAAATAAGATTTTTGAAAAATCTGTGAATCAGTACGCTAAAATCAAACGCAGGATGTATTCATAGTTGTCTTTTACTTCATACGTGACATTTGCCGACTCTTGGGATAGTTATAGTGATTAAGTCTCGGATCACTACGCTAAAATT
Source organism: Ladona fulva (assembly GCA_000376725.2). Classification (NCBI taxonomy): domain Eukaryota; kingdom Metazoa; phylum Arthropoda; class Insecta; order Odonata; family Libellulidae; genus Ladona; species Ladona fulva. Next base: position 423,692 of record KZ308740.1, read on the forward strand.
CGCTGGTCTTCAACGGCACACATACTTCAATTCAGAAAAAGGGCATATGCATAGGTAGAGGTATATGATAAGATAGTAAGACTCTCCTGGACTTCCGTACTTCATTTAAAACAGATCTATATTCATTTTGTTTTCAAATTTCATGTATATTCTCCTAAAGCAGTTATAAACGATGTACGATAAAAATTCCTTAAATACGATAGCATACCTTCTACGTATTTAAATTCAATAATCATATATCTCTATATATAGACGCTTCTCCGGATATATATATACATATAGGATACTAAAGGCGATGCA
>KZ308740.1:432802-483562 GCA_000376725.2 Ladona fulva
CCATTAGGACCTCTCCAAGTCCACTTCCTTGTAGGGTTCTTCTTGAAATATGTATTTGTTATGTACATATTGGTGCACTCTGCAAAATCTACCAGGCGGTGACCTCGTTCATTTCTCTGTCCTAGTCCATGTTTTCCTGTGACAGCATCATCTGCTTCCTGCTGACCTACACGAGCGTTGAAATCGCCCATGATGATTTTATAATAGTGATCCTCCTTGTCATGTTCCTTGCCTAGAGTCTGGTAGAAATTTTCAATTTCCTCTTCGCTGCTTGCTGCTGTTGGAGCATAAACTTGGATAATCTGAACAGAGTAACGCTTGTTGGATAAATCAGCATCCATAGAAAAAATATATGTTACTCTTAAAAAAAAGCAAATTAATTTACTTTTTCGTCTTTAATTTACATCTTGCATCGAGTATCTCATTATTGTATTTACTCGTAAGTATTCTACTAGTGGTATACCTAGCGGTGTTCACAATAATCACAAAAATTAACATTAATTAATTGCGGAAATACGAAAACTCCAAGCGAAGGAGTAGTTGCATGGATTATATCGCTTTGTTCGAACTTCGAACTTAATAAATGAGTTGATAAATACTGATTGGTTATCCCTGAAGTACGAAGTTCTTAATTTAAGCTATCGGTCAACAATATCGTGAAAATCACTGAAAGTTTAAACAACATCATTTACATAAATTTCAATATTTGGCTATTAAAGCGTTTTATCAAATGCAACAATTCAGAAGTAGTTTTAATTTAAAACTATGAACTTAACTCACATTTATTTATGTCCCACTAGGTAATTAAAACAAAATTAACAGTTCTGAGAATTATTCTACTGATTTTTGGAAAAACAAAACCGCTTCACCTATTCAGTCAGATATGAGATGAACACGATTCGCTGGCATTTTATTACTTTCCGATCAATACCTCTGAGAAAGGAAATACCGAAATTAGGAATAGGTTAATGTTCTTATTAAGGGATTCATTTGCAAAAGAAATTTTCTACTATACTGGTAGTTATAAATAGTATGAGGCGAGTAGCTTTCCTGGTGAGGAATAGTCCGCGTCAAGTAATTGTCCGGCGAGCAACTATTTGCGACGAATTATCCGAAAACCTAAAAGAAAAGGCTAAGGAAAAATAACAGCAAAAGATTAGTAAAGTCTAGAGTGCTACAATTGGAATCGTAGAACGTAGGAGAGAAGACGTTTAAGTATTGGGAGATGTGTGTGTGTGTGTGCGTAGAGTGGAAAACGTACGTTGGATTGACAGGAACGCAAATCAAGAAGTGCTGAAGACAGAAGAGGGATAGAAGAAATTAAGCCAAGAAAGAAATGGGTGGGATAAGCGTTGAGAGAGAATAAGATATTATAGAAAGTGATTGACAATAAGATTGAAGGAAAAAACATTACAGAAGACAAATAAATAAGTATTTTGATCACATAGGGAGAGGAATTAGCTAAAAGCGTAGAGAAAAGGGTGTTTATTAATGGATTCCAGGGTATATGAAGCATAAGATAGGTAAGACTCTTGTATGAATGCACTGCATATGGATATGCATATTAAATTTACAGATATAAGATTTTTAACAGAGGAAAATGTAGCAATTTATTTATAAGATTACTTGTCCGAATCTTCATCTTTTCTGGTGCCTTCATACTACAATGAACATAGAGGGGAATATAAATATCATTTGAACAAAATCTTTAAAATAACTTTGAAGTATCATCTGGTGTAAGCAATCATCGACGACGGATAAGTGGTGTCATCCTTTTTCAAATAGGGGAAGCTTCTTTCCGTGTCTCTTCTGATGGAGTCCACATTTCAAAATTTTGTAGTACAGAAACTGTAATTTTCCCGGTCAGACATAACCCAGCACAGTCACTTATCGAAATTTAATTAACTTTTTGCACAGTCTCTGAACTTTGAGTAATCGATCTCTGCTTTATAATACCAACAGTTAGCTATATGAAGCTTCCACAGAAAAATTTAATTGAATAGGATTCAAAATCGATAACCGTAACTAACCGCGATGAATACATTTGTGTATATATTTTTTTAACTTCAATTTTGGATATAACGTTAGAGGTAACAGCAATAAATGAGTTTCATCGAAATAAAATACCTTCGGTCACCTTATTCTTATTGGACATTTAATGCGCTAAAAATTATGTTAGTTTAAATAATTTAGTAACCGATAATAACCACTGCTCCAGGATGTTAATGCGCTAAAAATAATATAGCGCTAAGAATAATTTAGTAACAGATAATAACCACTACTCCAGGATTACTATTATTTGTGTTATTAGTCTTATAGAAACTTCACTTCATTTTAATATAATGTCGCCCTAGAATTAGATAGACACAAGATAGATTTAGATAGAAAAAAAACTCCAATAAATATATCCCTTCTTTCTTCAATACATTTATGGGAATTTATACTAAAATCGGATGAATTCTTCTAGGATAATATTTTAAGGGCGTTCAGCATTAAGAAATAAAATAAGGAAAACATTTCCAGATTAGTACAGCCATTAGCAGTTAAATCACATATTTATAAATACCACTATCAAAGTTGATATATTAATTGAAGGAAAACTGCGAAGACATAGCAATCTATTAATGGATTCCGAGATTAGAGTAATACTATTCCATTCTGAACACTAAAATACAGAAATTCAAACGATGATCTAGAAAGATCTGATATTATTCTACGATATTGATATTATTTGTCCATAATCATATGGAATCTTTTGTAACCTTACTGTTATAATCTTTCGTAATCTGTTACCCTTGCTACCTGATCCACCAACTTAATTCTATACTTAATAATAAATAAATATTCTGCTCTTTTTATCACCCGGTCAGAATTTAACCAAAGATATCACAAAATTGAGCATGTGTACATTGAGTTGTCCTCCGAGAAACATAAATTACCAGAAAATAACCAAAACTCCAATACTTTAAAAGAAGAGAATACCAGAGACTTTGATGTTCTGAGAGAACAAGGAAAATGTTTTGCGTTAAATAACCAAAAGTGTCAAATAATTATTCCATCAGTTATCCATTCTCCGTCCTGCATATTAGTGATTCTAAGGCTCGCGTTTGCGAGCTGTTTCTAAAACCAAGGGAAATCAAATTCTGCTAATATATAATATGACTATTTGACTCAAAATTAATTATGCTCTTTTTAAATGTTTGTTTGATGTTTCCGAAAGGAGCTTAAAAGTCGCAAACCCCATTTCTCGTTATATATTACCTTACATTTATAATCCTAAGTAATGGTAGTAAAAGTATGCGCACATCTCCCATAACTCTATAGAGCCATTCAGAATAGAATATGTTCATAAAGTATCACAATAATTCTACTGTTAACTTCAAATTATTGAAGTATCAACGAAAAATATAAATATGAACAGTAATAAGCCAGTTTTACTTCGTGATACAAAATATTACTAATTAATTGACGATTTTAAAATATTCGATTATCAATTGATTATAAATATCAATTCAATATCAATTAATTATCAAGTGACTGTCCGAACTGATTAAGAATCATTTCCAAGGATTACTTGATAAGGAAAGGATCATCACTTTTTGTGCGTCAAGTAAGAGTTATGTCCTTCGAAAACTCGGCTTCAGAGAAAAATAGGTTGAAAGCACTGAAAAAAAACATCAAAAAACTTCTTAAAGAGTTTTACTTCATGTTTAAAGATGATTCTTCTTTGATATAAAGCTTTCCGCTATTCTCTGAAATTTTACAATATTTACAACGCATCCTATAAAAAGAAACAAAATAAGAAGAATTTACATAAAACTTTTGAAATTTACCAGCTATTTTGAACGCNTAAAATATAAGTGTAATGAAGAATAAAAAATATTTAAAAAACAATTTTATTTTCAGATTAGCTATATTTTAATGGAAAGAATGGAAAAATCATGTACTTCCTTCGATAACACAATCAAATTTCCCCCTATTAAAAAAGAAGACACCAATTTTTATCCAAGACTCAATTTTATCATCACGATCTCATCCCGCTTTATAATTGCGTTATCCAATAATATGCGGAGCTGCCTTCTCCTCCTGCGCACACCTAATCTTCAGATACGATAATCAGGAATTAATATTCCCGTTATCAAACCATCTTCCTAGGAACATATAGCGCAATATTGCGGGAAAACAAATCTATACATTTACTTTTCGCATCTGTTCCACTATTTAAACTGAAAGTCTTTACTATATTATGAAACTCAACATTGAACAGTTGGACATATTGTTCAGTAGTAATTTGAAACATGTTTTGATCATGTTTTGTATTGCAAAAAGACACATTTATCATGTTATTCCATCTAAAATTCCAATACCAACGTTAAATTTGAAGAGAGTTGCCTTTTCGTGTAAAAAAGTAAACACCTCACTGTGGGTTAAAATCTAAGAAAATTATAAACCAGAAAATGGTTTCTTGAGTGACGAATTTAAAGCTTCGCATGGACACTCTTGAATATATTCTGCATACAGCTATGCGATTCATTTACGTTAAATCCTGCTCATTACAATTGTTACAGGGGTCAAAGTTGACCAAATTTTGCGAAAAATTCTTCAATTTCAACCCAAGTGAGGAACCCAAATGAGGAAAATTCAGCGGGTTAAATATAACGTTATGTTATGTGTTTTTTATCCGTCATAACAGTTGACTTTAATGACCATGGCTAAATATTTGCATTCTCTATATAACAAAATGATGGATCTTTATTTTAGAGCATATATTTACCTAAAGTGAGGAAATAAGCAGAAATAAACACCGATAAATACAAAATAATTTATATCACAATATCAATATGGAACAGAATCTTGAGACAACCTGCGATACCAATAATTAAATGGACTTTTGAAAAAGCTGTATGGGCTAAATCCGCGCGGCGGAGCATTGCCTTCCATAACGAACTCGGATTTGAGAGGGACTACGGTCCAACACGCTCCTCTATGGTATGTTTTAAGGTTTATTAGTAGGAATCACAAATATTTTATGTACGAAGTCGTTATATAAAACCCAAATTCGCGCTATTCAAACCTTCAAACATCGTTTTTTTCTAAATACGCTGTCACGCTCAACAAATTGAACTAGCAAAGTCGTTTTATCTTCACTGAAAAAATTAAGAAAGTTAGTTACCCGCGGATGAAGTCAGTTATGACCAGGAGCCGTGAACGAATAAATAAATCCGGTCCCAGCCGGAGCGAAGAAATATCCTATCCTATTCTATCCTAAGTCGTTATAGAAAACCCAAATGATAGAAATTCTCGGCTCTCGGTAGGCGTATGATCAAGCATACGCCTCATATTTTCGTTCATATTAGTAGTAGAATGAATATCAGACAAGGAATAACGATGATTTAATGCATAATTTACATAATAAAATGTAGTGAAATGTAGTGAAGTAATCAGACCGATGAAATGTTAATTCCCGCCATTATTGGCTACTGAGAGATTTGGAGAGGGGACGAGGCGACTAGGCAAGATGAGGAGTGAGGTACTTTGCCGTCACTTTCCTCACTTAACTAGAATACTATAAGCAGAAACGCTTCAAATAAGTGTAGCACCATGAGCTTGTGTATAAAGATTTGCATAGCATTAAAAAAGGAACGACCAAGATTAATGCAGTTATTTAGCATCACTCATACCTCAGAAGCTTTCATATTGCCACAGTCCCAAAAGTAAATGGAAGATACGTTTTCCCTTTTTCTGAACCAGTGGACAAATACAATGCGATCCATTGATCGTAATATGGAAGTTTATCACATAAAACAGACTGAAATATCGAAATACTTCTTTCGGTACTTCATTACATGAGCTGGCAATCATCCCTTCCTGCCAGAATAAACGAATCGTACCCGATACTTCCTTTCAGCGATTACTCTCTACTAATCTCATAATTATTTACCCCTCAATTGGTGTTTGTAAGTCTGATGACTGTGCGAGACAACCCCTTAATATGTCATTCCTGCTGAATTCCCGCTCCTTTTTCTCCTTAAGTATACTCTACGAGAGATTCTTGTGATACGTAACTTCGGCTGTCTCCGTTATGGCAATCGGTTAAATGTAGCTGCTGCGGTGAGTTTTTATTTCACCCGCAGCAAATTCGGGTATCCCTCCCACACTCCTTCTCCATGTCCGGATCCCCTTCATTCTCATTCGCCTTCTTCTGGTAGTCTCCCCTGATATCCATCGTACGCTCCACTCGCTGGCCCCAATCCCTCCACTTCCTCCACTTAATAAAGGTATCCCGCAATATGTGCTGGAGACGCGCTCCTGGAAATAGTTGCGAGAGGCGATAACCCTGATAAATCGTAACTGCTCCTCTCAGAGCGGAAAATAATACGGGAAGGCGACGTTTGATGTCTTCTTGGCATTAAATATACGTAATGTTTATATTAGAAGAAATTTACTCAGTAACTGCGAGTCAGATCTGACTAGTGCCTCCAAACTACTCGAATTTTTGGTTAGGTGCTGTAAGGAATAATACATTCAAAATCCAGAACGGCGTTATTGAACGTAATGCGAGGAGGCTCAATCAGAGTAGCAACTCAAGAATACGGGTTCGAGCCCCGATCTGGTGATAATTTTCGCGTCCATTCTCTTCCGGGCTTCTTCGAGTCATGTTTCGCCAAGCAACTTTGTTTCCTGGGAATTTTTACGAATAATTTGATCAGAAAATTAAAATTATTATAAGTAATATAAATAACGTATATTATATTGATGTGAGTTCCTGATACCCCGAGAAATTAATATTTTTCACTTGTTTCTTGGTAGAGATTTAGATGTATTTTTTCATTATTACTGTACTGTTCATGTTGTGATAATATGTAAGCTACTGAGACTTGGATGATGATGAACAATATCATTCATCTCATCAATTCTACTTGTCTATCTATAATCTAATGCTGTAAAGAGTATTATTTATAGGGCCATTGTGCCGCACATAAAGAAAACAATGAGAAAGTACCTCAATTTTCATCTTCACTATTGAGCCTCATTCCCTCACCAGGGTTATTGGTAGCTAACGGTGAATGGAATGAGGTTCAATCAGATCCGGGCTGAATACTTTTCAGATAGATTTTTCTAACTCATTTTAAAGCAAAAAAAGCAAATTTTCGTGAAATGAAAAGGTGTAAATTACTTTTGCTCGTATTGTTTTGGCATACAAACATTGAAACACCGGCTCCTAACAAAAAAACGCTCATAGGAAGAGGAAGTTTGCTCATGCTTCAGGTACAATTAATTCTTTTCTTTTACTATGGCGGTGGGCCTACCATTTAGTTTAATACTATTTCAAGTTTGATCCTCATTTATCTGCAAAGATTTTTCGACATTCGTAGAGGTAAATAAATGGATCGATCAATCTTCAGTTCCCTTAGAAAATGTTACTCTCCGGAATTCTAATACCTGAAAATATTAATTGCGAATGGGATCTAAAATAAATATTGTTGAAGCTAGGTTTTTAGAGAGGAAGATCATGATTCAAGAATTAAACGAAGGAGGAGATAAGAGAGAGAATAAGACATTCCACAGAAATTGAGTAAAAGGGGAGAACTGCCTCAAGATCTTCCCTGCAAACGCTAATACCTTCAAGGCTAACCCCCCTTGCACCGTTTGAAAATACGAAGTATTCTATTTGATACCCGTTTCCTCAAGTCAATTCATTGAAATTAGTCACACAGGAAGCAATTAATAATCTTACCTTAAATTCAATCGCAAGCTAATTGTATGATGTGCGGTTAAAAGGCCTTCAAGTATTTGATGTTATCACCGATGCGCTCGGTAGTCAAACATTAGCGTCATTGGCTCTACTCTATCGTAGATATTTTAATTCTATTCGAATAATTAAATTTGTACTCCGAGAGCCGTCAGAGGTACATATCAAGATTGCCTTACGACAGAGTTTTCGTCAAGGCATTGCGTGTGTTGCCATGAGAAAAATGTGATTGAGTAACCGGTATGTCTTCAGCTAACATTATATTTTTTTCCTGGATCTTATTCTTTGAAATTCGTCAAAAGCCGAGTTCGCCGAAATTCTATTCCTCGTTACTCCGAATTCCCAAATGTATGAAAATAATTATTGCATTTTCGGGTTCCAGGCATTTCACCCAAAGCTTTTCGCCCCAGGAGCTATTCGCCTATTTGGACTCAAGAGGTTTACCCAAGAGCAGTTCACCAATGGTTATTTTATCCAGAGGTATTTCACCCAGGACTTTCCGGGCAAGTCTAAGGGTTTCTATTACAAACAGCATTTCAGAAAAGTTTTTTTTAACTATTTATTTTTTTATGTACCTGGTAGAAAAGTCCCTTGGGTGAAATTTCCCTTAACTGTTTCCCCGTTTCCTGAGTGAAACGCCCTGGACCTACCATTTTCTTTAGATCCTACCTGAATTTTCTTGCACGCGTACATTCCCGAGCACCTTTCGAAGCATTCGTTAGAAAATTCTGTTTTCTTTGCAAATTCCGAATAATAGCGATCAAAATCTTCAGGAATGTTCATTAGCCGACTTACCGCTGTACATGTATCGTGAAATATTTAATGGTCTCAACCGCGACTCATATTTCACCGCCGCCAGATGAGGAGCTTTACTTTTTAGCTATCAACGTAAATTTGGCAGTGAGAATTTGATGAGGCAATTATACTTATTTTCGATTGTTTTTAAAGTACGTGTCTTCAGCGCTGTCGATAAATGCAAGACGTACCTCACCAAGGTCACCACTTGAAAGGGTATTTGATGGAAGATGATTTTTTAATTTCATGTCGTTGCGGTTTCAGCAACAAAACATGGAAGAGCTGCACGTGGCCGAGTAATTCTTTTTTAAATATCAATAAGCTTGGCACTTGAGTGTTAATGGCGTAGCAAACGATTGCTTTGAGAGGAAAGTTCCTTTGTGCTGAAGCAAAAATGCTGCGAAATAACGAAAGGGAAGGAACGTTTCTCGTAAAAAGATACTTTCAGCTCTATAGGTATGAATCAGTGGTCACAAGAGCCGTGTCAAGGTTTTGCGTGATTTTTCCACCATAATGTGTTGAACTGTACTCTCAACGAAAACTCAAAAGAAGCATACACATAGTAGGTGCGATGAAATGGTTAGAGAGCGATGTTATTTTACCTTAGTTAGGGCCCATCTGGGATATGCGGCGAGTATATGGGACAAAGTAGATGAAACGAGTGCTCGCGAACTCGAGTAAGCGCAGCGCAAGGCGATAAGATATGTTTTAAAGTGCTGCGATAGAAAATCAAGCGTTACAAAAATGCTCCTAGAAGGAGGTTGGAAATCTTTGAAAGAAGGAAGATTAGAATCTAGTATGGGATTGCTTGATATATTCGAAGAAACTATGTACATTTGCAGAATACGTAATCGGTATCAAGCAATCCCTTGCCACTTCGGCCGATCCGATAATAAGCGTAAAATAAGATAAATAGATGCAAGGAAAAGTCGTTTCAGGGACTCAGTCTTTCCGCGTACGATAACGCGATAAGAATAAGCTAAAGAGGTAACTCGACGGCTTGGCGTTTACACCCCCTGCCATACGCCGAAAGGCGGCTTTCAGGGTATTTATATAGATGTAGACATAGACATAGACAAGTTACTTCCGAAAGAAAAAAAATAGCAATTCTCAGAAATTTGGTATGCAAAAGCTCGGTATCTTCAATATTAATAAATTAATTTTAGCTTTTTTTCCTACGCCACTTCGCATAGAAACGATGATTTCTATGTGAGTGCTTGGAAAGGTATCACTATTCACTATTTAACGTATCTTTTTAACTGGCCCACTTAATGTAGTTATCGTACACCAGACATCTACGCGTATTTAAGTAAAGTAGTCGTATTTGAAGGTAATATACATTATTGATCGTCATATTTACCTATGAATTCTTATGTTGAAATCATAATGCTAGTTAAATTTAATTATTCCAGCGCTTTCAATTGATTCAACGGCCTAATTACTCAGTAATCGTGTTTCATTTTGTAGTTCTCTTGGGGTGAATTAAATCGATACATGGATCAGATAACTTGCAGAAAAGTTTACTGAATGAAATGAACGAATAAACAGGCTTCCAGATGTTATTATTATAGTTAGAACTGTTTAGTGTTATTTCATTGGAATGCAATTAACTCCTTGATACAGTCATAGAAATAACATCAAAATAAGAGTGGAAAATTAAAAGGGAAATGTTTCATAATCTCCGTTAAGCAGCATAGCAAACTTAGTAAAACGTAACTAGCTTTTATCACTATTTTGGACATTCTACTACATATTTATGTTATGGCAACTGTTTATACATCTCGAGATATGCTATGCCCCAGGTTAACTTTAAATTGGAATTTTTTTCTATTGTGAACGTCACAAAAAATTTGGGACAGGAGTATACACTTTGTATACTTAATAAATATTCACACAATTTATAAAGTAAAACATTATGTTTAAGTTTGACTAAATGCCCATCTTTGATTTCTGATTCATTAAATAATTTCATCGTCTTTTTTAAGGGCCCTACAAATTGTAAGAATGTTGGAGTTCTTTTGACCGCACGCGAATGACTAAGGAATAATTAGGCTAATATTTAACGCGAATACTTAGGATAAACTAATTATAACTATTATCTTCTATAAAAAGATTAGTCTTGAGAATAATTCTCTTAAACGGTAGAAATGAATTAATATATGTCTTTACAGTCGATAGGGTAACTAGTTACACAGAAATTGATATGGGAAGGTTGTACTTCGTGGAACGCCATGACAACTGGTAAAACATGTCGTTTAAGTTTGACTTAAGTTCTTTAAGTGGAAACTACTAAGTTTTGTTTTTACCAGTTACTTACATCGGCTGATCTTCTAGATTTTAAAGATAATTTTAAAATCTCTCACCGTTCACACAGGATCTGAAGGACCAACTTTCTTAAAATTCTACACAGTTTACCATATGTTTAATTAAATGGAGATTAATTTTTCATTCTTACGTAAAAATAATTAAAATCAAACATGCGGGATAACCGTCAGAAAGAAACATTAAAGATATAATTTCGTGGAATGTAAACCATGCATTCGCCGGCCACATTGTCTTATGTGAGCTACATTTGGTATACTATTTGTTGTTTGAAAACCCATAATATAGATAAATAAATCCTCATCTTTCCAACACAAAGCTGTCTTACGCAAAGAAAACAGTGCCTCAGTTAAAAACACTTCAACTCATACTTTGGACGAGTTTTAAAATCCTAATTTACTTATGGACATGATCCAATGACACTTTCATCAGTTTTATACTTTTCTCCTCCACATTCTGGGCTATAGCTTTACGGGAATTGCTTCAAAGAACGAGATTTTCAAATATAACAAATATTCTTTACTAAACTCCTACATGAGTACATTTTTCAAAACAATCTACAGTTCTTCAGCGAATCAGAGTCAGAAAGCACAGAGGGGCAATGTTACTTTCGAAACGTAATACCTCTTTGATACGACGAATTTAATCTCTAACATTAAAAATTCAGTGGTAACGTGTAAAATTTGTTTTAATTCCTCTCTCAAGAGGAATTGAATATTGAACGACTGCAGGAGGAGTATTCTTAGCATCACATTTATCTGTGACTGTACCAAAAGGATTGCTACACCAGGTTTAAGTATACTTAATAAACAGCAAAACTATAACATTAAAGGAAATAATGAGGTTCTGTATCCTATACATCGTCTAAGTATGCTCAAAGTAACTCCATACTATAGGGGCATAAAATTATATAAGAAAATCCTCAAAATGTTCTTCAAAAATACAATTAATAAATATTTATATGACAGTTAATAAAGATTACAGGAAAATTTTAAATGATTACTGAATAAGAATTATTATACATCGGTTGAATATCTATTAGATAGTGATATATTCAGCTGAATATATTGATGTATTCTACCAGATAGTAGTGGTATACATAAGTGTTTTGAAATGCTTTACAATGTCCATTTCCTTTGTCAATTCCATATTCCATGTGATAATCTCCTAAGATTGATTAAAACGATTCTGTTTTAAGATTTGTACTTTTATGTCAGGTTATTTCTGTAGTGTAATTGATGTAAGATAATTCGCTCAAAATCCATTTTAATAAGTCGTTGTGACCAAAGGAAAAATAAGTGACAGTGTCATCTTTTTCTACCCATATAATTTTTTTATTTTGTTTAATTTGTACCCACATCTTGCAATACTTTGATGTAGACATTTCAGTAGTTCAGTAAGATATTTATTTATAATTACATAGGGGTTGTTTATTTTTCCCTTTTTAAGAAAAAACTTATAAAACTTATATGGATAATTGAAGAAATTTAGAGCATACTGCGATAATATTTTCTCTAAATTACTATTCAGAATTAACGGAGATCAAACAGGTTATGCTTGGGGCAATAACGTTTTTGGCGAACAAGAAATTCCTAATAGCAGACGAGGTAAAGAAAAGAAATCAACGCTCACTCTTTGTGCATCGATAAGAGAATTTCATTCAGAAATCAGAGGGATTTCCCGAACTACTCCATCTGGTTTGTGGTCTTTCGATTCAATTCACAACATGATTTGTCTTTGTACATACATACAACTGAATTATTTTTCCTTCTTTAGACTTATTCATTGGTCCTAATACCATATCTTGATGAATTGAATATGTGTCATTTGTCTTTTGGTACAGGAAAGAGAAACATTTACCTTTAATATAGTTTTTCTCGTCCTTTTTATGGCTGTGATGATATAAAGATTCTGAGATATGAGTTCTGCTGAATAATAGCATTAATTTAAGTTTCTCCTTATTCAATGTTACGAAAAGTATTACTCGTAGAGTGAATGTGCTTCACGAACGTGGGCTTGTTCTGCTTTTATCATTCTGGCTTAATGATGAAAGCAAGGGGAAACTACCTCACTCCTCATCTTGCCTAGTACGCTTCATTTCCCTCTACTAGCTCTTCGTAGCTGATGGCAGAGGGGATGAGGTCCCGAACAGCCTTCGGGCTGAATGCTTCACAGACAGACATACTTATTACTTATTAGAAAATTTCTGTATATATTCAATGTTACTGTAATTTTTATTAATTATGCTATTTTCATTAGATATGTTTCTTTCTTTTCTATTGCTACCGAAACAAAGAAATGTCACAAAATCCAGACTACTCCTCCAGACTACTACTCCAGACTTAGGGTCGACACTACAAATAGGAATGCGGAAATTGTGACTAATCACTGATACAGTAGCACATCACAATTCACATCGTTAATAAATAAATAATTTTTATGCTTCCGAACGCATAAGGTAGAGTTTATCCAGCATTCGTTTATTGAACACATCTTGGTATTTAAAGAGGTAAACAAAATCCCATTTCGACAAATGCCTAAATTTACTGAAATAATGCAACATTTTTACATGAAGGAAGTCGTAGTAGTAGTAGTAGTATTGATCAAAGTGCTTCGACAGCTGAGGTCATTTCGCACGTGAGCCCCCACCGGGAATCGAACCCGGGACCGCTTTCATCGAAGTCGAACGCGTTGCCCACTTGGCTATCCGGGAGCCCCATGGTGGAAGTCATTTGCGTGCATGATATATTAATTCCTCATTCTTCAATAACTTTATCTGATAATTTAATGGAAGAAATAAAATTTAATGTAAAGTACGGATCGTTGCAAACAGACATCTGCATATTCCAGATAAAGAATGACTAAATGTGTTTTCCTGTGGGTGAAACTAGTCGCGAAAAACATTTTCTGCGGAAATAATTAGGCTCTTTGACTTATCGCATTGTCCAAGAAAGCCCCTTCGCCACGGTAGTACAAGCTGCAAGTATGACCTACGCTCGAAAATCTACAGAATGGAAGCTATTAACCGTACTAACCTAAAACACCCGAATACAATGAAATATATAATAAATGGGGAACTGCCTACTACTCATGCAGTTCAAAATTTCCCCTTATATTAATTAGGAAGAAGGATAAATGAATAATGTTTTAGGCAGTGGTACACGCGCACGCATTTATGAAAAGAATAAAGCGCACTTTTCCATCAAAATAACTTATATATAACCAAGGGGATGTGTGTGCGTGTGTATGTATATATACATATATATCCGCTTGATCAAATCTTTTTTATTTTGACTTTATTAATTTACATATAATTATGAATTAAACATTTAGAAAACAATGATGTGCCTTTAATTGACGACAGCTTCACTTCACTTCTGGAGAAGGTCGTTCTGGGTTCGATTCCCGGAGAATAATGGGCCATATCTGCGAAATGGTCGAAGCTGTCGGAGCATTTTTACAATAATACTGCGACAGTTTAAAAAAATAACGGCAAAGGATAATGCTTTCAGATGTAACCGCCATTACCCAAACAAAATAAAGACAAGCCACAAAAATCCCGGAAACTAAATTATATCGTTATTTTTACATAACTAATCCAAATTAAAGTGAAACGCACAATGTTCTTCAGGTTATTTGAAATTTCAGTCTTTTCGGTCGGAAACACCCACACTTTTCGGTGTGGGTAACAAATACTTCACAACTACTAGCGCTATCACTCAAAAGTCATATCTTACGTAAAGGCCAACATTCAGCAGTGTGTGAGAAAATCACTCTCAACCAGAGCGTGAAACCGTTATATTTTTCGTTCCGGTTCAACGATAAAACCGATTTCCGGTTCAGTCCGGTTTAGCTCCTTCTGCCCTTCTTTCAATTATGCTACTTTACTCTAAATTTTAGAATAAAATAGAGATAGTTAGTTGCAAGTCGTTACAAATATTTAGTAAACTACCCCAAATACCTTAAGTAAAATATGCATTTTTGGATACCGAAAATTGAAAGGGTAAAATAACGATTTTCGGTTTCAGAGCAAAAATAACAATATTTTGGTTCGGTCCCGGTTCAATGCCCTGCTCTCAACTACTTTCTGGAGTACAGGGTTGGAAACAGACGTTTCTATGTAGCTCATCTGATTGCCAAAGAACATGATGATGAATGATGAATATGAGATGAACTCGTGGAACACATGATTGAAATTTAAAAGTGACGTAAAAGCCTGACGTAGCCGGTACAAAGTCAGGGTTCATTTTCTCCTGTCATCTGTAGACACACAATATTCAGTGAAGAAATCTATAGATAGGGCTGCACAATACAATGCCCTCATTATTTGGAACAGTATTTTCTTCGCACCGAATCACACTACGCGATAAGTGACACGAGCCCGCAAAAGTAGCGCAGACCTCAAAACATAGTTAACAAAATTAATCCATGGTGCACTACAAAGCTACTCAGAAATCGTATCCGTATTCTAAATTTTTTGCTTCCTGTTTGTTCAAGAGTAGGGACAGACCTAATGATAAATTGAGTAAAAGCGATACAGTTTACTATGACGCCCACTTAAATGGGACGAGGGGGAGCGGATGGGATAAAGAAAGGGAAAGCGATGGAACAGTGGAGAGTGAAGGCGGACAGAAAAAGAAAAAGGGATTGAAGGAGAATTGCGGATAATAGAAGGCGGTGTCAGAGAGGAGGTGTGAATAAGAAGGATGGGGGAAGAAATAAAATGTCTCGCTCGAAGAGTGAGCAATAAATGGGGAAAGGAGAAGAAGATAAAAGGTTAAAATATAGGAGCGCGGAAGTGCAGGAGGTGGAGCCAACTATTCTTTCGAAGAAAGGGGAGGATGGATATTTTTGGTACAAAAACATTCAACTCCCCTAGTGCAACATGCGTTTACGTCTTCCTCTGGTGCCGTCTTACAAGCTCGCTTTGAGCCTTTCTTTCATGTATTTCCAAATATATGAGCCTCAGAATTTTCTACTCCATGGAATATTCCCAAGGGCGTCTTTCCTTTTCCTTAAAAATATGATTCTAATATTCACACCTAAACAAAGAGTTCTGCGTTTTCAGTTTTTTTCAGAAACAAGTCAAGGCAAAAGTTTTGCATGAATACACAATTTCAAAATGGTAATAAATTAATGAGTTTCATTAGATTGCCGTTCGAAATAGTATGCGAAATAAACGTAAGTTATGCCTTCCTTAAGGCATACGCTATTTATCACAAATTTGGCCCACTACTTAAGTGTTATTTGGTTAGAATCCCAACCTACGGAGTCCGACCGGTTAATCGAGACCAAGATTAGACATTCTAGTTTGAAATGTAGTTATATAACATGCAATTGTATAACCCTACTTCTGTCTTAACTTTTCATTTCCATGAAATTCACCTGGCATGAAAAAGAGTAATTGAGCAAAAATCACGAAATTAGTCGCTATTGTTCATTTTTCTACATTGAGATTCACGAGGCGATTTGGGAAGATCAGAACTTGAGGTCTACGAATAGACCGAGACTAGGCTTTAATACGACGAAGCGTATTATGCCATATCTATAATCCACAGTTGAAAGCATATTTTAAATTTTTCGGATAAACTACAAGCTTAATTAATCTAATATCTAACTAGTGAGATACAAAACATATTCTTTAAACAAATTCTTTAAATTTATCGCCTTGATTTGATGAAGAATAGTGGGAGGCAGATAATAGCTACATTTGGCAAGTAGTCAGGAGGGAGTCTCTGACCCATAACTGAAAGAGGTCTGTTGACAGGTGCTTCACACTTACTGTAAAAGAAAGTAACAAAAACTTAAGTTATTTACCCCTTCATCTCTAATTTACATAAATATATGCATCACAGGTTTATGGACTGAGTAACGGCGCCAAAACAAAAGGTAGTAAACGAATAAGAAAACAAACGAGGATTCAGTAAAAGGCAGCATTTTTGCTAAGAGAAGGGATTTGGAACAAACGTATGGCTAGCGTAGATTCTAGAAAGTACGGAAAAACTGAATTCTTTAGAGGAAGAATAGAGAATATTGGATCTGTAATATGTTTTCCTTTCACAGAGAACGAATGCTACAACAGACCAGAGGGGGCAACTTCACCGAGGGGATGGAAAATCAGATTCGACTTTTCAGATATAATTCTGATTAAAGTACAGAGAGAGGATTGAAGAATAACGGATAAAGTAAGCGAGCTCCCTAGATCTATAGCGTATATCCTTCCATGCATTCTAAAACAGGGCATCGGATGGTAAGAATTTTCATTATTTTTTCGATCTGGTTCAATGACAACTGCCAAATTCCGGATCGATTCCGGAATCGCTCGGGCAGCATATTTCGGAACGCTTCAAGCCGGTTTTTCCCACTCTGAGCATTAAATATTATAATTCTTCTGAAAGAATATTTCCCAGGGGTTATACTTTAATATAATTATAGAATGAATCTCAGATATTAATAAATTATTAAAGTATGATGGTAGTTATTAAAATATAAATGTGAGTTAGTGAGTTGCGAGACATTGTTACACATGACTACTAAATATAACAACCGATACACTAAATAAGAACATGATCTTATCGAAAAATCTCTTGCTTTCCGGTCCTCTTTAGTTTCAAGAGGTATAATTTTTCGGTTTGGTTGGGATTTCACCGCGGCTTAAATATCCACTTTTTCGGTTACGGTTATCAGTTCGGTTCTGGCTCAATACCTTGGTGAAACTATGGTTTCAAAATATAGGTATAAGGATAGTCATTCTATATTTTAATGAATTATTGTCTACATGTAAAAGAGATTTATCTACTACGAATTTGGGCCTGTGGGTCGAAGTTAAAACCTTTCATTGAAAATCATTGGCTTGAAATATTCATTTGTAAATTTTATGTCTAAGAAAAGAAACGTGATCACTCCGTCAACAGGAGGTGATCCATGGCAAAGAATTCTCGTAATCACAATTTCTGAAGAGAACCATTTTTCCGTACTTGGGTGTAAGAATGGGATTGGTGATATCCTAGTGACTCTAAAATGTTCAAGAGTGCTTTTTCGGTCGTGGAAGGCAGGAAATGTATTAGATTGATCGATATTCCATAGATATCCTTTCCCAAACTACTTGTCTGTCTTACAAAACAAACATTTTATTGGTAATAATGCATGCATCATGAAAATTATCATTTTCCACTCCTGTGATATGCATATAATATTAGATTAAAACGGATGAAAGATGAAATTCCTCATTCCAACAACTTCCGCGATATAGCAATCCTGCAAAGGGAAACATTTAAAAATTTTAAGATTTCCACTAAAATAATCTAGAAAATTGCAGACGTGATCTCATCTTAATCTTTATTTATTTATATTATTCGGACTTCGGATTCGGACGCATAGCCAAATGTTATAATAACATTATTTGAAAAATCAAACATGAATTAATACCATTTCAGAAAAGGAATACTTCACTGCTTCAATAATAATCCTTTAAGAAAAAATTCAGTTCAATAAATGAGCATTTTAAAACATTCGGCTTTCACATCACTCTGAGAAGCACCTGGGGTTATATCATGACCCCTTTCAAAAAAAAAAACTTCAAAATGTGATTGTAAATTTCACTATGCTGGCACCGTAAATTAGTTTACGTTTAAAGTATAATTCCAATGTAAATTGCCTTCGGCTACATCCTGAGGCACTAACTTAAGTAAAAATAGCTTTCTAATTTACAGTAAATTTAAGTATTTTACAGGATTGATTAGAAGATTGATCCGTGGTAACAAAAACAAAACTATGCAATCCCTTAATAACTTATAATGATTATACCTATAATTGTTATAACAATAATTATTATAAATATACTTATAATTCCTTATAACTTATAACAAGGAATCATTAAAAATTAAGAATAAAATTTTGATGAAACCGTTTTTAAGATACATCAAAAATATTGGGAAATATTTTCTTAAATTTAAAGAACTTTTGCGAGATACGTTTGAATGAACGCGTAGTTTTTCTTTCCTGCTGTAAAATACCACACCAATTATCATTGGTTATATTTCAACCGTGAACATCATTCGATGTGACTTAAGTAATTAAATTTCCTCATATTTTCCGGTAAAGTCTCAAGAAAAAACAAACACAAAACACTAAAAGGGTAACTTCAGAAGTTTTTCCAATTACGTATCTGGTATTATCAATACATGATGCATTCAACTAGATTAAAATATCCTGGAACAAGTTATTTAGGACCTTATTCCTTTTATGTCAAAGAAGTTTATACGGAACTTGTTCTCCATTTTCTCCTTCCCAAGTTTTTATAGAGGGTTAATATTACAGTTGGAAAGAAAATTAAAGTTGGTTACATTGGAATCTGAAAAATTTGTAATCTTCCAGTGATCAATTAGAATGATCGAGTAGCCTGGTATTTTAAGCTTAGGGTAGCTATTTATGAAGTTTTACATTGCCTCCATAAACTTTTTATTCTCAGAATATGTTTCAAAGATCTCGTGAATAATACAATATCCTCATAATAGGTTCGCAGACAAACCAACACTACTTTGTTGAAATAAAGTTGTAGGTTGATGTGAAAGAAAGGTGAGGGTTGAGAAGTCCAAACCATGCTTCACTTACAGTTCGTGTTCGTCTAGGTTAATTGTAAGAATAGTCTCAATAGACCAAAATTCGCCTAAATAAAAAGACATCATTGTTATCGTTACAGAGTAAGATAAAATAGCAGCATATCAGATTTTTATCACTCTGACCGCTAACATGAATTATAGCTCCAGTCTTGGATCCAGGAATGAGAAAAGGCAACCGTACACTGCGCACGCTTCATACAAATGGGTCATCTACATTTAGAACTGACGTTAATAACGGAAGAAAAACTATAACTTAAGGTATCGTGCACATTTTTCCCTTTCTTATTCCTACATAGATCCTTCTCCTCGAGAGTTTTAGATACACATTTTTTTAGATATAGAAAAAGGGTTGCACATCTATCAATTTAATTCAAGTAATTGAAAGCCTTATCAGGTATATTAATTTTTTATTGATAATCTTCTTGATTTAAATCTGTAAGAGGAAATGAGAAGGAAAAAGCACGAATAAAAGATGAACTTAGGAGGAGAGGCTAATCAAAAAAAATGGACTGTGAAGCTATCTCTCCTCAAAAAGATATTAAACGAATATATGGATTGGAACAGGGTAGAGAAAGGTAAGAAGTCTTTTTATTTGTATGGTGTAGTACTTTAGTAAGTGGATATTACGTAAGGGCAGCTTAAATTTTACTAAAAGAAAGGCCTCCAGTAAAGTCAATACGCAAGATGTCTCTTCGGGAAACGCTTCAGAAAATCTCTACCGCATCAGAATTTGACACATTTCCCCCGTAAAACAGATAATCCCGCAACGTATGGAGGAAATGAAATCTCAAGATCAGAAAATCTCGAAGTTGGGATGATCTGAAAGAAATCTAAAGTTGTGATCCTTCCGCTCGATCGATATTACTGAAAACCGTATTTTGCGCTCGTGTTACAGCAAATCTTTAGAACATGGCAGACGCGTCTCAAGTGGCTGTAGACTTCGACCGTTGTACTGCTATCGACGCGGATCGACAACATTAAGAATTTACTGAGGTTATAATTATTTATTATCGTATTCTCGTGTCTCGGAGTTGTATTTTAGATTGTCTTTTTACTTAATGAAGTCGACTTAATTATTTTGATCTGCAAAATTGAGTTTTTGAAGTCATTTGAATCATTCGGTATACGTGCTAGCCTGCCTGCGAAATACCAAACGCCATGAAAGCGCAATTACGGAATATTGAGACACGGTAACTATTTTTATCACGCTCTGGAATTCAACAGTTATTCCGCGGTGTAGCAGGGATGACACTGGAGGAATAATGATAACAATGGGAACAGACTCCCTAATTAATTAATAGGAAAGTTCATATGATGATCTGAAAAGTTTTGAGAGTAGGTCACGACGGTAATTGATAACCAAGGATTATGGAGACGCCGGGAAAGGTCGGGATTGATGAAGGATGTAGAGCGGAAAGAAACACATCCCAGTGGCGGAAATAAGGTACATGGCATCCCGTGCAGAGAAAACTATTCCCATACATTTAATTATTTAACCTACGTATACCAGATATAAGAAATAGACAAAAGATAACTTTGCAATACCTATAGACCGAATATCGATCGAGCAACCCTTCATTTCTTTCAGTCCATTCTGTAAGACTACTACTAAGGCGATATTTTGCAATATCTTTCATTCTTTCTAGATTTCGATTTGCTATGCACTTGCTACTCTAGTACGTCGCATAGGATTTTATAAGGGGGAAAATTATTGGAGCATTTTCGTGACTCATTGGATTTGACGCGATTTCGCAATCGGTATTTTAGCGTGCAAGCAAGCATGTATGAGGAGCAAAATCCCTGTTGATTCAACGACAATTATTTCGTGATTCGAGGTTTGATTAGACCGTTTCAGCGAACTTAATATCCAATAAATGTGAACATCTGTTCTCTTCTCTTTGGCTCACTTCCATTTCCATCTCACAAGTGCAATTCCTTTCATTGAGTCAGAAATATTCATAAATTTTCGAGCGGGCCATAATTTTTACGGCCACTTACTTTAACTCGATTATCCCTTGCGACTAGTAAACATTTCTCCAGGAGCCATTCGAAAGGCACTAAATCACATCCTTTTAATTGGAACTTTACCAAAAGGCTAAGCCACCATGAAATTGTCATCCTTCACTCCGGACGTATAATTTTACAGCAAACATCAAAACCCGCGTCATTTTTCGATTCTCACCAAACCAGCGAAACACCACCAGTTAACAGGTGGCCAATCCTCCTTTTTTACGCTTAAGTGGCTCGTTAAAAAGCTCCTAGAGCCTCTACGCCTCCGTCTGAACATTTGTTGCTTCAGCCACCCCACGACTCAACATACTGCTCCGACCGACAACCTAGTGAGCAAGCATCAGCCAAATAATTACGCCGGGCGGAAGCGACCCCGGCACATTTCGTCGATGTGAGCGGCAAAAAGGCTGCGCGTAAGGAGCGTGACGTCGTGGGTGCCTTGCTACCGCACCCGTCCGCGGGGGATACGAGGGAGTTGGGACCGGTGGGAAGGGTGATGCGAGATGGAATCCGCCGTCGGCAGCCGGAACCAAGAGATCTGCGACCAGATTTATGGGTTTCCTCCCAGGCCATTCGATGCCACCTATCTGTCGTAATCGCGCACCCACCTCCAAAGGCCCGCCGACGCCCCCTTTGCCGCTCCTCTCCCTACCCAAACCCATCCTACCACCCCTACCCCCTCTACTAAGAGGAATCCGACTCTTCGCTTAAACCACTGCTCACTCTGCGGTTAGATCGCGCCAGGGAAGGATCGTAGAGCGGGAAGAAGAGACCCGTGCCGACAATTCCCGTATCGCACGCGATGTTCTGACAGCAAGACCTGCGCCGACCGCGTGACAGCTTCGACTACGGCAGGACGTCTCTCCGGCAAATCTGCGAGGCGTGAGGTGACCGAAGGATCTGTCATCTAGTGCCACTGAAGGTGAGCCATTGAAGCTGGGGAAAGCACCCCGGAGGACTGTGTGGTTCCTTTATTTTTTGTGACTAAATTTTCGGAAAAGGACAGCTATAGAGGATGTACATGTCGAAGACGCCGAATCCGAATTAGCGAGGCTCCTCAGATACCAACACGGAAAGCTTATGGCGATTTCGGAGTTTGTAACTGTAAGACGTAGCTCAACCGGTGGGAGTCTCCAGAGATCGCGGTGCTGTTACCCGTGGCGCACAACGCACAAACCACTACCGATCAGGAGAGAGAAACAATCGAGCTGTACACATAGAAAAAAAACTTCCAAGAAACGTCTAGGGGAGCATTTCCTGCTTCGGTTTGAATTGGAGAAAAGAGCTGCGAGACTGTGTAGTTGTATTCTACCAGATTCAATCTCTTGAAAACTTTCTGGCGTGGTTATGGGAACGAAAGTTCGCAGGAAGGCTGAAGTTTGTTTGTCCAACGGCTCAGTGTATATACAAGATCGGAAAGAATGTTTTCGAGCGTAGATATGAGAACAGAGAGGACTTTAGGGGAGAAAAAAAATCAAAGAAGGGAATGAGAGTGAAAAGGGGGAGCGAAGGGGTAGGGAATAAAAGAGAGATCACTTTTGGGGAAAACAAAAAGTGAGGGAGAAAGACTTTTGACGAGGCAGGCGGGAAAAGGGAGAGGTAGCAGGAGGAGAAAGATAGGAAAACAGGGGAAGGGATTGGGGTCGCAGGGAATAAACGAATGATTGGTTGAATGAAAGGAAGAGCTCATGGAACATCGGATGCCATACGTATCCATTTGCGGTCCGTTCCCCAACGTACCGCCTTCCTCATCCCATCCTACGCCCTCCCCTACCCACACGCGCAGATCCTCAATGGAGTACTTTATTTCCAGAAAATGGCAGATAGCCTGAAAAAAGGTAACCGAGGCGAACGGTCGTCGTTTAATTTGCTTGCCGTATCCGTGTGCCCTACTGTCGAACTGCAAAGGCTTTGTTGTACGCGAGTACTACAGGTAGCTCAACTGATTCTCCGATGAGGGAGTGCGACAACCTGATACACTTCTTTTCTTCAGCATGCAAGGAAAGATATAAATACGAGATTACGTGGAAAGAAAATACTTCTGAAAGCGAACGGGTTTTTTATGACATGACGGATTCGTCTCGGAAGCGGGCGAATTAAAAATTCCACGAAATGGAAGCATTCCAAATGTCCAGAATATTTTAGGTTTTAAAGGATATGATAGTATTTTTTGCTATATACCGCTTCATTCAAAAATTCTCTACCCTTTTACCTGTATCCGCATCCTGTAGCCAAACCAGACACGCCAGCGATTTGCTATATTCAGACTGGGCGCTCTAAGACCGGTGACACGGACCACGGAATATTTACCTCAAACACTTTCTCGGGCTCAGCTGTCCTTTGCTATCTCTCTCTCTCTTACTTCACACATCCAATGCCCACTAACTTTTAATCTCATCTCCATCCCCCAGCACTCTCCCTCCTACTCAATGAATTCCGCTAGGATACTTATACACGTATTTTACCTGCAACGAGCCTCTGTTATTACACATAAACCTTATGGCAACCCGATAATTTGGAAATATAGTTTTTTCTATTAATTCGTATCTATGAATGCATTAGCCGAAATTGAACGATCTTTCAGTACCCGAGCAAGCAATCCAATACTCTGATGATTGATGAATACAAACCTCGTTTGCAATGTCTATAGAATACATAATGAAATCAATTTTGATAAACGACATCCCATGATTTAGATAAATAACATTGAAAACTAGACCATAGATGATTAAGAAAGTAATTAAATATGAAAGAAAGAGTTTGAAAAGAAGATTTTTATTCAAGCCACGTTTATGTTTGCGTGTTTGTGTAGTGTTTGATTTCTGTATCTTCTAAGCCTTCTTCGTGCACCTTCAAAGCAAATCTTAGTTCGCTTTATTCACTCTTCCCTTTGGATTTACGCGACATATTGTATTTGGAAAAGTAAAACTTTAATTTTTATAGGACGTATGTTCTCTTACATATTGCCGTTCGGATATACACTCATGGCAGCTAAATAGAACAGTTACTAGATCTCCTTGCCTTAGGTCCTTCATCCTTGAGTACATTGAAATACGGCGAGGCTCGGCAGCTACGACAGCAACAGGTTAACTCTAAATGACGAGATGTAGCGCATTTTCGTTACTTGATAGCAGTAGGAACCTTAGGTAACTCAATGTCCTTCACCGTTTATTGTATGTTCTTTATAATTCTTAACCGTTTTAAGCGTCTTATTCAAAATACCTATTTGTTTTGAAGACATTTCTTTACTTTACATCATGGATCTTAATTGCATATCAAATATTCGCACATAATCCTTATTTAGTCATATTCATCAGAGAAGCAGCAAAATAGCATAGAAATGATATAAAGAGCAAAATGTTAAATATAATTAACCTACCCTTCAACTCGATATTACAGATGCTTAAATAATTAAGCGCGATAAAAGATTTACTTTGATAGTTTTGCGGCAACATCTGACATCAATTACTTAAGTGAATGTTTATCTCTATTACTTCCCAATGTAGTATGATAGAAATCTCAAGTAAGCATCCTAAAATATAGCATATGAATGACTTATATTTAAAACTAAATAGTATATATACACACACACATTTAATTCATTTCTTTTTTCACTGCTGAGTTAACTATTGATTCGCGAGCTAAGGTAACCCTACTACAATTTTATAAGGTGATAAGTTGCAATTTTGTGATTCTTTATACATGCTCACTTCCAAAAGGGTAATTAATTTCCTTAGGTACAGAAAAAATTCGAGAGAATTACAGCTTCGAGTATTTATTACTTACAGATTCGAGTTTTTAATCGAGAGAATATTTTGCAGCTTAAATTATGACTGACACATAAAATGCGCCGTTCGCATGTACTCAATTTACCGACCCGTTCGTCTACTCAACACCTCCTTGGTATGGTCTATTAAATTTTAGTGTAACGGAGTGATTAGAAAAATTAAGAATCTTAAGCTCCTTTAAACTCACCTATGATTATAGTGATCTATGCAGGGAGTACAAAAATATAGCTACTTTTAATTATTTTAAAAGTTTTAACTGACGATTGCAGTCATTAATTAACTCAAACATTAATTACAGAACAACAATCCTTCTTTGTCGGATACAATATGTAATCTTCCTTAAAATATTTTACTGTTTCACTGCTAATTACCAAATAATTTTCAGGAAGTAATCGTTCCCCTTTACGCATAATTCTTTGTCTTAAGCAATCTTCTGGGAATTTTTATCATTTAACTGTTGTTCATGTCAATGTTCCAGTGATAATTAACTTTTTAATAGGCAAAATGATTTCCCGGAACATGACAAATTAATTATTGAACTCTAATCTACTAGAGTTTGCTCCTGTAATGCCGTTGCCTAACTTTGCTTCTTTTTCATAAACAGCATCTGTTTCCTAAGATTTATGGATATCGTGGAGATGTAAGCTTTTCGTCCACACCAACGTAAACTCTAAACGCTATGACTCCATAACAAACTATGTTACACATTAATTTAATAGGAATAAATTTTGATAGAACTTTTAGTAGAATTTAATAGAAAAGCATCTATGGTCCACTGAAGATTTTCGTAGAAAATACTCTATCTTATAATTTTAGTACTTTTATTTCCTTGATGATTAACCGAGATCAGAGCTAACATATTGAGGAGAGATTAAATGGCATCTAGTAAGTTTCATTACTGGACAGTTTAGACGAGGATTTAATTGAAAAAGTGGAAATTGTTTGACTAAAATTAGAGTTTTGAGTTACAAATAGCTCTCTATGCAAGACAGGAAGACTGCAGAAGATAGGTGACAAATGATTGATCACACTGCGTGCATAATCAGCTTAAGGTAGCGTACTTATACTATGAAATAATTTAAGTAGAAATCGTTCAGAAATTTAGTTCGGGCCACTAAGAACTTTTCACGAAATATTAAGACAGAATTCATCCTCTGCGAATTCCATTGCACTTAATTACTTGAGTTGAATAGAAAGAAGAATTACGAGATTAAACTCGAGTGATAGAGATATTTCCGGATTGACTCGAACTTTTGCGAGTCAAAGACAAATGGATCCGATCGCGATTCTTCCTTGCGAAGATAGGGGATAAGCATCGAAAGTCGTTCGAAAATATTATGCTCTTCTAATCACAAGCTCAGTGCTGGAATACTTCCCGAACCCTCGCCGCCGCCCTGCAACAATAGCAATTATTCGAGCGCTCATTAATTCGACAATGGATAGGCACAGCTCCTTCTCACCGCACTCAAAAAGAGTCACAAGATGATCTCGTGAAGCGAAAGAGCACGTTATGACGTCACAATGAGAGTCAAGCGTAATATGAAAAAGAGTGGGGAGGAACCGGGCATTGTTATGCCGTTTGGGGTTGGGGCCGCTAGAGATGGAGTAGTTGGGAGATAGTGGGATGGAGTCATTCATTCGGATATCGGAAGAGGGGAGCGTTGGTAGGTGGAGTGGGGGCAGTTGGGGGACAGGACGCGGCTCGTTAGCAAGGAGAGCATTCGCGGCCACCCTACGCCTCCGTCGCTCCACCAACACCCAGCAGGCAGGCGTGATACCGCTCACTCCACAAAACTCCCCATTTGACTACCCCCTTCCCCTCGTCAAGAGGCCGAATACCGTGTGTGGTCCCGTTTCCTCAGGCTGCAGACGCCCTGTCCCCTGGATTTGCATCCGGTTTAACCCCCTGACCTCTCTAGGCGCACCTGTGCAAGGCGCCTTTGTCACGCGGCGGCATTCACCGCTGACAAAATTAAGTCTTTTTTGTGTATGGGGTGGCGGAATTGGTTAAAGGGAGAGAAATATCAAGAGTAATTGGCAAAATGAGCTGGATGTCTCGCGCTGTTTCGGTGATTCACCTCCCATTAACCAAATGCATGAGCGTGTTTACACTTCGGTGAAAAGAGTTTTTTTTCTGGTTCTACGGATGGTATTTGGCTATTACGTAAAACGATGTTTTTTATTTCTGCAAGAGAATAGCAAAAACGTTTCCATGAAACGTGTGCGGACGGATATGCTTAGGTCGGTCTTATTAGGACTGAGGGAAAAATTAGGGATCAGACGGTGCGTGGCCGTAATTCTTTCCTATGGGACTGAGTTTTCCTTAAAAAGTAAATAATTTATAGCGTAAAATATCGTTTCATACTCTGCTTTGGTTATATTTCTTCCCTTACTACTATCATTAGTATCGCATAGCTCCGTAAAATCTGATCTGATATGTGATGTGATAGACTCGGTTGATTTTTCTGTCTAATTAGCGATATCGATTTCGTAAGAGTGTTTATTCCCTCCGCCATGATTTTTGGCTGGATGAAGTTGAATATCTAAAAAGAGCTTCAAATCTCCTTTCTGAAGGCAGTTCCTTTGATCTTCTAATCCTTCAATTCCTTTACCTCTTTCTCTGTGCTATGATTATTTTGACCGGAGGCAGTGATAAAATATTTCAGAGTAAGATACGATGTTATTTCAGAAAGAAAAATAATAGAAATTTTATCCATCGAGAAAAACCCGCAATGAGAGCCAATTTTAGAATGAATTTCTTCGTCTTCTACTTTATGATTTAAAATCGAATTTTTAAGTCATGCAACATTTAGGATGCTGATTATTTTCAAACATTTGTGACTAATAACAACGCTGTTATTTACTCTGAACACGAAGATGTACGCACAAGTAATTACTGAAGTAAGAATTCATTACTCAGATATTATTTCGTAAACACCTAATGAATAATCTATAATCCATCACATATACTATTAGTAATAACTGTAGGCTATATTTTCTTCGGAGATTCGAGAATGATCAAAGAATTGTCATTGGTAACGAAAATAGCGCAACCATTTAAGTGGTTGAATATGACTCACCAAATCAACCAGTGGAAAATTCCGCCAACACTCATTGCAACTATCGGCGTATTTTTTGTTCCGAGAATGTGTTTCATTATCGCCTTAAATTACGGACGTAAACCGAAATCAAGCCTAATTCTGAGGTATGGCACGCTCGAAATCTCAAATTTGGGTTCGGCACGGGAGAACGGGCTATTGGGTGAACGTAAAATCATTACTCAAAAGAGCCGGTTGTATATTTCATGTTGAGCTTCAACATGCCCCGGATCTCGCACCAGGTGTGCTTCCGTGTCTCAAAATCTCACATAATTCAAGTAAAGCGCCGGAAATGACCGTATTTTAAAAGTGATATTTCAATTTAGTCATGCCAAGTTTATAGGCTCTATAATTAATTATGCCTTCCCTTGCGTATGATCGTGGACTTGAGCACAAATCGATTCTGACCTTTTTGACGCGTATATTCTCCTTTCGCAAACATTTAAACTTCATCTGTTAGCTCGCGTCTTTCCCACCTGCTACATCACTACGTGTATATTCTTTGCCACGAGCGGTTATTTCTAAATTTTACAGCAATATTGAGTAATATTTCTCAAAAACAAATAATAACACTCTGTTTCATACCTTCACAGCATTCCTACGTAGTATTAACATTTACCATTAAATTAATGGTAAATATTACATGTGCTTTATTTTTTACATATTTATATTTTACTTTAAATATTTCTGAAAAGTGATTTACTCTTTACTGAAAAAACCTACCTCTGAATTTAGGGTACGAATTCATCAGACAAAAATTACAATACTTTTTCCAACGACATATTTCGATATATTTCCCTACAGTTGAAGGAGACAATAATAATAACAAATCCTATAATGGAAACAGGAAGCTAATCACAATTACATGCATTTTAATAATTAATTAACAATAACGAATGGCGAACACAAATTAACATTCCATAACTAAAAAAATCCAACAAGGCGGAATTCGAACTCGAACCTTGGGGTTGGAGGGTTAGCGTGCTAGCACGCTAACCACTGCGGAGTGGTTAGCGGTATTTAGATACTGGAGACAATATTTGGTTTCCTAGTCATCGGTTTCACCATAATTACATAATCTTATAACGCGATAATTTTGTACTTTACATCAATCCACATAAAATATTGGCATTATATTTCGAGATTTATTGCCAACCACTTTACTGCTCCTGTGTTTTTTCGATGATATTTGACACCTTATATTTCTTAAAGCTGGTCTTTTCCGCGAAATCTCATCATTACCGACCTTTGCAATAAGATTGCCCATTATATAGTTTTTAAACTTAAGACATGTTTTAAGTTGTGAATAAACTGTCAATAGCCGTGTCAGAAGATGACATAGTATCGAATAGCCTATATCACCAAACGCAACATTTTTTAAGAAGAAATACAGATAACCATTTATGTGAAGTAAAGGATTATTAATAATGATGAGAAAACGACGATTATAAAAGCTGAGGTGATATTCGTCAAGTTTCAATGTTTCTCTTCCCCTAAGAGATTATTACTCATTTATATTATCTGACATCATTTAATATATTTCTTTATGAGAGATATTTGAAATTCAGTAATATATCTGGAACTTTCCCAGTGAATGTGATTCAGGAAATGAATGAAGTGCCCTGTAGTAATCGCTGAGATGGCTGCAGAGAAAGAAGACAAAACTACTCCTTGAAATCTACCACCCGCTTTAAAGCCCTTGACCATCTCCAAGAAAGTATCATTCAAAATATCATAAATTGAGATTCAAAATTGTCACAACTACAGCAAAAGAAGGACGGTTTCCTACATAAGTAGGGGATTTAACGAAAAAATAACTACGTTTTTCTCTTTAAATGGAGCCTTATCTTTGATGCCTGAATGCTAGGGTGAAGTGTTCGAATACCAAACAGAAAGGGATACGACAACCAAGTAAAAATTTATAGATAATAAAAATGTGTTCGGAACCATCAAAAATCAATAGGAAACAGAGAAAGAGAAATAGTTTGAATGAGAAGAAGGTCGGATATGAGAATATCTGGAACAGTATTTATCGTTTTATTGAAAATCTCTACAAAAGATAAGAGAGCGTGTAGAGGGTGAGAAAATGGAGAAATGTCAAACACGCCAACGAGTTACACATAAAAGGATGTCTTCAGAGGAAAATGTTCCTTCTTAAATTTAAATCCAATATTAAGAAAAGCGAGGGGCAAAATATAGGCTTTTAAATATAAAATTTTGCCATAGGTTTGTTTTAGGGACGGATATCTGTATTGTTGGTAATATTCAAAGCTAAAAATACTGATCTATCTATACAACAGCAATTTTTATTCCATATTTTACGTCGTCACAGCAACATCTGCGAAATTTAAGAGTGCTTTTTTTAGAACTGAGGACTCCAAAATGGCTCTTTAGCACTTAAGAAGATTTTGGGCACACCGTTTTAGATTAGACAAACGTGCCCGGGGAGAAACGGACATAACAGGACCGGGACCCGAACCCGGATCTTCCACTTTGATTGGGTGAAAGCTCTGTCCGCCGAGCTATCATGCCAGAATATTTCTCCATACCGTTTGGAAGACTTCGAAGGCAAAGACTTTCACCATGTCTGTTTCTTCTTGGGAATATTCCTAGCCGCAAGACTTTTCGTACAATACCATCCTTATCTCTTCTCTTGCGCCTCATCATACAAACATTTATAAGCAAAATATTGTTGCTGTTTGAGACTATTACGATAATATTAAAAATAAGAGTAAATTCTCATATTTTTGGTTCATTTCCAACAAAAAGTGATCCATTCCAGCCAAGAAAATATGAGCGGAAGATCTTATCTGAAACGTTTATTAATAGTTCAATATCAAGAACTCAAGTTCTGTATAAAATTTGATGAAACGCCCAAGATTGGTCATTCAATAATTTCAATAATTAACTTTACTTATTAAGTTCACTCCACAGAAAAGATTGGCTCGATAAAGAGGTTGGTGGAAAAAAGATATAAAGCTGCTTTTTCAAAGACAGTAAAAAGTCATCGCCATAAGACATGCAGTGTAAGTAATTATATATGTATACCATAATCCCTATTGAATTCTTAAGCACGTCATCAGCTTCGTCTTTGAAAGTAGGCATAAGTCAATAGTATTTGAAAATCAGAAAAAATGATTAGTTTGAGAATAGTCACCGTAGTTTTGAAAGTAGCGTCAGAATAAAGGGCAGGACGTCAAAACTATCCGAAATTTACCGCCGTGAACTGGGCTCGCGTATATGCCGGGACGCCGACAGATGTTATGGGAGCACACGTGATGGAAGATCATTTTTGGACATCACATTCCTCCGTCAACTTCTGCAAGCATTTTTACGTCCATCAACGAGAGGCAAGGCGGCTCCCTCCCGCAAAAACGGGCAACAGTTCGGAATAAAAAACTCAAACTGGTCCGAACTGCAGCCGCGCCCGCGGATCACAACCTTCTTCCCCTTTGCACTCCGACCCTTCCAAACCGTTTAGGGAAACAGCTCCCCCGACGTACCGCATTCTTCCCTTCGATCCGCCGTCGTGCCTTTAAAAATCCGCGGCACACCGCTCTTCTCCCTTTGTTTCCTTTCGTATCTCCGAGACGCCAAGTCCGAGCTTCCGAAACGAAGGGGGAGTGTAGTACTTTGAAGTCTTACAAACGCTGTCTCGGAGAACCCACCGGACGCGTTTAAGCCATTTGAAGGCAGATGATGAGTATTATGGGGAGATGGAGGGCGGTTGTGATAATGACACTCTGATGATAGGGAAAGAGGGAGATGCAGAAGAGTGTGAGGTCACAGCAGATGAGAGTGACGTTCGGACACCAATTCTGAGACCGAACGTGGAGAGAGGGAAAGGAGAGGCTGGCAGGGGGGGATTCGCCTCACTATCTTCCGATGAAATTGCCCCCTAAACGTCGGAAGTATCCTCCACTTCTGCCCTCCCTCAACCCTCCCCCTATACCCACCCTCCCTCCCCCTAACCTCCCTTATATCTTTTTCTTCTGGAGATCGATGGATTCATACTGCTGCCTCTCATACCGAGCACTTTGACCCGTAAACCCATTTCGCTAATCATCTGTTCACAGTCGTATAGCCGACTCTCTCTCTCTCTCTCTCTCTGCCTCTCCAAACTCCATTCTTCTCATCTTCTGCCATTCGTCCACTCGATTCGTATTTCAGATGTCCAATAATGATCGCGCTGAGGCTCTTTTCTGTCGGACATTCCGAGATTAAGATTTTTGTAGGTTTTCCGTGCTATAAAATTGTTGTGAATTAATGAGATTTAGGAGACTTTGGATTTGTTCATCCTTTATGAAGTAATACGCTCAGAATAAATTAACGATTAACGGTTGATAATTGTCTTTTATGACATGCTCTAAATCTTCCTCTTTAAGACCAAAATTCCTCTTTCATATTTATCGAAGACTTCGCTGTCTCACTTCTTTCGAATTCCTCGAATTTTCAGAAGAAACGAAATGTTGCGGAGAAATACTCAAACTGTATAATGAGCAATTATACATAGCCTATAATTAAAAAAGAATAAATTCAACCTCCTGAAATGATTTAAAAGTCTTTCGCTTTATCCGACCGATTAACGATCAGAAATGTGAAAATCCTTAAGTTTCGGTGGAAGTTTCAAAATATGGCGAACAAAATCAACTTTATACATTTTTCTGCGTCCAAATAGTTTTCTCCCAATTCTATCATTTGAAGTAAATTCTTTGCCCTTTTGATTCTCAAAAAGTAAAAACAACATACAACCGGTTCTTAGGACAAGGATGAGAATTTAATTACTCTCTCATTACTAATATACCATTTACAAAGCATGAATTCGTTGAAATCTTACATGAAAATTATTCTTCTGATTCAGACTATCATAACCAGCAGCTACTTATGATGCAATTACAGTAAAAGAAATTTGTTTTTACAAACTTGATTTAACTTAATACGTTTTAGACAATAAATATACAGAAAATATCGATTAGCCAGTCTGAACATCGAATCAAAAACTTTATAGATGAGGTTTTCAAGAAGTGAAGCCCTTCTTTGATCTAACCCTGCAATGAGGATTAATCATCAGAAGCATTGAAGATGGCACAAGGTCAAGGATTAAACTATCTCTATATAGATAGCATGCGTTAGAAAATAGCAAGAGAAGTCACTCTACACTTGACGCATCATTTGAGGTATCCGGCTGCTTTCAAGGTTATCATTTTTACGATCCTTACAATGTTTCCAAATGACTCTCGAATTTTGCAAGGAAAGACGATAATTACTTCTACGAAATTCTAACTTCTTGAAGTAAGTTGCTAATTCCGCCTATCTTTCACATTCATGGCGATTTAATCCAATTTCTACGAAAACACTGCGTAACCATATCAGTCAGTGTTCGAAAGATTTGCCCATTACTCAATGATCACGTTCTAAGAATATTTGCAAATCTAACGAGCGTTAAAAAGCTTTAATATGACAATACTAGTAGTAGTAGTAGTAATTTTAAAAATGCTTCCACAGCTTAAGTCATATCGCACGTTCACCCCCACCGGGATTCGAATCCGGGACCGATTTCACCGGAGTTGAACGGTTCTCTCTTTCCTTTTAGCCACCCACATGGCTAAAAGGAAAGAGAGAAATGAGCGTCGGGCGCTTTTTTCAGGA
This sequence comes from Ladona fulva, assembly GCA_000376725.2. Taxonomy (NCBI): domain Eukaryota; kingdom Metazoa; phylum Arthropoda; class Insecta; order Odonata; family Libellulidae; genus Ladona; species Ladona fulva. The sequence continues at coordinate 466,839 of KZ308740.1, forward strand.
ATTCTCTCGGAACAGCGAAATATAGATTTTTTAGAAATGTCACACATCGTCTTGTTATCTGACATTATTTCATACATTATGAATATGGTAAAACCGTCACTCGAGGTTTTCTAAGAAATAAGAAGCCTTTGGCCGGATCACTGGAGCTCAGTGATGCATCTGCCACAATACCGCGTACTCCCAGCAACTGAGGAAAAAGGAGGAGTAAAATCGGAAGCGGAGGGCCCTTAAAAATGTCTACTAGGACCAAAACTACTAACCGGAATTTGAAATAACCGATGTGGAATTGGCCTTGTCAAGGAGTTCAGTGAGATGAATTAGACATGCAGAAATCGGTAATCCGGAGCTTCCCTTTTGTCTCTGAGCGCGAGTTCCGCTTGCCGAAAGACGGCTTACGGAGTGTTATTAAACCTCTAAATGTCAGATTCACTTACATTTTACGTGTTTCATTATATTATACAACACACAAGTAACCTACTGGCCAGTAACCCTTCTTTCCAAGATAAATCGCGCATCGTTAGGTAATAATAAGAGCTGTGCCCTCCTCCATTGGAGTATTTGCACCACAGCCGAACGCCGATAACGCCATGTAACTCATCCACGCAAGATTCAGTACAAAATTGTCCTACACCCGGGGGCGGAGCACCTTGGATGTGGCTCTGCTCGAGGCCACTATATGTATACAGGGTAAAAACTGATTCCTTTAGTTGCATAATTACGCGTAAATAAGTCATAACATTTACCGAAACAATGCATCTTTCATGTTACATTCACTCACCATTAACCGAACCACCCTTCCTCAAAAACAAAGATTAATTTTAGAACCTTTCAACTCTAAATAAAACAATCTCAGTACCCATCAGCATCATCCACTTTCTGCTTCAGATTTACATTTAGTTCCAAGAGCAAAGTGGAGGCCTTTAGGTCTTCTGACCATAGTTTCCATTGGTACACTACAGAAAAGAATTATTATTTAAGCTTAGTTATTCGCTTATTGGAAGATTAAAATAGGTCTTGTGAAGGATTTTTATGATGGCTCTTCAGTTTCAGAAGTGTTCTTATTTAGGATGATATTTAAGCGGCACTTAAATGGCGATTGATCGTCCGCCACGAATGTAATTCGTCAACGAATAAAATAAACACTTGTTGTCATTGCATTTCCAAAAATGCTCACTTAGATATCGAAAGAGAGATAGCAGAGAGTACTAAGCCGCCTATATGAATCCATTCTTATATGAATATGCAAAACTGTTGTCTGGTGTGAAGCGATTCAGTAGGCTTTGCTCAGGGTTAGCAAAAATACGTGAATCATACAGTTCCTCCTTTAAGCTCACCTTCGGCAGCAGAACAACTGATTTTCATTCCTATGAAGATGAAAGGGCTCCCAGATAGCCAAGTGGGTAGCGCTTTCGCTTTTGGTGAATGTTGTCCCTGGTTCGGCTTCTGGTGGAGGCTCATATATAAGAAATTACCTCAGCTGTCGAAGCACACACACCTCCTTCGAAGCTGATATTTTTTTGCTTTTATAAAAAGCATTTAAAAAATAAGTAGGTTTAGGTTTTACCCTCTTCTTACTCAGCAAGATACGTGAAATTAAAAAAATATGTATAATAACTTCGATTGCACAAATCTGTGCACCACAAACTATACAATATGTGCCTGACAAATTCATGAGACCGCTGGATGAAAACAATTAAAGGTCTTCGTTCCTAAGGCATTTGATCATCAACGTTTTAACAAGGATAAAGGATAAACAGAGAAACTAATGAAGAAGTCCTAAGACGCAAAAAGACCATATAACCTGTGAAAGACTTCGGCGTAAAGACGAGGGAAATAAATGAGGCACACACTTACGCACAATAGTCAGCTAAAGACAGATTTAGAGGGAGTGGGGGTATTATTAAAGAAGACCTAGGATAGATTATGAGAGGCAGGTGATATTTTGTCGAATTTAGGAACTATGAGTGAATTAGGCGATTAGAAAGGGACGGATAAGAGAGCTGCAACAAACTGATCAACAGACTGCTAATCCACATTGATGATAAGAGGATAAAAGCAATTTTATCTCTGAGTAATAGGGTAACAATAAATTCGCGACAAATTTCCAGTATTTTTGCCTATATAATCTGTTAAGTTCTACTGTTGAGCAATACAGATCTGGCATTTTTTATCCCGGTGGTATGCCCTTGATTCCACTCATAACTCCCGTTTTTAGCTTATCATAATTCGTCCTTTCTTCAGTTTACTTTCAGTCAATTTTTACTCTTTCGCTTATTATATCCGAATAATAGCTAGTATCAGTCAAAACATTCTTTGGATCGCAAGATATTATGCAGTACAAAAACGATTCCATAAAAGCTCATAAAATCCGAGTATTCGTTAACTCTAAAGTTATTTTTCCAAACCTCTGAATTAGTACTTAAGAGAAAAAGCGAAAGACTGCAAATTAATCAAATCTGCTGATAATAGCAGAGATCGAAAGAAATTCACGAGTATTCCGACTACGACTTTATTACAGAAATTTCAAATGCAGAATAATTCTAGAGGATAGAAATAATTATGCCTTTATTGTTATGACGTTTCATCGTTTCAAAGACTTCATTTCTCATCGTACAGAATTGAATATGGTATGGTCCTACCGTTGAGGCCCGCACTTGACGTTAAATCACTTCAAAGAGAAGATTTCCCATCCTTTCACTCAGATATCTTAATGAAGGATTCTTCAACCGCTACATGTACATATTTTCTTTCAAAAGGGGTCACAAAAGAGAACTTTCTTACAAATAGAGATTTTTTATGAGGCTTCTCAAATAGCATGGCGAAGAATTTCAGGAAATGTTTCTTGATTCCACAATCTAATCCCCACCTTGTATATATAAATTTGCTATCTTGTGCAAAGAATTCAACGTCCTCAAACAACACTACATCTATGGACCGAAGTAAAAACTCCTAGTTGCATTTAATGTTTCTTTTGACAGAATAATCCTTCGTTCAACACGTGGAATGTCTAGAGTACTGCTTTAGAGAATTGGAGGCTGAATTGCTGTGTTTTAGACTATTTGGATAGATATTTGATGATTTGACATAAGTTGACTTTTGCCGTATTACCAATAAAAGTTTTTGGATCCATTAATACCTAAAACTCAAGTCATTTCGCCATCGCAAAGACAACTCATCCCAGTTCGTCTCAAAACTTTTTCGAGGAAAGGTTTCTTTCTTCTAAGACGCAATAATAGCTGTAGGTTATAAAAAATTAGCTAATATAAGAGCTTATTATCTTCTGGTTAATCTTGCTAAATCCGTTTCTATTTAAAATTGTTGGTTAAGTGAGTCATTATATTTCTTGTATTTGAGTTTCTTACTCATACGACTTATTTATAGGAAATGTGAATGTGAATCAGTGATTTCCTCTTTCATTTCGTCATGGAGAGGTATGTTTTCTTCCCTCTGGACGAGCTATGGTTGTCATATTGAGATGAAATAGAATTAAGGCTATTTTGAATCCTTTAGATCTATCTAATTTAGATAGCCATCTAATTCATAGTTAATTAAGCTATCTAATTTAGATTACGACACCCAAACGAAATAAGTGTCATATTGAGAAGAGCGACCCCTTGCGAATGCAATGACGTCGATGTCAGCTCGGAACTGATGCGATTGCACCGATTTAGCGTACATCAATTCATGAACTACATATTTTGAACATTAACCCAGTGAAGTGGTAATAAAAGGGCATTTCTTATGGAGGGTGAGAACCAAAAGTACGCTCCTGTTCACCACTGTTAACGATTATGTAGAATTTTAAACGAAGGCAATGAATCTGCTTTCAAAAATACAGCGAAGAAAAGGATAACTTTATAATTTTAACCAGAATGGTTTTATTTATACGTACGACGACGATTTAGAAGTCAGACCTACTATGATAGAATTTTTGTAGATAATTATTCCATTTCTTCGGGCATAAAATGAGAATGAGAACGAATCATACACAAAGATAACTCGTTCCCAAAATCATGTCTGAGAGTTGTACTCTTTTGACGCTTAATATTTTCACGTTTGCAGGAAAAGTGTAGACAGGTGATGGTTTGAGAATTATTTCCATCACAAAGACGATTGCAAAGCTTTACGTGTCTTTTGTGACTTTATAGAACCATCGAAATAACATAAACGGAATGATCCATTTGTTTAATTTTTAAATGCTACTTAAGTTACTCTTAAAGGATCTCGTCGAAATTATTAAAGGATTTTGGAACTTCTTTGCCCTGTAATCAGGATAACAATCCTATGGTTTGAATTCTTATGAGTACTGTGTTTTGATATAAAAGTTGATAAAAAACTGAGTTCGACGAAATCCTTTTAAGAGTAACTTAAGTAACATTTAAAAATTAAACAAATAGACCATTTATAACCATCCTTTTGATCTTTTATTTGCTATATTAAAATACGAGGATTTTCATGTATCGAACAAGTATCCTCTGAAGGAAGATACTTCACTTCCCAGTAACTTATTGGGCGAAAACATGCTTATTTTATGGAATGTTTCTAGGAAAATGCTTTATGCACTTACACAACTCCCGTACATTGTGGAAGTGAAAGATCCACAGTGAAACTGACATTTAAATGCTAAGTAATTTATTTTCTTGCATTTCAGAAATTCGTTTACATAATCAGTGATTGCGAAAAAAGAATTAATTCCAGTACTATTATACGAAATATTTTATCATATGCCAGCCGCGTATGTGTCGCAAATCATGGAATCACAGGATAGGAATATCTCCTTTGAAAATCACCAAACATATCTAATGCATGATGATTACTTTTGTTAGATAGAATTTAAGCAGGGTTAACATGAATAGCCATGTGTGTATTCAAGGATAGGAGAAGCTCAGGATAATCAAACATGAGAGACATGCATCATCCGAGATCTGAGAAAAAAAATCCACGATTAGTGAAAAACTTACCTAATAATGAATCAATCATCAATCAAAAATTGTTCGGGACGTGCTAAAACTTGCAGTTCTGTAGACCATCTAAGACAATGATGGACAAACGACGGCCCGCGGGCCAGATGAGGCCCGCAGCCTACTTTCATCTGGCCCGCAAGGACGATAGCGGCGAGAAATACAAATGACATTTAAATGATTAGGAATTTAATAAACTATTTTGTAGCCTATGATACTTTCATATCCTTCTCTTGATTCTTAAGTAATAAATCCTAGATAATAATTCATAGATATAATCAGCATGATAAATTTGAGAAGTGCAAGAATTTCCGAAAAATATTCTTTTCTTAAAATGCACACGCTTAACTGTGGCCCGCCTACCTCCAAGAAATAAGTTATCCGGCCCGCCAAGTAAAAAGTTTGCGCACTGCTGCTCTAAAATGTCTCTATATAGCTCAAAGAGAGAATAATTTTAAAGGAGCACAGATGTTTGTCTATGAAAAACATGTAAATGAATGACAAGCGTGGTTTTAGAATGTTCCACCAGGACGAAGACTCCATTAGCACTTATTCTCCACCCCCAGCTCAGGATTCACTCAAACAGCCATGAGTTTGGTGTTTTAAAAGCAAAGTAACCCACTTAATGCTGATCTCTATTTGAATTTTAAATTGCTATTTTACATACCAGATAAACTCATCTGCTCAAATTTGCGTATTCTGAACACAAATGTCGAGCATAATGCAGTGAAAAGGTAACTTTTTTCACTAAATAATCGAAATGAAAGGTTAGAGAGAGTCCAAAGAATCGATAGTTCGTATATCGACCCAATTAAAACATCAATGAGCATCGCTCTTTTTGGATACACATCTGTTTTTTCAAATTCTTAAAACTGTTAGGACACATTAACAACATAACATTGCTCATATTATACAGATTAAATTCTCACTCTTCTCAAACTGTGCTGTACCGTATTTTTTCTCTTAATCCAAATCAACCGATAAATAGAATAAAAACTTCGATTATAATACTTTCCGTCATGGATATGAAATTGATTTGGTTTTGAGTATTTTTTTCCAAGAAAGCGTCTAAGTCACGGGTGGGAAATCTATTTTCATCGGAAGACCACATTCAGCTGCATAAGACTTATGTGAAACCATCATGCCGCTCTTGAGAGGAGTGTTGCCTACATTCAAAGAGCTCAGCAACGAAATGTATATGAAAACATTAATATTAATCGCTGAGTGAGCTAAAAGAGAACATTTTCCATTTTATTTTCACTTATCGATATTAACAAGACTATGGAACAACCATTTAAATAGGGGCTAATGTTTCAGAAAGTGACTGAAAGGTCGCATTGAAGGATCAAAAACACCACATTTGGCCTGAAGGCCGCAAGTTCCCCACCTCTAGTCTAAGCTAAAGGTAAACAAAAAACATGAGGATCTCAATCAAACAATGTTTTCCTCAAAATTTTAGGTTTAGAAATAGGATAACGTAATTCCAGCTTGGAGCATTTGAGAATCGATATTAAATTTTATGTCATTATTCATCGTTAGCTTACGGTCGATTTGTATATCCATATCGTGGAGGATGAAAAGAATAACATTTAATCTGATCAAGCAATGATTTCTTGGAAAATCATTAATTGAAGATCCAATTTGGCGTATATATGTACCAAGCGATTGAAACACCGAGCATAATGTATTTTCTGAAAGATTTTTGTCTAACGATCAATGAAAATATACGTTATAGTTCAGATGTTTCCAACTAAATGACGAATTTTAAGACTACTCAACGAAATGCTAGTGAAATTTGTCGAATATTATCTAAAACGGCAATCGCCGTGAAAATTATAACAAAAAATAGATACTCTTTAATATATTATTCATTTTTTCGAGAATATACTTTTATAAAACACCCATTTAGTGTCAGTGGTTATAATTCTTATTAGTTTTTAATATTTAGGTTAAAATATACTACGTAGAATGAAGTAGAATGAAGAATACAATGAAGTAAGTACATATAATGGCACAAAAAGGCTTACTATCTACGGTTTTCATTGAAGTTTTGAGGTGTCATGGATGTGTCTCTTGATTTCCCTCTAGTTAATCGCAAGTGAGCTTAATTGGCCCTGCCCTAAGAACCACTTTACAAAGTTGACGTCATTTCAATCATCGTAGCTCGTACAGTCTCAGTACGCAGTTTTACGGTCTTTGTATGAATAAGAGCTCTTAACTAGGAATATACTTGAGGGTTAACTTTCCGGAGAATACGGGAGTCTTGGTCTTTGTTTGTAGTTTCAGAACAGCTGTGCTCTTGGAAATACAAAGTTCAGAAACAACGATCTAACTAATTAGAAAAGATAACTTGTAGGAAAAAAGCAATACTAAATTCAACATTAGTTATTTTATATATAAATTCTATACTTGCGTAACTTACTATTTCTATTACACAACAATCCAACATTACAAAACACTACATTAGTAAGTATTATGAATAGGTATATAAAAACCTACGATACATGAGGTAATGCTACCATATTTGGTATTCCAATTGAAAATCATCCGAGAGAAACGTTCTATTCAAATTAATTCACTTTTGACGTTTTAGTAAAAACATTTAGTTCACTTATTCCTCAAATGAAAATGGTGTTTGACATGACCCTTAAGAGAAAACTTTCATCTATGCTAGTTCTTTCTGTGACCCACTGTTTTCGTACCGTCATTTTTCTAGAGCTAACGGAGTGAACTAACATATGAAGCTCAGTACGTTCAAAAAAATAATAATGGAAACCGGTCAACTGATTAGATCGGTCTTTTTGCCGCTGGTTAGTGAGATTTTCTTAAAACTTCTATAAGGTAGTAACCGAGAGTAAGATTCGGTGTACTCATAAACGTAGGACTTGATCTTTGAAACCGGTAATTCCTTCAAAAATTACACGCTATGTAAATCTTAATCTTTGTGCAAATAAATGTCGTTGATATGGAATTCGCTTGTATAAAAGTAGTACAATTTCCACCCAAAGATACATAGAACGCTTTCATTTCTGCAATACATTTATTTTTACTTTTAGGCTTTAGAGAATGTCTTCTGGCACTGGTAAAACTTCCCGTATCATTGAATTTATTACTTCAGAGTTTAATTCTAATATTAAACTTTCAGTAAAATTAAAATTCAAGGTAAAACGATTTCCGGAAGTTTAAGCTTCAAATAACTATGTGGTTTTTAAAGGAAATTTTCTTTGACTCCCAATATATAGTGATATTCATTACTGGGATAATTAGACAAAAAATCTTTCATTTTTTTTTCAAGATGTATTTTATCAATTCTTTCTGGAATAGACTACCAGGGCTCTCGTCCTTTAATAGTTTCACATAGAGGTTTGAGGTGTTTTCTCCTACCCTTGGATTATATACTGATTAAAATAGAAAAAGAGAGTTACAAGTGAATACGTTTGCGTATACAATACTACATTACACACATTCATTTACTTTTTGGACAGAGCTAAGTAAAATCAATTTACTATGCACATAATGACACCGGCTATGCGACTTTCATTCTTAGGAGTAAAAAGAACCCTTCAGATTTTGTTTTTTTATGCTCTCCGTTCAAAAAAATAATTCTTTTTATGCGTTGTCATGTATGCTTCGTTCTTAAAATTGCAGCCTGTGGAACATGACTCTCTAGCTCAACCCATTAATTACACGAGATTACAGAAATACATTCTGAATACCACAACTATGCGAAGAATATGGTTTAAAAAACTAAAGCCATGGAAGTACCATTCAAACGAATTCCGAGTAATCGAATGACAACATTCATGGCACGTAACCGCTGGTTAGTACATCAGATACCACCTATGACGTTTCTAAGCTCCAAGATGCTGTCTCAGAGCGCTTTAACACCATAATAATTCCTGCAGTATCCTTGTGACCCCGCAATCTTGTATCAATCGAAATTTAGCATAAAAATACAGTTACTTTTTTATTTTCCAAGCGTAACTGGTAGTAAGAGTTTAAACTCAATATGTATAATTTTTCTTCCGTATGGTGAAACCGGTCTCCTCAACAGGTCTCTGCTTTAATAATCCTACACAGAGTTTATACACAAGGGTTAATTATACCAAAACCATTTATCTATTCCATTTGGTTTTACTTTAACTGGTGATTTTGGCGACTTGAAATAACGATGTCTCAGACAGGGATAGCAGAGTATCCACCAAAATCGGCTCTTCTTCCACTGATCGACACCCAAATAGCCAAATTTTAAGAATTAACATTACCATTAAAAAGATTAATATTGTGTATCACGAGGACACTAAATAGGTAGCTCTTACTTAATGAAGCGAACTTACCTAAGAAGATATATTCCCTTTCGTAAATACTAGACCAATTTAATAACTATTTCTCTATGATGATCGACAAACAGCACTGATGAAAGTGCACGGTTCATGGAATAGTTGTTGAGGATTTTTTTAATGTTTAGAAATTAAAGTTTTATAAAAATGTAAATTAAATGTGAAAACTACAAATTATACTTTTATAAATAGTATTCAAAGAAAAAACAATGAAACCTATTCAGCTGTTTTTCAATAACTCAAATTTGAAATTTATTTGTAAATCTTTTGAGAACATATGTTACGCAATACTTGCCGGCGATACAAGTACCTTCAAATGCAGCGTAGTTAGACAAGACGGTCCTACAGTAGAGAGGATTAAATGTCATTTCGATGATTATTACAATACGTTACATCGCGTATTGATTCAGCTGCATTGGCTGCAGAAGAAGCGATTTTTTATCATTTGCATTTGTATTAAGTCTTCCCGTGATGAAGTTGTACAGAAAATCATTTCACTGCTGGTAAAAATCTGCTTCATCTGGTATGTACCACTACGCAAGGGTAAAATGAAAGTCCGACCTTTTATTAAGGAATGTAAACAGTACTCCCCGGCGTCCGCGTAGCTATCTAGTCGTCACCTCTGCGTACCCCTCGAGGTCCGGGATTTGACACTCGAAAGCGGTCGTGAGTGGGATGACACAACAACATGATGAATTCGAGGAGGTACCTAAATTAAAAGAGGTCAGCAAAATAGCTGATAGCGTGGGAGCCGATGCGTTAACCAAGTGTTTCCCGCTATAATCCCATAAGGCTCGGCATTTTCCCATTAGAGCCGTTAAACCTAGTATTAAGGCATGCAGATCATTCACGCTATAACCCTTCGGTGTGGTCAAGCTGACAGCCATTTTATACTACATAATCCTTTCCCATTCTTTCATAGTTCCTCTTTATCCGTGCAGTTTTTATTCATCGTCCATTAATTCACCAATTCGCAGATTACAGCTGTTTGTAACAGTAACTACTGATAACAGTTCTACGAAGATGGCAACGTAGTTGCCGAAATACGTATTTGGAATAATAACCTTGCAAAGCGCAGTCACAGAGAACGCTGACCTCCCGCTGGTTGGAATTTCCTAACAGTTGGTTAGCTTGCAAATTTGGGGCTTCTTTTCAAAACTCTAATATCTTAACGCAGCCGTGTTCCTTTTCCTGAAAGAACTTAGAGATAAATTCGTAAGGACATTTCCTGAAATACCACCCTTGGAGAGATCCACACCCGGCCCTGGACCAATATCAATATTTTATACAATAACATCACAGAAAGGTCATCTATATACTAAGAGCTCATTTTTTTATCCAAACAGGAAAAAATGCTAAATAAATATTAATCTCTCGAAGTAAGAACCAAATACTTTTGGTACCTAACTCACTGTGGAATTATGCTTAAGATATTTGCGCAATAAACACCAACCGAGAGATGGGAGAAGATTTGAAATCTTAAAATTTCCGAAATCCGGGAGCAAGAATATATTTCTTCAAGTAACACATGACCACTACATTGGTATATCTATTCAATTCACTCTCGGAAAAGGTAGGCATAAGAATCGGCATGCTACAGTAATACATAGTTTTCATAATGTATCTTCCATATATAAATTCTTATTTTTAAGAATGACTTAAATTTGCGAACTTCTTTCAATGATGAGCTCAAAAATCCACCAAAAAAGATAAACCAAGAGATAATCAGCTCAGGAACGTTGGATTATAAAATAAAGAACTATACCAAATGCTGTGATATACTAATTACAGATAAACATCAAATAATGAATATCGAGGTAAATTTCCTATATTGATTCCATTAAAAATATTCTCAGCTATTAATGCAGTTGATGGCCAAACAAATATAGGTGGTATCTTTTACTGTGTTCTTGAAAGGTACTTTTTAAGTATGTTCGCTCGTACTCCTGTGAAAATCAGGTTGAACACCCCCTCAATCCCATCACTGCTAATGCAAATATTTTGGTAATGTACAAGTACATTTTTAGCTTAAGAAACACAAATTTGAGTGAAAAAACATAACCTTTAGAAAATCGTCGGTTTATGATAGGCCAAATATTTTAGATTTTCTTTGATCTCGTATAACACGTAATTTACCAGAAAATCTTCGCTTAGTGTAAATAGAGACCTAACTGTGACATATATTCTTGTTAGCAGAAAACACAAGTATCATTCCGAGAAAGAGTAAATCCTTTTCGGTAGAAGATAACCGTAGCGAATAGAAGAAATAATTTAAGCGAAAAAAGATCGTAGTGAAGCGTGTCAGCTGTCTTCCTTTCTCTGCCATTATCCTTGATGAGATCAAAGCATAGGAAGTGTAAGTGTCATATTCTTCATTATTCGTATCGATTCATCCTCTGCTCGAAGAGTGGAGGGAGACTCAAGTGAGAAAGACATCTGTCGGTCTTTACGCGATCCCTCACGAGCTTCACAGAATCGCACAACAATGAAAAACTGTTAACAATAAACGAACGCAGTCCACTTACAATGAAAATTGACGCACTAATCATATGCACAACTCAACCTATCGGAATTTGATATTAGCTGGGCTCGCTTACTCGCGTGATTCTAACTTCGGGAAGTTTTGGTAGCTCTTTGTACAATGCTAAATGCAGCCGTTGCGCACTTACAAACACGCACAGTGGCATCATTTATCCTAAGTCTCTTTCTTCCAATTGAGTAGAAATATCGAAGGAAATAAATCCTTCAAATTAATTATTAATTAATTCCTCACAAAAGGAATTCAATGTGCGTGAAACGCTATTAGTGAGCAACGAGTCCGCCTTTGATGAAAGCGGTCCCGGGTTCGATTTCCGGTGGGAACCCATGTGCAAAATGAACTCAGCTGTCTAAGCACTTTTAGCAATATCACTACTATTAGAAATCATAAACAGTCACTAAGGAGGTTATTTTCTTAATTAAGGACCAGAAAATCGCAGTTGTTTAATGAAATAGAAATACCAAATGGAAGTTGACTGAGCAAATTTATTTATACTACACCACAATAAATAACGACACATTTGACCACGGTTTCGGTGCATAACATCAACAACAGGTACAAATATACAAAAAAATATAGGAACACAAAGGTGGGGGTAGGTAAAATAAGAGAAAGAGCCAGAGTTTGAGGACTGGGATCGGAGAAGAAATTTGTTCTTCAATCCCAGTTCCCCAGAAACCAGGGTCGTCTGTGCCGTTATTTATTGTGGTGTAGTATTAATACATTTGCTCAGTCAACTTCCTTTTATGTCATACATTACCACCAGGTTTAGGCAAGCACCATTGATAGTAAAATATAAATACTTTGGGCACACTAACCTTAAATTCTTATTTCTTCAGAACTTGAAAGAAATAACATATTTTCAAGGATATCCTAACAGGTGTTTATTAACTATGATTATTTTCTGAGGTATTCGGAATCGAAATTTTTAAATTCATAATCAGTGATTTAGAGGAAAATAAATCGAGAGCAAAATTGTTTGCTTTTAAAATTAGTATGATCTCTCTCCATGGTCCAAAACGGTGAGAATAAACTCAATTCTTAAGTTTTGAAAACTGGCATTTCTTTTTTTATCAACTGCTCAACGCTTTTTCGAAATACTGCTCGGAATATAGTTATTATTATAATACAATTATTAAGATGGACTGAAATAGTCTACCAAAATTTACTTTGCCAAGGTTAAAACAAACAATCACCGTCGCATTTTTTTGTTAAAAACTGTTACAATTAAAAAATACATGAATAATCAGTTTTTTTAATAATTTGCTCAAAGAACTGAATATATCTATAGTTATCTATTGAATAGTAATACTCATACAAGACCTGAACAATTATTCGAGAAGTTTTGTAAATAAATTGCTCTAAAGGTGAACTTTCGGATAATTTGGAATTCTCCTGGAAGACTTATTTCATTGTTTATTTATGGGTTGAAGTTTCTTCATGAGATATTCTCCATTACGATAATCCATATACTTTTTCGGAAGATCAACGGTATATTTGCATAACAACAACCAAAACAGCTTAAGTAAACAATTAAAATGGAGATCGCGAAATATCTTACAGTTTTAAGCAAAAGCTCTCACTCACCGATGTAATCGATATTTGTAATACTTAATTGCATAGATCCAATTTATTTTAGAAATGTTACTAGATGCGCCCTAAATATATGCTAAAAATCCGCCAAAATCAGAAAAATATCGCCAAAAGGTATTCCGGCTAGAGAATTTAAAGAACTGGCGGATATCGTTGCTCCATACCTCCAAATTGTGTTCTCGAAGTCAATAAACGAAGCCAGCGTCCCAAAGGATTGGAAATTAGCGAATGTTACGCCCATTTACAAAAAGGGATTAAAGGATGACCCAGGAAATTATAGGCCCATTTCGTTAACCTCGCTGACAGGCAAAGTAATGGAGCACGTCGTTGTTAGCTCACTAATGAAGTTTTTAGATAGCGTTAGTTATTTCAATAAGAACCAACACGGCTTCAGAAAGTCCCGATCATGCGAAACTCAACCTGCGCTGTTCGTTCACGGCATTTTAAGATCTGCCAAGACTATTAAGCAACTATGCTGTCTTCCTCGATTTTAAGAAGGCCTATGGAGTTCCTCACTACAATTTATTTTACAAATTAAATTTGGCAGGTATTAATAAGTAAATAATTGGGTGGGTCAAGGATTTTCTCTGCGATAGGGAGCAACAAGTAGTACTCGATGGCGTTTCTTCAAACAGAGTCAAAGTTACCTCAGGCGTACCTCAGGGCAGCGTGATTGGACCACTTTTCCTGATATTCATAAACGACTTAAGCATCGATATGACAACTCGACCTTAACGCAAGTAAAGACTCCGTAGTAAACTTTTTCGAAAGAAAACAGTTGCGGCAGAATAAATCGTACAATATTAACGGAACAGAAATAAAAGTAGTCGACTCGGTCGAGTATCTCGGAATCACTCTTACAAATATCATGAACTGGAGCACGCATATTCGAAACATTTATGCTAAAGCATTTAGAAAGCTCGGTTTCATTAGGCGTATTGTCGGTAGATGTGACGAAAAAGTTAGAGAACGATGTTATTTTGCGTTGGTTAGGCCTCATCTTGAATACGCATCAAGTAAATGGAAGCCGGCAAACGATACATGCATCCGTGAACTCGAGAAAGTACAACGGAAAGCGATTTTGTTAAAAAGTGCTACGACAAAAAAGCAAGTGCTACCAAAATGCTCTCAGACGCAGGTTGGGAATCCTTAAAAGATAGAAGACTAGAAGCTAGATTGCGATTGCTTAGTAAAGTTAGGGAAAGTACGTTTGCGGAAGATGTAGTCGATATTATGCGACCCCCCTGCTACCATGGGCGATCCGATAATGAACGAAAAATAAGAGAAATAGATGCTAGGACAAGTCGTTTTAAGAATTCATTCTTCCCGCGAACAATACGCGATAACATTAGGTTAAAAAATAGTCAGAACCCTCGGTGTTTTCACCCCCTGCCACACGCCGAAAGGCGGTTTGCAGGGTATTTATGTAGATGTAGATGAAAATTTAGTTGAAACTAAGAATAGCTTAAATCCGCTTCTATTAATGAAGTATCAGTTCAGAGATCACACAAATTAAATTAATAGTATAAATATTATATCTTTTATCAACTGAAAGTAATGCTATTTTAATTTAAAATAAGTAAACATTTTATGCTAAGAATAGGTAGAGGATCGACGTAATGAACATTTTCCATAGAGTACTAGATGTCGTTAAAAGAAAAAAAGTCGCTAATAGAAGAAACATGTTGCTAGATTTAGCGACAAAATCGCTACACATCGCTAGTAGTTCTGCTGTTAACTTGTTCCTATGTTTTTCTTTATATCTGCATCTACGTAACAACCCTCCAAGCCTCTTTTAGGCGTGTGGCGGGGGGTGTAAACACCTTGCGTTCGAGCAATTTCTTTAGCTTGTTATTCGCGGAAAGAATGAGTCCTTAAAACCATTTGTACTCCCATCTATTTCTCTTACTTCACGGTGATTGTCGGGTCTGCCGAAGTAGCAGGTCGAAGGGGGTCGCAGGATATCGATTACGTCTTCTGCAAATGTACCTTCCCTGAATGTATCAAGCAATCGCAGCCTAATATCACTTCATTCAAGGATTACCAACCTGCGTCAGAGAGAATCTCCGTAATGCTTGCTTTTTACCGAAACATTTTTTTTTATAAATAGTATCGCCTTGCTCTTCACTTTCTCGAATTCGCGGGTTCTCGTAAGACGGATCCCATATACTCGCGGCAGTTTCCAGATGGAGCCTGACCAAGGTGGAATAACATCGCTCTCTAACCTTTTTGTCGTATTTACGTACAATGTACTAAATAAAGCCGATTTTTCTAGTTGCTATTCTATTAAATATTATAAGAGTTATACAAGAGACTATGTGATTTGTTTTAATCATAATTTACATGCCTCCTCCACAAACTGCCGGTTGCGTATGGCTGTAGATTATCAAAACCTACACCCATATATATCTCTTATATTAAAGCTTCTAGTATACGAGTTGTAGTATTTTAAAAGTTCCTCTATGGCTGAATTCATTTCGCACATATGAGCCCCCCCTGGAATAAAATCCGGGACAGCTTTCTCTAATACTGCACAGGAAAAAACATCACAACAATTACTGACTTGTTCACTGGAATCACAAAGTGATCTACTTCATCAAAGATTTCTCCGCCGATGAAGTTTTCGAAAATCTTCCGTCGGTAATCTGATCCTCGAGGGAGTCCCACCCGAGGGGGGCCTAACTGTGGCCGTAGCACTGCTAATGAACCAGAAATCTCCTCTAGCGAGCCTAGGTGCTCCTCGTTAGACCATCCCTAAATGTGAGACCAATCTCATTTCAAGCGCGTACCACATCATACTTCAGTGTTTCGAAAAGTGGTCTAATGAGAGGAAAATAAGCCATTTCTCGACTCTCGATCCTCCTCTCAGAGTAACATTTGTTCATCCTAGTAATTCACTCTACTATTCTATTGCAGGCCAAATATGTCCCTAGGAAGATAAAATATTTCTATGTGTAATCTCCAAGTATTTATGGTGACCCATGAGCTCTTAAGGATATCCTGGAAGTTGATTGGGCATGCGAATAAAATAAACGAAAGATATGGAAGTTATAGCTATTGCTTCTTTAATACATTCAAATCATGCTGTCAACCTTTGCGCCAGCTTGATATAATGCATAGATAATTCTGTGGAGACTGCTATCATCTTGAGACGCAATATCTCCGTATATAATAATAACACCACTTTATTTCGCAGCGAGATGGAGACTATTTAGTTTCTTCTTACATTAATCCCTGTGTTATGGAAATATTTAAAGAAAGAGCTTTTGGAAGAACAAGAAAAGCAATAAA
>KZ308740.1:484037-522950 GCA_000376725.2 Ladona fulva
ACAGTTTAAATAGATATTTACAATTTTCAAGTGGTTACGTCATTTAACAATCGAAAAGAAGGATAAATAGCATAATTAATGCTAAAATTACAGTAAAATCATATTATAATTCTAAAAAAGAAAATTATTCAGTTGTATTTACAGAGACAGAAATCACCTTTTCAATTGAATGGAAATCAAATGAAAAGGATTGATTATAGGGTATATGAAAGCATCATCAGCAAAAAATATAACTTACTCTGATGTTGTCATGCTCAGTTTTAATCTAACCATGCTATTTACATTATCAGCTAAAATTAGGCCTAAAATACACACATCCCATTCTCTCATACTTCATCGGATAAAATTCCGTCCAATACAACTTTCTGTGGTTTTTTTCGAGAACAAATTTCTTCAGCCCGCCAAATTTTTCGTCAATTCCGTTGGTTATCGATTTTTGAATAAGTTTTACTTGGGATATCGAATCACATGCTTTCCCGAAATCTAGAAAAACCGAGTCTGTTCTAATACCCTGGTTTACATTTTGGTGTGTTGCATCAACTACGTCTTTTATAAAGAGTGCAAACTAGGTTTCGTACGAAAACGAAAACCGTGCTGTCATTGACTATTGCTCCCTATTCTGACAATGGACAACTCAATATAAATTTCGCTACAAAAATATTGATTAATTAGCGAAAAATCGAAGTAAGTGATTTTGTTCTATCCAGAATCTGGGTACGCCCTTTTTAAAACCAAAGTGATCCACGCTCAAACGTAATTATGTCATACTGTTTAAGTGATATTCCACGACTTAATATTAATTATTTCTAACAAATACGGGTTTAAATCAAATGTAGATGTAATTTAAACTTTTTTTTTAAGTTGAAGTTAAGGCAGCTGTCAATAAGAATAAAAATATCACAATGTTATATTTCATCTACACTGAAAAGGTTTTAACGGGTTCGGGTTTTGAGTGATCGAACTTTATTTCTCTTAACTACATTAGTAGAATAATTCTAGAAATATATTTGTATATATACGTACTATAATTTGTTATTTACAAAAATGCACGAGGTTTTTATCTTAGGATAATTTCTTCAAAACAATAATTCGTAATCTTACATTTGCGGATTAATAAGCAAATGGAGAAATCAACAAAAATAATTTTTGATCAACAAAATAATATCAAACATAATAATCAAATAATATCAAATCAACAAAAATAATATTTGATCCTTGATATAATCAGATACTGCTAATCAGAGTTCGGTTTCTGATTTTTAGAAATCTATTTACAAGTTACTTTTAAGCTTACATTCAGAATAATCTACTTGAAATCAGACACGATTCTATTCTATATTCTATGGCTGACAATATTAACCCCTCGAAACTTTTCAGCTGGGTTCTAACAGGAGAGTTGTGCGAGATAAACGGGAAATGTGAGTTTTATTCCCAAAAGTAAGGAGGTCGGGAATAAAGAGGTCGTCCTGACGTAGAGCCTCTTCATAGCGGAAGCAGAAATCTTTCGCTCTTATCATATTTGTTCCGAAGCCCAATTTTACTGAAAGCTGAGCCGAGAGGTTGGGGAAGAATGGATGTCAAGTTATGACAAAGTATTTTTTCTTGAGAAGAAGGCCACCTTAAGTTTGTAGGGAATAATATCTATCGATATTAGGAAGCAATTTGTAGCATTTGGTATCTTACGTAATAAAAATAATCGCTATCACAAGTGTCCACATACATATGAAATGATACGTAGTATTAAAAGTACTGTTAAAAGTGCTTCGACAGCTTAGGTCACTTCGCACGTAGGCTCCCACTGGGAATCAAACCCGTGACAGCTTTCACCGAAGTCGAACGCGTAGCCCATATGGCTATCCGGAAGTCCTAATGATATGATATGATACTATAGCCTTTTTTAACGTTTCCAGCACTTGATATTTCGCAAATATGTCCCTCATTAATTATAATCTGCAAGAAAGTTCTTCATGAATCGTACGATAGTACATATTGCGATTAGGTGAGATACGCTGTTCCCTACCTATATGACTCAGCTGATCGTATTCTATCCCTCAAAGTCACGTTGTTTTGATATCATTATATTTGATGATGGCTTCATGATATGATTCGAGAAAGACGTGCTAAATAAGTTATCACTTTTGAAACTAATCATTAAGCTATAAGTAGAACTGGGCTTATTTTGTCACCTGTGAATATGTTGTAATATCCAAAGCCTTGTTCTCTTAATAAAAACACTGGTTCTTATATTTCAAGGTATATATCAATCTATATCTTATAGTTCAAGGTAAATATGCTAATTATGGTATTTAATAAATTTTAATGTTTTTAATTTTTTTATCCCCTTGTTTTGCATGGAATTTTACGAGTAAAGATATGTCAAAGATCTGGTACGGAGTTTTGCGAAGTTTGGGCTAATTCTAGTGTCAGCCATAGAAAAATGTCTGAAAGGAACGACTGCNTTTCATCTTGCTTTGAGTTACAACTAAAGTAAGGTTGAGTGTTATGTTCTCGATTGCGCTCTTATCCTCGAGAAAGAATGCGATTGATAAGTGAATCATAAGAGAGTGGGTGTTATTTCTCTTTCGCAAGGAGACAATTAGGGCATAAAATATTAAGCTCTCCGATAGCGACAACCTCCGATAGTTTTTCCTATAAAATTGATTGAAAATTCATGGGATAGGTTTTCTCCCATAATAGTCATATTAGGTGTACCATATTTCTGGTTGGAAGTTCTGGAAGGTTCTTAAATTGAAAGATGAATGACTTTTTGACTAAATGAAACGGAAGATGCTATGCGGGGGTGTCGGAATCGACACACATATCCTGTTCGCGAACTTCTTCGCTTTTGGATGGGTACGTTGTAAACAAATTGTAGATATGCCCGATCTTAGCGAGCATCTTGGTGAAACCCCTACACATCTGTGACCATCTTCGGGGACCTCTTGTTTGCTCGTGCGTACATATCTTATCCCGGATCTCAACTCTCTACGAAGCCACCTGTGCTCACGTACGTCTTCCTCTTCGCGAAGTCGAGCGTTCAAGTCGCCGGAGTCGGTGGGACGGCTCTGGCAGGCAAACTCTTATGGCGTTCGCTCCTCCATTGCGCCAGTTCTCATTCGTTGCGCTTTTATCTCCTCCACAATCGAATGCAACTCTCGGCGGGGGTTCGCCCCTTGTGACTGCCCCTCTCCCCGCTACCACGCATGCGTTCTGAAAAGCGCTACCCTTCCCGTTTGTCAGCAGTCCGGAGGGGAAGGGAAAGGTGTAGCTTCCTGGGCAAGCGGTAGGGATGGAATAAAAGAGGAGGGCTGGAAGGGAGAAAAATGCGCAACGTCTCTTCTCCCCTTCAACTGTTTTTTCATGTATATTTCTGCCGGTAGATTCGTAGCGGGGCGTGGTTTGGTGATGGCTGCAGAATGGAGTGGTTGTCCTTTTTTCGGGTTGAATAGGGTTTGTAGATCTCACTGAGGGAGGAGATTGGGGCTCTTATGTTATGTATCCGTCTGCGATGAAAGCGCGAGGTTTATTCGGGGTGGGGTGACTGGAAAGGGTACCCAAACCAGAAGGGATTTGGGATGTGCGGCAGGTTTGGCGATTATGGTTGATGGGAGGATGGGTTGGGACGCCCATCACAGTCGCATGAATGGGAGCTGTTTGAGAAACAGTTCTGTATTCTCGATGGAATTAGGGATGCATTATGCATAAGTTTATGCATGAGATCCCTTAATTCGAAATTATGGTCGTAAGCGTCTATGGATTATTAAAAATTGTGATGCTATTTGGCTTAAACACATCTATTTTCATGACGAAAACTTAGGTTCTATTTCTATCAAGTCACTCCCACATGCTGAGGGTAGAAATGCCATGTGGGGGAATGCATTTCATCTAGTTTGATTCGGGTTTTCAGAGGTTCCCGCTCATTGAACTGGTTCAGGAATTCACTCAGATCATTTTACTGCTCAGGTTTCTCAATCGTAGATGGGATAATGGATTTAATTGACAGTAATAGCTTTCACTTTACTACTCATCTCTTTTTTTCCAGTAGTGCAGAGTGCGAAAATTGAAATTCATTTTTCTTAGTTTTGAATATTGTCTTAACTCGAATAATTGGCAACAGAAAACTCCGATATTTTTCAAATTGGCAAATATCCGCCTTCTGGCTTATGGGATGGTTGCTTGCACCGTTGTCTAATTTCTTTGACATTACCGCATATCGTTCGCTGAAGGAATGATGACCGAGCAGTTGACTTTTCGCCTACATGTTTTTAGCTTAAGAAGTTATGAATTATTGGTTCATGGATAAATGCCCTGTATTTCTTGTTTTAAACTATGATGATCTAAGTTTTCGATCTAAGAATTTAACATGATCTAAGTCTTCGAAATACATCTAGCACGTTATGTACGATGTTTGATTTTGCAGTTATGTTAATTTGAAGTTTTTAGCAAAGAAGAAGAGAAGTAAATTTTAATACAAAACAATCGCTTCATTTGTTCGATTTTTTCTCGTGAAAAATTACTTCTCCCTATTTATAATTAGCAAAACGGCTTGAGGTACACCTGGGTCACTGTCATCTGTGAATATAATCATTACTTCGGCTTTGAAAAAAATTCTCGTTCGGTTTTCCAGCGAAATGAGTTAAGATATTATACAAGTCATGATTATAGAAAGGCTCGTGATCCTTGTTATTATTGCCTCAAAGAGAATTTGTCCTACCCCAGCCTTTCTTGCTTCAATTTCGGGTGAAGTCGTTGATTTTATGAATCACCCCTATCTCATAGAATAACGCCAAATGATCATCACGAGTAACTCTGATAACGAATTTTTCAGTTTGCAAATATTATTTTAGTTTTTTTTTAGAATCAGCTAAACAAAGTTTCTTTGTATACCAGTGGTCCGCGGATTACTGTTGGTCCATGGGAAGCTTTTGATGGTCCTTGGAGAAATTTGGGCATAATTTACAATCTTTATGCTTAGTATACCCTTCGTTATTTCCTGAATCATCGTGTCACCAACACAGGATGGCAGAGCGACTGCAATCGCAGTAAATTACTGACAGCAAGTATAATTTATTTGTGTTATAACTTCATGAAAACATTAGTTTAGTGGTCCAACGGATTTAAAATTGTGAGTTTTAGTGTTCCTTGAGGTCCGAAAAGTTAGCGACCGCTGTGCTAGTGCGCGTATGCGTGTTTGATATATTTGCGAGTTTATGAATAAGGTATTAGCTTTCCGGCGCTAATTTATAGTTGGTTATGTACTTCTGTTCTCAGGAACTCATTCGAAATTTATTTTCGGCTAACGAATGTGATTTCGGAGAAAATTATCTCCGTCATTCGGGTATCAATGTGTATCCAGAAATCACGCTGTGAGACTGAGAGGTTACGTTTTACTCAAAATCTTCCATTTCCGGTTCGGCAATGATTTCAACGTATATTTTTAGACATGGCTTTTAACTACCATGAAAACACCTAAGTAATTATGAATACTTTAATATAAATACATTCTCAGAAGTATACCCAAGCGATGTTTATTTCTGTAGGTCTAAAGTTTGCAGTATAATTATTTTAGCTTTTCGTTTTATAGGAGCCATTTGAAGGGTATCGAATTTCAAAGAGACGCCGTAAATCTCGTATTTTGCCTCGGAACCCTGTAATAGGATTCTGAGTCGGGCATGATCAATACTAACTGTTTCCGGGACATTTTCGAGTGTTTTCATTAATAGTCCATTCGTTGTTAAACAATTTCTAGTGGAGATATATTTCCAAAAATTAGAATTTTTAAATGATGCTTAATTTTCAGCAAACTCTTTACTAGATTAATATTACTAGATTCCGTTAACCACCATGTTCAACTAAATTGCTGTTTATACGGCTGCAGTGTTATATTGGTGAACAACTACAACCACAAAAACGATTGCATCGGGTAATGAACGATTTTTCGCTGCTCTCCGTACACACGTTAGTAACGAACACAAGCGGTCCAATAACGAATGTTTCATAGGTTTGGGCGAATGAACTCGGGCACAATTATTCAGATGGCGTAAACCCAAGGGGTGCTGCCTGCTCCTACGTACTTGTATGGAATGTGAAGTGTTTGGCACTGTTTTGGATTAATCTAGAATTTGGAAACCTATAAGACTTTTCACTTTCAAATAATAGCTTTGAATCATTCCGGAGTGTTAAATTGGCTTCGAAATATTTGCGGTTTATAATGTCATGTTTCTGCTCCTCTGGGTTTTATTCCCTACGCCAATAGTACAGAAACTCTGATCGGCGGGCCAGATGATGCATTAGTTGGGGGTCGAAGGGTCGCAGTACGCAAGTGTGTTTGAAGAACATCCGATGTTATTCGGAAATTCTTCCAACTTTCCAATTCGTTATGCCTAATTTATCTATTACTTACTACTGTGAATTGGTCATAGAGAAGGCTAGAAGAGCGTCAGGGGCAAGAGTACAATTTATAATCGTTACGTATAATTTAATCGCTTATTGACCAATTATGATCTACGGAATCCTCGATGGCCGAATATGTGGCGGGACAGCTTTGGTCTGTGGGATGTGTTTTTGCACCACTAATCAAAAGAAATTGCAAACTTGAACTTGAAAGTGAAGCGGCCAAACTATCCTGTAAATTCCCACTCAAGAAGTCTTCTTTGATAACTTATTCGAATCTTTTTCGCTTCCTCCCCTTGTTTTGCATGGAATTTTACGAGTAAAGATATGTCAAAGATCTGGTACGGAGTTTTGCGAAGTTTGGGCTAATTCTAGTGTCAGCCATAGAAAAATGTCTGAAAGGAACGACTGCAAGAGCTAAGATTTAAAGTTTGAGTAATTGTCTAAAATGAATCATATTAGACACTATAATAAAATGTTATTTCAACATCCTAAATCGCTAAAAATTTTCTTGGAATTTCAAGCGAAAATTACTACAGGAAAGTATTCTTTGATTTCATCAGACAATAATTATAAGTAATAATGCTTAATTTGAATACCAAAACACGTCAATTGGGAGGCTGTGAATATTGGGAATTATACTGAAGACCAGTCCTTAAGATTATGACAAGAGAGACATGTTGGGGAAAATTCGTCTTAAAAACTGATTTTTTCCTCAAACAACCCCGACGTCAATACACAAAACTGGTCGAATTTCTGATGAAGAACCCCCATTGCTCATATATAGTAGTATAGAAATAGTGTCAATGCAGCCAGCGTTAAAGCCAACGGTAAACTGCAATCAAATATCATTAACATTAATTTTCATGCCCTCTCTCAAGATTTCTTAATATTTTAGATATGATCAGTTTGAAACTTCTGGTAAATTAAACAGAAAATAGTTACTTTTCGGCGTATTCAAACAGTTTGTTCTTGGATTTCAGGAAAAGGCAAAAACCGTGAGAGCTAACACCTGAAGCAAGAGTTGGGGCATGAGCTGTAAGTGTTCTATGAGAAAATGACGGAAACCAGGGAAACCTCGCTTGGGCTGAATGAGAAGCACCTTTTACCGATGGAAATGAACCAGTGCGGTGTTGGAGGTGAGAGTGGAGGTACTGGGGGCAATGGAACCAATACAGGCAAGTCCGTAGCTGCGCTACCAGACCGAGGAACATGGGGAAGCAAGTTAGATTTCATCCTCTCCGTGGTTGGTCTGGCCATCGGTCTTGGAAACGTTTGGAGATTTCCTTACCTATGCTACAGAAATGGAGGAGGTGAGTTTGCAGAAATTCAATCCACTATCAATAGGGAAAAAAATGAAAAAGTCTAATGAAACGGGAACTCATACCTGGATCTCCCACTTTCCATGAAGATGCTCAAACAATTTGAGAAGTTGAGCTGAGATGTCTCATTCGTCTGAATTTTCTACGCGCACTCTAAATCGTGTAAAGTTTATATCATTCGTCTAACTTATACACAAGACTTTTGCCGATTAGCGATGTATGTTGCACATCAAGTGAAGTGCACAATTATATAAAAATTAAAGTTCACCACTCTATTTTCTATTAATATGTCTGCTCCCATAAAATATTTACGTACTACGGATTACATGAACTGGCCGTTTCAATTATTTAAATAGTTATAATTCTACCACTAATTATATTAATTTCAGTGCTGTTTACAACAAATGATAGATATCCCATTCGCTCGGTATTCCCGGGGCAATTCTGTTTTCTATAAAAGTCCTAAGTTTTCTGTAAGAGTCGCTAATTTTAACCAACCCTCATGCAGCTGTTGAACGTGATCCTTTACTTATTAATGCGAATTCCATTGAGAAATTGAAATACTTAAATACGTGTAAATGGAAGTTGAAAGCCTGAGCATCTGAATAACACATTAAGAAAGAAAAAGATTTGAAAATCTAATGCATAATATTAATTAAATATGTTTACGATTTATAAGGCTTTCGGAACTTAATTTTATGTTAATTACGGAGTATAGTTTTACTGCAAGAAATAGATCACGTGAGTTTTAAGTTTCCTTAATTCTTAACGTGATCCGTTTTTTACAAAATCTCTCATATGTTTTGAAAAAAGTTTGAAAATGGTCCTGATATCTGTCAAAATATTATGAAGATCACAAAATATGTTAATAATCCGCATTTTTGACTAAAGCTATCGATTTCCCCAAATTTTCCTCCATCTAATGCAATAAGGAGAGTAATTATTCGCAAAAACCGATGATCCATTACAATACCACTCACTATCTTCGCTTTATGATATTATCATACACATTTCAATTTCCGCGCAAATGACATCCGATTTCTCTATACTTATTTCTTGATCCAAATCATAATTAACTTTGGCAACGTTTCAAGACCTTTATCGACTATGTATGCATAATAATTATTTAATTGTAAATTATTCATATTAGATTAAATCTAAACGCCTGAGAAATATTTCATTGTATTTCAAGATATATTCTTCATTTTCCATAATTGGAAACAATCCTTTTGGAATATGTTTTCAGCGCGTAAAAAATATGTCTTAGACGAGAATGCATGGAAAATCATAATCTTATCAGGGTGTGTATTGAAAAAAACTCTTATTCTCTTCCAAAGGTGCTTTCTTAATACCTTACTTTCTGACGCTTATTCTGGCCGGAATACCCATGTTCTTTATGGAACTTGCCCTCGGACAGATGTTAACGATCGGAGGGCTGGGAGTTTTCAAAATAGCACCCATATTTAAAGGTGAGTTAACCATCTACCCTTGATACGAATGATCCATGGTGCCTTTGTCGTATTTACTTTTTCCTTTTCTGTTTCAGGCATTGGTTATGCTGCTGCCGTAATGTCCTGTTGGATGAACATTTATTATATCGTCATCCTAGCCTGGGCTATATTTTATTTATTTATGTCAATCAGAGCAGGTAAGAATTTTCTTCAAGTAAATATTAATATCTTGATAATTTTAAGACAGTAGAACATTTTTTCGAAGTTAAATGAAAAAAAATACAAATCAGCTCACAAGAGTAAGGAAGCTATTGTTTCTTTCTTCCAATATTTCCAAGTAAACCGGTGCTCCATTCAATTAGAACTAGAAATCAACCTCACTAATATTTGCTTTAAATGACTGTAGCAATTAAAGCAAATAAATTTCTTGAAAATTCCAACCCAAGCAAAATTGTTTGCAAAAACGCGTTTCACCCAAAAACTGGATAAATTTCAGAAGGTCAGCGTTGAGGGGATGATTCAAAATGGCAATCTTTAGAAATATTTGAATGCTCAAAATTTAATCTTAGTATGAATCGCAGAAGGAGACAACCTTTAAAAATTCACTGAAAACATTTTTCAATCTTACTTGGTTCCAACATAAAGTGAACCGCTTTCTTACGACACCGCTGATTAATTGTTGTCGCGAAGAATAGGACGGCAAAATTGTTACTTCTTTCATTAAGAGATGTAAAATAATCTGAATCCGAAGGTGATGGTGGAATTTCACCCAACGGAAACATAACGCTCTTTCGTCATCAAAAATTTAGAATTTTTATCGTGAATGCTAAAATACCTAAATGAATTGATACGCTTCAAATTAACTCATTATGTAATTCCGGTGCCTAATTTTACGCAATTTAAATTAGTTAAATCGGCCGTTGGAATCTAAAATACCGCTTCTAATTTGAGCGACGCATTTACAGATCTGCCCTGGAGAACATGCACAAATTACTGGAACACGCCCAGCTGTGTGAGTGCATACGAACGTGGAAACCTCTCGTGTTGGGATTCGACTTACAACTACAGTGCCGTTGAGCGATTTTGCTCCGTAAACGATAATAACGTTTCCATACGCGAGCTGACGGATCCAGTCAAGGAATTCTGGGAGTGAGTAATATTTGAAATGGTCCATCAAGAAGTATTCCTTCACCCACAGTAATCATATTGTCCGACTCATCGCAATAAAGGATTGTGTGCATTCTCTACAGCTAATAAGAATCTTCTGAAACAGCTTTGGAGGGGAATGAGAAAACAAACCTTTATTAGACGATTTAGATGATTAGCAAAAAAGAAGAGTAAAAGCTTAACCTCGACGTAAGTGTAATTATTAGTTAATTATTTAAGTAAACGCAAAAGAGAGCGACTTAAAGCGACTGCTCTATTTAAAAATATGATTTACCTGTGAAACAAGGCTCCGCTCGCTTCCCAGTTAAATGCTCCGACGTCGGCTCTATCCCCTAGTCTCCGTCAAGTAGCCTCCTTTTCTAGATATTTACATTCATCTGACATCGTCCAATTGTCTTCTCTTAATTAACCTGTAGGTAATTAAGTAAGAAAATAGATAAGTACGTTTACATTCTAGGTATTATGCGATCCTCAAGCTACTTCGACCGCTCCGACAACAAACGTAAAATGAGATAGATAAAAGAAAAACGTTTTAAAACTAATTCTTTCCACAAACGATCAGCTATAGCAATAAACGAAAGAAACCTCTTTAAAAATTAGTGTTCACACTCCTTGGCTCACGCTAATTGTAGGATATGAATCTAATGATAGATGTAGCTGTTAATCAACACAAAGTAGAGTTTTACGGAGGTCCTTGGGGATTATATTTGTATGGATGAATAAGGATTGCTTACTAAGGGAAATCTTTGGCAATATACAAAGACTGAGACGCGAAAAGATTTTAGTAATTGCTTAGAGAAAAATGCTAGCAATGGATCGTTGGATGGCCTTAAAAGAACGCTTGAGATTAAGCAGAATAAGGCCTAGTATTATAATGAATACTTAAAATGGACTTTAACCAAAGTTCATTTTAAGGCCTGGTATTATAATGTTTTTTTTTAAAGTGCAGATTTTAGTAAATCTCCTATATGTATGATGAATTAGCATTGAGAAGCACAATAATCTTCACTTTAAGTCTAAAATATAAAACACGGTAATACTGGGCTCTAAAGTAAACTTTCGTTAAAGTCCATTTTAAGAATACATTATAATACCGGGTATTAACATACTAAGTTGATGAGGATAAGTGGATAAAAAATCAATAGGAAAGCTCAGAGAGATTAGTGAGAAGCTTTAAAATAATTGTGTGTTTCTACTAAATTTAGTGTATACCATGGAATATGAATATACTATGGAAATGAACGAGATTATGAACAACGAAAATTAAATTTACCAGATTTAGTATACCATTATTTGCTAAGTGGCGAAATAGTTTAAGTTACAGATTCGCATGGCAAGGTAGATAAGGAAATACTGGAATCTAGAAGGGATCTATAGATGATATCCATCGTCTCGTGGAAGTGAGGAAACATGTTGTGGAACATAAGGAAATTTAACACAAACATAAAAAATATGGTTGACAACGTTCAGAAAGAGGAACTTCGTAGAATGATCTTATAAAAGACGATTCGCTAAAGAAAAAAAGAAACTATAAAACAAATAAGGCAAATCAAAGGAAGTTAAGATTAAAGAGAGTCATACAACACGGAGTTCCGCATGAAGGTTTTAGAGACAAATGAGGAAATTGCGCTAACTAAAATGCTGATAGTGTCAAACAAGAGAGAGTCGAGATTTCAGGCCGGCCGTATGATAAAATTCTTTTGAGAGCTTATTTGATTTAAGGCAAGAAGAAAATAGCTTCGCTTTACAGCTATGGAATGAGCCATTTCTCTGCAATTTCGACATCTCCGATACAGATCAGCACTTTCTACAACGACGAGCACGATATCCACTTGGAGAGGCTCTGCCTATGCATAAATGAACGTGGATGTGAGTGCACCTTATCAACTCAAATGTCACATCCACTCACGATGGAATATCTTCACAGAATTTACCTTAATTCCAACCCATTCGCCTCCTCACCCTCTACAGATCCTCTCCCATTTTACGCCATCCATCCACCTGTATCAACTTAATCCCCAAACACATAACTCAACCTTCTCGTAGAAAATACGTTTATTCCAAAACGCTCACTATAAACACACTTAGCTATCCGGTTCTAAATCAAATTGTTTACAATTGGAAAACGTACTTTAACTCAGAAATTAACAGTTCCGTCATCGCCTAGCCCATCACTTTAATTAAAGCCTTCGGAACATCTCAGCGCAAAATTCAATTTTTGCCAGATGAAACTGAAAATATCACTCTACCAAACTCATAGCAATGAAACTAGCAATCTCCAAACCTTTATAGATAAACGAACGTTTTGCATTGAAGTCAGCGCAAATATCACACAGACTTGGACGAGAATAATATATAATATTACCCACCGGAAAATATCTCAGCTTCCTTTGAAATGCCACCAATTACTGTAACGAAAAGAGAATCACCACCATCCTGACAGTCGTCGACAGAGTAAACAACAATATCAGCAGTAGATAAAACAAAACTAGAATTTTTTTTCTTTCAGAAGATTCAAGCAGTTGGTTGAATTGTTTGAATTAAATTTGTACACCTTGGAGGCATTACAATAACCGTAGCTCATAACTTGTATTCGTAGGCGAAGGGCTCTGGAAATCACGGAAGGAATCGAAAATATCGGCGGTCTTCGTTGGGAGTTGGCTGGCACATTGCTGCTGGTGTGGGTCATGTGCTATTTTTGCATATGGAAAGGAGTCCGGTGGACTGGAAAGGTAACCAAACGTTCCACAAGTCCATATGTTAACTATGGGACAAACATCTCTGAATTAAATTTTCGTTTACTGAAATAGTTCGTTAACATCTCTCGGAAACTGTGCATCCCTCATCTCTCTTCCAGGTGGTGTACTTCACTGCTCTATTCCCTTACTTTCTATTGACCGTACTTCTCATCAGAGGAGTGACTCTTCCGGGAGCTGCCGAAGGAATAAGATTCTACATCCTCCCAGATATGTCCAGACTTGGGGACTCAGAGGTACTTTATTGCTAAAAACTTTGAGGCAGTGAATTCTATTCCATGCGCCCATAAAATAGATAAATTTGTTATACCAGAGAATAATTTGATCTTTGATCTGAAATGAAATTTAATTTTAAAAGTTTCTTCATTCTCCTTTTTTAACGAAACGTTTTTATCAAAGCTTTCTCGATCTAAAACAATAAATATCTACTAAAATGTAAAACATCTGATCGGGCTACCGGATAGCCATGTGGGTATTGCGGTCGCCTTTGGTGAAAGCGAACCTTGGTTCGATTCCTGGTGGGCACACATGTGTGACATGATTTCAAGTGTCGAAGTACTTAAAATACTACTTCTTCTACCACTGCTAAAAGAAACAGTTCTTTCCGACCAAAGAGTTAGCTTAAATGTGACAGACTTCTAATTGAAAACAATCTAAAAATCAATAAATGACATTGATGCAGTGGTAGAACTATTTAGGAAAATATATCCGAGGGTAAATAAATGATTCGCGCACATGTAATGCAAATGCTTAACTTGAAATCCCTCATGACAATGTAAGCTTAAAGCAAACCAATGCTTGAACAAAGGGATTTTTTAGTTAACAGAATGAAAGATTAAATATAAAAATTCGATTCCAAAAAATTAAAATATTTAAATTGAATTAGAAAATTTTCTAAAATAAAAAACTATCATTATATTTGGATCAGACGTTTATTTGAGCCCTGGTCATTACTGCAAAATTGCTCCACAAACAAAGGAAATAATTCATCAGCCCGAGATTTCATATCTCTGATTAATACCAAAACCACCTACTTTTAGCAAGAAGTTCGTTAGTTATAATCAAGATTTTTTTATTTTAAGGAAAAATATAAACGTCTACATATTTTCTATGGATTCTTATTCCGGTTGGTATCGATCTTTATGAATCTTTCTGGAACAAAAATCTTAAGGAACGTCAAGTAAATTTACAGAATGGTTGGCTCAAAATCACACAATTAGGGATAAACTAGAGTAAGGGTAGCTGTTGTGTCTTTCTTAGGAATAATCTTTGAAAAGAAACGGCCCTATAATAAATACTTTCGTCGCTAAAAAAGTTATTTATTTATCATTACATCGCACGTATCCACAAATAACGAGTTTATAAAATAGAGCTGTTTTCATCATGTTTTTTTAATAATTACACTGCTGCAGCGTCGAGAAAAAACACCAAAAGAAGTGAAGGGTTCTGTTATAGCTGGGAATCAATAGTGCGATGCATTTCTTAAGACTCTCGGCTCATTTATAAGAATAAAAAACAACGGTAGATGCACGACAAGAATTCCAATACTTTCCTGCTTCCTACCGCGATTCTCAAAAATTCCGAGAGGACGCCTATTGGTGTGAACTGGGTTATTAAAGTCTCAGCACTGCGCAGCAATAACTCAATAGAATTCTTCCTGTGGAATCTTTTTCCTCTAAAATTGGTTTAATAATGCGTCTTCATTTGAACTCTTTTAAACAGGAGAAAAATATCGTCAATATTTGCGTCAAATTTCGATATTAATGCAGTCCTTACATAAGCTTTGCGAGATCATGAATATGATGATGATTTTCAAATTTTATTTCAGGTGTGGATTGATGCAGTCACGCAAATATTCTTCTCATATGGATTAGGTTTGGGAACATTAGTAGCTCTTGGCAGCTATAACAAGTTTAACAACAATGTCTATAAGTAAGTTTTTTAATGCTACTAAAATAGCAATAGATAATATAAATCGTAATGATTATTGCACCGTTCTTCATAGGCCTAGAGTATACCGACGACCACCTTTATTAGCGCTTTAATCAAATTAATGATCACGAAAGCTCTGCTGATTTTTTTCAATTTTTGTATTTGGATATTCGAATATTTCAATCTCTAATTTTTACTGTTTTTGTAAAAACTGCTCACCTAAACCATTTCAAACGTCTTGTTTTAACGAGCAATTCCTAATCCCAGAATTTGGTAAATTATTAAATGACCATTATTTTTGGAAACATATCTTGATTAATGTAATATCATCATCACAAAGTCTTACAAATCTGAGGATTAGTGTTTTGCAGCTCTTCATTCTGTCCCCTGTCGACCGATTCATTCCATAATTTTTCAAACTAGTAAGTGACGTTACTAACCTATCTTTCGTATTTCAACTTAGATCTGTATCCATAAATACTCCCATTCTTTCCGATTTTCACTTTGGGAGCTGCCTCTGAAAGAGCCCTATTTATTTTCAACTTCAATTACCAATGCTTTCGATTCACTTCTATCATCATTTGATATAGCGTTCGATACATAAATTTTCATGGCGATTCCACCGTTTGTAAAGCATTTGAGTTAACGTGACGCTAAATATTCTTTCCAGGGATGCATTGATAGTTTGCATCATCAACTCCAGTACGAGTGTGTTTTCTGGATTTGTCATCTTCTCTGTGGTTGGATTCATGGCGCACGAACAACAAAAACCTGTTGCCGAAGTAGCTGCTTCAGGTAAATTATTTTTCATATTTTCTGTTCCATGAACACTACTCACGGAGCATATTTAGTTACGGTTTATCAAAAATCCTCTAGATTTTTATCAAAAATGTTCACAAGAAATTTATCGCATATTATTATTTATTTTTATATACACCTTCGTTTTTGGTGATCAAGGAAGACAGCCATACTTCGCTGAGTTTTATAGTTGCTAATGTGACCGGGTATTTCTAGGCAGACGAAAGTTAAAATACATACTAATCATTAACGATTATCGCTAAGAGTTGGTTTATCTACCAACTACTATTTACGTAGCCTCCCATGTCTGACAGTACTTATTCATACATTTTTAAGCAGTCCTAACTTTTATCGGCATCAAACCGCTGAGATAAGCTTCTTCGTGACATATGATCGGAACAATTCCATTTTTTCATAACCTTTGGTATTTTTTTTCAACTTTTTGGAATATACGGCTTAAAGCGAGTCGAATTTTCAGGAAATGACCATTTACGTGAATTTTTATCTCATTGTGTTAAACAATACACAGCTTCTAGATCGAATTTTCCCTGGAAACAGTCACCGATTCGAAGATCCCGTGACAGTGAGGTTTGGATATGACTTAAAATTAATTTTTCATTCCGCGATTGTTATTATACATTGAATGAATTACTTCGTGAATCTCATTAATGAGATATATTTATGACTGAAATGCATATCTTTGCAAAATAAATCAAATGAGAAAAAACTTCATATTTAACCATTTTTTCATAAAAGCTCTGCTGTGTTCTATTTCTACTCAATTCCTTCTTACATTCTGAATTTATCGTACAATGTCGTCGAAAAAATTTGGTTATCATAAATACAGCGAAAATCACGTAAATTATAAATGCTGAAGAGCACTTAAATCGCTTCACCTTAACGATGGAGGAAGCAAATCGTATGCAAAATGAGAAGGCTAAACTGAAATACAGCCACTCGAACATCATCTCTCACTTGATGTGCTCCTTTCGAATTAATTCCTGCTAAGAACGGCTTCATAAGATGCCTTTAGCTCTTTACTGCTAATATCTCGCAGTCGATACAAAAACTACTCCCCTAATTACTTCGTGAAAGATTGCGACCTGTGGTGGTGGCTTCGGAGTTCTTCGGAATGGAAGGCGCGACCTCAGCATTGGGTATTGGTTCTGTTTGAAGAATAAAGCC
This sequence comes from Ladona fulva, assembly GCA_000376725.2. Lineage (NCBI taxonomy): Eukaryota > Metazoa > Arthropoda > Insecta > Odonata > Libellulidae > Ladona > Ladona fulva. Next base: position 501,042 of record KZ308740.1, read on the forward strand.
GCATCAAAAAGTCGAGTTTATTGGACGTCCATATCCCGGGTGAGAGAAAATGAAAATAACGCATTCAAAGCGAGTCTTCAAAGGTATTAAGAGCACTGAATCCTCATTAGATCTGTAATTTCTCGGTTACGTTCGAATTTTAAGCGAGATCATCCTACTCTCAGGACTCAGAGCATACCTTTATTGAAACGAAGAACGGAAGCAATATAAAAGAATACAGAATTGTCAGGTATCATTAATAAAATACGAATATCGTACTACGGTACACTGCAAAGTTTTAATAGAAATCTATATTACAAATTACCTTAAAAAACTTGGCATCAGATATGGTAAATAGTGTGTGTATAGGTATGTAACGCAAAATTGACTACAATGTAGGGGCTGAATATTTTTCGCCCAAAATGTCTTGAACATGAATACATTTACATTTACAAATATATCAAATTTACACTTATATCCGATTATCCAGTGGCGTTTTACTGAGAAAATTAAAGTATTTATGTTTTTTTATTCATTTATTTCTGTAAGGGTAAATGAGTATTTTATTGGGNCTTAAAGAAATACTGCAATGCTTTTTCTTAATTTTAAACATATCCTTATTTCATAAATAGAATCATTTCATCAACTTTGACTCCTTTTTATTAGTTTACATATCAAATTTACACTTATATCCGATTATCCAGTGGCGTTTTACTGAGAAAATTAAAGTATTTATGTTTTTTTATTCATTTATTTCTGTAAGGGTAAATGAGTATTTTATTGGGAGCAACATATTTTCTTTGTTCGGGTATGCAATTTTTATGAAAATTATGCGAGAAGGAAACCGTGGGTGGTAGCCAAATAAGGCAAAAAAACAGATATTGATTTACTACAAATGCTGCTATCGAAGTTTTTTAATCAAGAACAATATGGAAGAATCTAAAAGACCTGGGTGTCAGGGACCTGGTTTCAATATTGTTTTTTCCATTTCTATTATTCGTTTAAGAAGCAATGTATAAAAAATGTATAAAACAAGCACACTCTTACTCTGCTGGAGGTGGAAAAACATAAAACTACTTCTTTAGTGATCACTGTTTTTAAGCCTTTTATTGTTTTATTACTACCAATATTGCAATTTTAGACATCAAATGTACTAGGCAAAGAAATACTAAGTGAATTATTAGTTAAGTTAATAATGATTAATAGTTAAGTCGGTTATTATTTATCATGAAAGTTATTGTTTTATTAATTGTCACTACCAAAATGTTTTATAATTGTAAACATAACAAAAATATTAACTAATTTATCTACTATAATATCGAGTGTATTCAGTAAAACTCGCTAAGGATGTTTTTCAGGAGACTGAGCGAAAACCCGCGATATAACCTGGATAGGGTTTTAAGCTGGATATGAAAAATTTTTGTTTCTCGCGCGTAAAAATAGAGCAGGAAACGTTTTTTTACTATTTAATTCTTTTAAACCTGCTTTCGACCTTAAAACGAAAAGGAATACTTAGTTCGCTTTACTTTACTACAGCTGAAGAAGAAATAACTGGAGAGAACGCAAACGATAGCTGTATTAGATGATTTGATTCTTGGTTAATTTGTTGACTGATTGATTGATTTATTCTCGTCATTTTTGAAGTGTTAGCTTGAATACGGTCAACTTTATGAGCAAAGAAATCGCCCTCCTTTATTGCTTTATTTTCGACCTTTTGTATCTATTCGTTGAAACAATTTTTCAGCTATTCCATTTGGGGTGAATAAGGAATTGTTTTATAAAAAGATCATCACAGAATTCATCAAAGTGCACAATGTTTCCATGACTACGCTCAAGAGCCCACAAAACACTTCACTGCAACTCTGGTGAATTTGATATTTATAATTTGAGTTTGCTTCGTGTTTCGTGTTATAGGGACGGGGACTTGAAGGAAACCACATATGGGGCGGGATCGTATAAAACGGGATTGTCTGTATTTATGCATTCGATATCAGTAACTCCTAAAACAAATACATTGAGGAACACATTTAATAAATGATATATTGCGCTGCCTGATAAGACAGCAAGGTGAAATTAAAGGATCGCAAGGATCTAATTACGTATCAAATGTCGTCGTTACGTTAATTAAAATATCCAGGGTACGAATCTAGGTAACTTAAAAATTCTCCCATTAGAATACTTTTTTATCTCTACGAGAAGTTAATGCTTTTTCACTGCTTAATTAGAAATGATGGTCCTACAACATTGAAACAAGTACCAAAGGAAGTAAAACCGATTCTTATTTTGGTCGTGAAATATAGTTGCTCCTCGAAATGCGAGAAACATGATTAAATAAATGGAGTTTGAAACCTTTTTTTGGTTATACAAGGGATTCGACAGACGGGATTGTTGAAACCAAGTTGCACTAACGCGTTCAAATCCCGCGTATTTCTATAGTAGTAACATTTTTATGGCATCTCTGCGAGTGACTAAAAGATTGTTGTCAATTTAAATAACCATAATTAATCGGTGTTAAAGTTAACAGTATATCGGTCAATCATCATATGAATTAATCAGGCAAAACAACACATGTATCCCGAAAGCATCGTTTGTATATTAATGATTCAGTAAATTAATTAGTGTGAATTTACCATTAGAAAGGTTATACGATCAAAAACGGGCTATTTTCAAGCATCAATTTGTTAGCAGTGTTATTATCGATCTTCCGGAATTTTACATAAACATAATTTCTTCACGTTGATAAAACTGTAAATAACTACTGACTGAGCATATTTACTCCCATGACCCAATATGATAAATTTCATAGGTTGTCGTTCCAACAATATTCTAGAGACGAATTCTTTAGCTAACAAAGAAAGCTTTGTATTCTAATATATCTATATAACGCCTCTCACCACTCAGCAAATACACTGATACTGACGTACCTTCTAAAAATTGAATAGTAAGCATTGTCTCTCTGAAAATACTGTCATTGATTTCAGGCACGTTCAAGAGGGAGGTTCCGTGAATGCTCATCCGGGCCCCGAGTTTTTAAGGGGCCCCATTCTAGAAAGGCCTTCATTTATCTGAAAGCAAACAAAACATCCGTAGGAAATTTCGTTAGGCCAAATATCATGCTTGATTTATAAATAGTTACTTATCACATGAACATAGGAAGCGGATACAAGGACCAAGAGAAAATTTTGCACATTCACTAGATGGCCGGTCCTGAATGAATCAGTAACTACCGTACAGTTGGAGGATCAACACTGATACTCATTTGACGTATGAGCACCTTTAGCTCAATTTAAACCAACGTTCAGAAAAAATTCAAATCATTCAATGCAAAGATCTATGTAAAGATTTATGTAGGAAAACTCATACTCCAAGCGAGCACTTCGCGCTCTGATGGCTGCCGTTGGAACTACGCTTTATCCGTAACCTTTGAGTTTCCTGCGGCAAAATAAATATTTTTCCCCAATCCTCAAAATTCCGTCAAAGACTACAATTTACGTCATAGTTCCAGCGGTCGCCATCAGAACAACTCAGCATTCGTAGGGCTTATACGTACCGTAAATTGTGATATTCTTTTCCCAGATTGTCATTCAAAGTTCTCGAAACAAGCATGCCATGAATTTAAAGTGTTACATCCGCTTAAGATCATAATATTGAATATATTAAATAATGAATGAAAAATATAAAGGATGCATTNAAAATTATTTGGATTCAACTTCGACAATTTTGTGTCGCCTTAGTCACCAATTTGTGCCAGCATTTAGTTAACTTGACTGAGACCTAAAATTTTATGCTGCCATGTAAACTGAGGAATTCCAATGAAGTAAAACATGACTGTCTTTTAATGAATCGTAGACCTCAATTACTAATAAATAAAATTAATGAACAAAGCCTTATTAATAATTCAGTGATGTTATAATAAGTGATTTCAAGCTGAACAACTTCATTGTGAAAATAATTAATTTTCAAAAGAACAGGTGGATCAATCCACCTGTCAAGCAATAGCAAAATAAAATACAAATTGGGTAGCTAAATGGTGACCCAAATTCCAAACCAAAGAAACCTCCATTTGTAATGTATCAACCATTGAAAATTACTCTTCCAGGACCTGGATTAGCATTCCTTGCATACCCATCAGCAGTTCTACAGTTACCAGGATCACCTTTATGGGCTTGTCTCTTTTTCCTGATGCTCTTGTTTATTGGCCTTGACAGCCAGGTAATGCAATAAACAATATCATAGTTTAAAGTCACAATTAATTCTTATCAATTAAAATCTTTTAGAAACTTTTGGATTAAGCAACTTAATAGAAAAAAAATCTTTCTCTTCCAGTTCTGTACAATGGAAGGATTTATCACAGCAATGGTTGATGAATGGCCACACCTACTGCGTCGCCGTAAGGAAATATTCATTGCCGTTGTCTGCTTCATATCCTATCTCATTGGGCTTTCGTGTGTTTCCCAGGTAAAACAATATCAGCAATTCCCATCTGTTTCACATTATCAACAATCCAGTAGTTGATGCTCAGTTGATCAAGGAACCCAAACAACATTCTATTCAACTTCCTATTCTACTGTTTTGATTAGCACATTATCAACAAAAGAGGAGAATTACATATTCTCAGCTTTACACTATGCTCAAGTTTCTAGCTAATTCTCCCATCAACTTAAAGAAATACTGCAATGCTTTTTCTTAATTTTAAACATATCCTTATTTCATAAATAGAATCATTTCATCAACTTTGACTCCTTTTTATTAGTTTACCAAGCATTATTTTAGTTTATTGGCCATTAATCTGTGTAATTGTAATATTCAAATGAAAGTATTTCCTAGGTTAGTTGTTACTCGTCCTTTAATGTAAGACATTAGTAATGCTTCACTTCATAAGCCCACAATATCTTTAGCTTCTAAAATAGCTTTAGCTAAAAATTCAAGCAAGTATCTATGCCATTATTTACCTGCTTTATTTTGAAAAACTCTAAACGCAACACCTAAATTATATTCATTACTGGAGCCTATTCCAATCATGTGTACTTCTGTTTCTCATTGATATGTAATTTTTTCCTACAAGGGAGGTATGTATGTATTCCAAATACTGGACTCTTATGCTGTTAGTGGATTCTGCTTGCTGTTCCTCATCTTCTTTGAATGTATTGCTATATCTTGGGCCTATGGAGTCAATCGCTTTTATGATGGGATCAAGGATATGATTGGATACTACCCCTTCATGTGGTGGAAGTTCTGCTGGACTATTACCACACCACTCATATGCTTCGTATGTATCAATTGTGATAATTTACAAGGCTTAAGGATATATGGGTATAATTACTGTAATTTGTTAAAAAGCTATTCCTATGGCTTAAAAAATTATGGAAGATGCTTCCCATTTTATTCGGTTTAAAAGTTTCAATAATATTTCTGTGATACATATAAATGTCGTTACCTCCTATTATCCTACCAAACTGCTGGCGCCGCTCCGCTTGATCTACTATCCATCCGTAACGCCTCGCGTAGTTTTTGGTCCATTGGCGGCTCCGTGACGCGTCCGTTTGAACTATATGAAGGCGATTCTATTGTCAATAAATTGATAATATTGCATGTTATTCATAGACAGTGAAAGTTATTAAGCATAATCATCTAGGTAACACTATAAAGTAGTATCCCAAAATCTCTGGAAAAACATCGCCGTTTGCAAAGCTACCACTGGATGTTGTTCTCGAATTGATGGCAGGCGCCAACGACCATTTCGAGCCTTTCGGGGTCTTAAAAGTCTTTCATTCACCCCTTCAGGATTCGATCAAGAAAGATTGTCACCCTCTCGATAATTGAGCTGCTTGCCGTGCGTGAGCTGCTCAATAAGATGCACTGCTTATTACTCACTTCGTTACTGCACTCTCTCGCAGCATTTCTACGTAGTTCTTGCGTTCTTTCTGAAGCATAACTTTAACCTATGTCCTTCTTTACAAAGTCAGATACTAAGTAAAACTCCTTTCTGTTGTAGAAAACGAACAATCCTCCTCACTCCTTAAAGCTTCCAAAAGTATTTAAAAGTTGTCATTCTCAATCATCTTAAAGCAAATAATACCGCCTACATATAGTTTACGGCTACGCCAATAGTTGCAGCAGTAGTCGCAAAGTCACAAAAGCCAAAGAGAAATGGAGAACGCCATAATTCCAGCAACCACCACCAGAGCAGCGCTAGCAGTTCGGTTTGGATAGGGGAAAGAACCAAAATATTTTCTGAATGCATTTGAAGACTGATTTTCATGCAATAAATATCTGATTTGTTGGGATACAAAAATCTTTTAACTGGCACAAATCTTAATTTTAAAAACTAATATCTACAAATAAAGCAAGACATTCTCGCTATAAATTGCTTCAAATAAATACCAAGAAAGTTGGTTCAGCCAATTTTTTGTTTTTTTATCCTAATTATATGTTATAATTATTAAACAAGAAACAGGCAAGGGTATATAGAGCTCTAAGAAATATTTCGATTACTCGACTCTCGAGGATCCTAAGTGCTGGAATGTATCTGATGGCAATGTTCGAACACATAATGTTAAGAATATCAGAAAATATGCGTCAATAGTTTCCAAAAGATACTGAAAAGAAATAAATGATAGTAGCATTAACCAGTGGCTATATATAAATGATGTTCTCCTCAATCAAAGTTTTCTAAGAAATGGGGTTTATATTGAAGGAAGTGTTCTTTCCAACATCTGTAGAGATGGATTTGGATTCCAAACTCAATCATTCAGCTCTCCTTCCTAATCTTTCTCCTTAAATAAAGAAGTGGAAAACTTTGTATTAATCTTGATAACGTCCATATGCATTATAGGTAGTGATGGCTTTCAGTTTCTCAACATTCCTCAATTAACAACTTAATGTTCCGCAAAATAACTTCTACTCAAAGTAACTTCTACAAACTTACAGTCTTTAAAGTAGAATTTTGATCAGTACGACCATCAACCATGTATTCATTAAAACCAATTTACACAAGATTAAAATTATTTGGATTCAACTTCGACAATTTTGTGTCGCCTTAGTCACCAATTTGTGCCAGCATTTAGTTAACTTGACTGAGACCTAAAATTTTATTCCATACGACTAACAGAATGTTGCCATCTTCAATGTATTACAGTTGTTAAACTCTCTGGTCATCTCTTTCTTTTGTCTTTTATAATGGTAGTTTTCATTTTGAGCAATCTCAAGAAAACTCCCCAGCAATTTTACTTAACCGAAATCTCCAAGATCAAAATAGATTAGTAAAACTCCACCTTAACAGAACACTATACTTTTAGAACTATACACTCAAGAGATCCTTTTCATCCTCCACTCAAAAATCTTCTATTCGTCAACTGAAATGGAAAACTTCGTTTGAAAGTATCAAATGTCCTCCTCTTCACTATGGCTTCCCAAACATAGAAGTAGTTTGAATCTTGAAACAAAAAATCTTTTGCAATATGGATCCAGTCTTGTTCCTTCTTCCAAATTAAAACCTTAAGTTGGGATAGATATTAGAAACCTAATGTCCTATATTTTTCTGAAAATCCCTGACATGAAAAAGTTATTTTCCGTTCTTATTAATTGCTGAGAGATTTTCTCATTGATCGTACAACCCGTTCACTTTTCACAATGAATTTAGTTCTCCATTAAAATCAGCAAGTGATTTTTCCAGCCAATTAGTTTAAGATATTCATACATCAGATTATATTATATTCATAAAACCAGCATTATGTTCAATATCAGTAACCAGCATGTTAATTTTCTTTTTTGTTTTCAGGGAGTATTCATATTCAATTTGGTACAGTGGAAACCAATTAAATACTTAGATTATGAGTATCCCTGGTGGAGCCACTTCCTAGGATGGGTTACAGCACTTTCTTCGATGTTATGTATCCCAGGTTATATGGTCTACCTCTGGATGAAGACACCTGGTGACTTCCAAACAGTAAGAGCTTTAATGAATTTTTAAACTAAATTTTGCAATTTCTCCATTAATTTTAATTACCATTTCATAGTTCAAGCCATTGAAGAGTCAAGTAAAGCCGATTCCATTATGGATTCAAATTTTGAACTTTCTTACAACATAGTATATTCATTTTTATTGCTTCTATAACTCTAATATTGATAAGATATCTATAGGTGTTAATTACTCAATCAAGATTTTTCTCTTAATATTTCCCATTTATAATTTCCTTTCTCTTTCGGTAATAATTTTTCATGCCAAGATAAAGTCAAAAATAAATATTTTTGCAGAGAATGAAATTGCTGGTGCGAATAGAAGATGACGTTTCAACTCTTCGAGGGAAAATGACTGCTGAAGCTGCAGAGATTACTGCCCTTTAAGTGGATGAGAAATATGTCCATGACTGTAACAGTAAACAGAGGTAGATAAAGTATGTGCTGTACATACACAGATCCACTCATATGAACTTTTGATGAAATACTTTGCTCTCCACTACAGAGATTCAATGTGGTGCACTATAAATAAATTTATGTGTGTTGAAAGAGATAATAAACTTAATGCGTAACAATGTAAGTTAAAGGAAAAACAAGAAATTACTACAAGTGAAAAATGTGAGGAAGTTTTTATTTAATTTTCTGCTCAAGTATAGGCTTTGATTTTTAATGTCAAAAGATGAAAGCAAAGAACTTTAATTTGAGCGCTTTCATGAACTTTATGATGCATTTAAAATGTATGCTGAAAATGAAATTCATAATTTCAAAAATGAAGGGTTGATTACAATGAAAAAACTTGTGAAGTTTCAGTGTTAAACTCTGTCTCTCAGAATATGAATGAAGTTACTTTTATGTTGGAAGTTGGCTCTAGTTTGATGTTGACTTAGAGTAGATGTTCAATAGGGAGGCACTGAATGAAAATGTCAGTATGTTATCATTAGATAACAATTGACAAACCGAGTGAAAATAAGTCATTAGATTTAAAAGCATTTTGAATCACAGTCAAACATCTTTATAAATATCCTACTTCACCCTTGAAGCTAAATGGCTTACCTAAAAACTACTAACATTATGACTTTCCCCTCAATTTCTGAATATATTTGTGTCAATTGTTTAGAATTTAATTGCATATTACTAAACACATGAGTTTCTTCCATTTCAACTTTTTCAAAAATTATTTATAAGATTTATGATCAAATTTACCTTATCTGAAAATAGAGAATGTGTATTTCATGAAAAATATTCATAGTAGACCATCATGGCTAAAGTAACCAAGATATTTTAAAGAAATAAATGAGGAAAGATTCTATTTACAACAATAAACAAATCACAGTGACAAGAACTGCAAGGAGCCAAAAATTCTACTGTAATATGTTATAGCATTCAATGGAAGCTTAAATGAACTAACATACATTCTAATTTTAATCACATTATTTCTTTGATGATGCTTAATGGTAATTTTAATTCCTTCAATATATTTCAAACATCAGTAGAAATAGCAACTTATCAACAGTTCCAAAGGTGAAAATAAAAAATTACAATAAAAATTGATTTCAGAAGATGTTTGACTGTGCTTTATTATGCATATTTGAATAAAAATTATCAACATTAGCATTTAAAGTTTTAATGTAGAAGCCTATAATTGTTTTACTATAAATATACATTCAGATGACATCAAATCAATATTAATAAGGAATCCAGTACATGACCATAGTATTTGAGATATTAAAACCTTATAAATCACTTGGCCTAGTATTTGTAAATTTCCATTTCAAAGTATTGCCCCTTGTATAGGAAAAACAGAAATAATTCAGCCAGATTTGTATTTGCAATACATATCCTTTCTCCCACTTCAAAAAATTCATCAGAAGAAAAACTTAAACTTACTACAGAGATTGCGTGATTGAGTATTATACCAACATGATTCAACAGCAATAGAATTGAAGTGATTCCCAACTATAAATACATCTTGACCTAAATTACCCTGAAAAAACTAAAGCCAAGTACTGAGCAGTTTTAATGACCAAAAAATTATGAATGTGTAGCAATGGTTTCTATGGACCTTGTTGAAAATTTTATAGGATGTTTCCTAAAACAATACTATTTATAATCATTTCTCTAAACTTTTGATTAACATGAAAATTTTAGAGTGCAAGCTTCCCATTCTAATCTCCATTTTTCTGCAGCTGTATATGGAGAGTTTCTTAAAGATGGCATTTGTTGCTGAAAATGAACATTGAGTTTGTTGTAGACTTTTGTTGGACTTAACTATATCCTCTGATGAATCAATTATGATTCTTATTCAGGTAATGTTAAAGAAAATTTCTGAGCCAAGTTATGTGATTCTTCATTAAAAAATGCTTAAAGGGAAGCAAACTATATTTAGTTCTCCAAGATCCATGATATTTAATTGATAAGCTGGAGCATGTGTCCTTCTATTATGGTTTTTTATTTTGAACACTTCATTACTTTGAAACTGTTGGAAGCTTTGCTACAGTCAAGTATTTCCTTCCATGCTCACCTTTCTGATATGTTCCAAATCGGCTAAATTCAATTATAAACATCACCATAGCTATATTGAGCATCATCTGGTTAGGTCAGGCATTTGCAAAGATTTGGATGGATTTGGTGCCAAAGGATATGAAATGCCAAAAGGCTTCTTCAAAGTTGGTTTTTGGATGTATTCAAAATATTACTTTAAATTATTTGCTTCTACATAAATTTTCAGAATGGAACATTATTTAAATTCTTGGTGATAAGATGGTTTAAAATACAAGACAGTGAGGTTTGATCTCACCGTAGGAGCCATAACTCCTCACTACAGTGCTGGATATATCAACTGAAATTCCTGTAGAGGAATCAAAAATATGGCCCAGTAAAAGCTAAATCAAGCTAATTTTTTATCACATGAGCATCAATTACTTTCCAAGCTGTTAAATATTTGAAAATTAATAGCATTTTTCATACAAGATTATATTCTATTCTCAGTTTCATGAGAATTTATTAGCATTACATCAGGAGTTACGAAACTGCTCATTTCCCATCCATCTGCAAGTCAGAATTTTATTTCATTAAATGATCTACTTATACAACACATTACCCAATAATTCATTTGTAAACATTTCATGCATCAATGTCCATGCAATAAGAGAATGGGAAGTTAGTTAGCTCATCATATTTTAGTTATAAAGGATTAGATTAAAAACATGAAAAACAGCATTAAAATACTATAATTTATTTTCATTACATTTAATTGTCTTTTCAAGTGCAGATATCCACATTCTTAAACTTAAGAGATTATTAGGTGGACTTCAGGATAAATACCTGCTGACATCTACGGAAGATCAAAAAGATAAAAATTTAATTAAATCAGCTCATACCCCAAATCTAAAATTTACTTAACACTGAACAAGATTTATCATTGCGAAATGCTATATGTAACCAAATTTATAAAATTTGGTATAAACTTTAAGGTTTGACTCCCTTTAATTAATATTAGAAACTTTTATTTTATAATATAAATGGATATGTTATTTAACATGTTTCAGACAGTAGACCAAAGCAATAAAATTGCTTATTTGGACATGTCTAATAGCATGGAGTGTTAAATGTTTCATGAAATTAAGGTTTTGATTCTTCATGTAAGCATGCATAATTATCATAGATATGCATGCAATATCCTGTTTAGTTTTACTAGAATATCTTTGTGTGAATATAGACTTCCAAAATGAAATTTCATATAAAACTGTAAAATGGCATCCATCAATCAAATTTAACTCATAACAGAAAAACAAAACAAACCTATGTAACTAATGTAAACATTATTTTCAGTAAATTCCTCTTATTAATTGCTGAGAGATTTTCTCATTGATCGTACAACCCGTTCACTTTTCACAATGAATTTAGTTCTCCATTAAAATCAGCAAGTGATTTTTCCAGCCAATTAGTTTAAGATATTCATACATCAGATTATATTATATTCATAAAACCAGCATTATGTTCAATATCAGTAACCAGCATGTTAATTTTCTTTTTTGTTTTCAGGGAGTATTCATATTCAATTTGGTACAGTGGAAACCAATTAAATACTTAGATTATGAGTATCCCTGGTGGAGCCACTTCCTAGGATGGGTTACAGCACTTTCTTCGATGTTATGTATCCCAGGTTATATGGTCTACCTCTGGANTTGAGCCTGATAAAAAATTCAGTCAGTTAGATTACAACATTAGGAAAAGCTATTAAATTAAAATAACCTGCAAAATAAATTTGAGGAAAATAGGAAAATTCAACATTAATGGAAATTCGTAATTTTTTTAAAACGTTTTTATTTGGTGAATATGAAAATACAAAATTAAACGTATTGATGAAAAGGGTGAATTGTTTTATTTATTTTCCAAAAAAATTATTAATAATCAAAACTTGTAGGTAGTACTTGATGGTTAATAGGAAATTCTGTCAGCAGTGCCATAAGTATGGAAATAATATAATCACCTGCACAGTTCTTCCACAAATAAGGAGATGAAAAACTCGGCAGACATATCCTAAAGTGAAGTCAAAATGCAATGGAATTCCCAATTTATAGAACGAATTCTTTCCATCACTCAGACTTCAAAATAAAAGTACTCACCCAAATAAATGTTTAGTGTAGATTTCAATTCGTTTTGTAATAAATCATTCCTTGACAAGAGAATGTTGAGAAGAGGATCAAATAATGTACTAATATGCAGCAAAAGAAGTTTATTATACGCGAAGATTAGCAGGGGATGTGCAGACGCCAGGCAACTTTTCAATAAGATGGAGGATGAATACAAGGAAAGGTTTTTCAATTGAAGAATGAGAAGTGATAAGAATTTCCAATAAGGAAAACAATTCATGTAAGTTAAGCCTCATCTATAGAATACAGGGTCCAACAGCCACATAAAAGTTATCTAATCTCTGTAAATGTAGATTAAACCATGAGCTAAAGGAAAGATATTGTCAAAAATTTGGAAATCTCAGAACACTTAATGTATTGTGCAATTATTTCAAAGAAAAGTGCCATGAAACTTAGCATGATAAATTAGAACAGGAACATGGAAACTTACCAAACATAACATTCTACATAATTTTGAAGATAAGATACAGTTTAACTGATAACTATATAAAGTGAAATCCCAGCTAAACGTCATGTTTTATCATTTTCAAGCAAACGCAAACAAATTTCTGTTCATATCTTATAACTACCTAGGAAGGAAACTGCATAATTATTTTGATATTGATCATGCTAGGAATTCCGCAAATTCTATTGGATGTGCGATTAAAGAGTCAGTTATATACCAACCATACTATAGTTGGGGTTAAAGCACTAGTGCTCAAACCCCAAGGTCCCAGGTTCAAGTCCAGGCTAGTTGGATATTGCATGTTAGGGAATACTTTTGCGTGTTGACTGCTTTCGGGCACACAGTGTTGTTTGTCAAAGGACGACGACATGTTTATAAATAATTATTTAAATGGATAAATAGGGGTCTTCTTTTTTCCATAATAGAAATAATAATGAGGAAACAAACTGCTCAGGGATGAATCAGACATAACATTAGAATAGCATGTTATAACAATCTGATTCAAGCAAAAGAGGAACCTCTTCTGTATAATCCAACCCAGCATGTAACATTTTTTAACATTATGATACTCATATTCACTAAAATTTACAGATTAGTTAAAAAAATAGGAGAAAGATAAAAGAAATACAAAATAGTTTAAGCCTAGTTTCAGAAAAAGAGGATCTTTAAAAATTAAAGTTACAAGTCAAAATTATAAAATTAACATTGTGAATATCTACTCTTTTGCATAATATACTACTAAACATAATATACTAGCATTGCTAATTTGCATCATAGCCATCACAAGATAGACAAGATTGTTGAGTAGGGAATGTAAATATGTATTATGTAATAATAACAACTTTAAAAGTTACATATAATGCAATTTATAAATTTTGACAGGAACTGTACTCATTTTCACATGAAGATCTAACTACTGTTTACGTAACTTTGAGCCTTGCAGTGATCGGTACCAAATCAGACAAATGTATCTTCCTTGATTGAAGAAAACTATGGAAAGAATCTGTAAAACCATTACCATGGATGAACTCAACAAATTCAAATAGTATTTAATTGCATTGATTTAATAAAAGGAACTTATGGCAAAAATTATTTTTAAGCAACAGCAACCCTGCACATACTTCAAAGTTTTGCAAACATTTTAAAACACTGTCGAGCCAAGCAGCCATTAGATAATTAAGATCTCTCCTAAGTTTTCAACACTACAGTTGTTTCATCACAGATTTCCAACTTCCCCTATTCCTAGTAATTTCCTCCTCTTACTTCCCTTATAACACATACATGAGAATTTGTGAATATGAAAAAGTAGGATGGTACCTTAGGAAGAAACCAGCACAGGAATACACAGAAAAGGATTCAATGAACCTACACAAATGTACAGACATAAATGGCTAAAAGATAAATAGGTACATTATGCATAGATAAAATCACAAAAACAAAGCAGTAAACAAATTCTTAGATTCATTAGGTGAATAAAGTGAAAAAACTGAAGAAATTCACATTAAACTTTTAATCGAAAATTAAGCAAAATATTTTTAAATGCTAGGAAAAATTACTACTGTTAACAGAGAAGAATTAATATTCAATAGATATTAAAAATACCTATGAGATGTATACAAATGGATAATAAGTTATTTGCAATATGAAGCAAGATCTAAGACTCACAATTGAATGGAATCATAATTAACAGGGAAATAGAAAAATAAAGGATCATTATGATGCAATATTGTTAATAGTTAATTAAGACTGTAAGCCACAAGGCATGGTGATATTAAAGAATTGCTGATGTTTGATAATTAAGATTATTATATTGAGATCATTTCTATTTCTTTCTAACTTTCAAAGGTGAACATTTTCTTGAAAGCTGATGATAGGATTCTCCAAACTAATTTTAAATAACAGCTCTGTACGACTCAGGCTTAAGATCTTATGCAGAAAAACTCAATAAATGCAAGTATTGAATGTAGACATTCATTTATTAGACATTAAGCAGCAAGTAGCATCACATTAACTCATCCAAGAGTATTGATAAAAAACCATCAAATTCCATAATCACATAATAGTAAGGTTTTCAATTCAATGGTTTTTCATAGAGCATAACAGGGAATGATTAAAAACCTTGAAAACAAATGGAAGATAATTATAAAATCATATCCAGCCTTGCAGTGCATATTACAATAGAAAGAAATTACATATGAACTTGAGACTTTCACAATTATCTGATTATTTTGTTCAAATTTCATCTAATGATTACTCAAAATTAAATGTAGTGTATAATTGGTTATGAATGTTCTTAACAGTAAGCCAAACACATCTATGTCTTGCTTCAGAATGTCATCAAGACTACATACATTCTCTAAATGTATCCAAAGAAAACATCAATGACTACCTATATTTTCAGAAAGACATGAGTCAACATTCAAAAAGAGGGTAGGATGCTGTCTATTAAAGAAAAAAAGTGAAATCAAAATCTAACTATGAGAATAAATTTGAGCCTGATAAAAAATTCAGTCAGTTAGATTACAACATTAGGAAAAGCTATTAAATTAAAATAACCTGCAAAATAAATTTGAGGAAAATAGGAAAATTCAACATTAATGGAAATTCGTAATTTTTTTAAAACGTTTTTATTTGGTGAATATGAAAATACAAAATTAAACGTATTGATGAAAATACTTTTTGTAACTACTCTTGAAGAAATGTAGTTAGACATGAACAGTATGCCAAGACCATACCATAACAAAGAGAAACAAAACTTAAAGCAGCAAACATAGGAGTGAACTTTAAGTTATGATAATAAACAAACATAAGAACTACATATAAAGGTTCACATATTGGCACAAAAGATTAATTTTTCTCATTTTTTATACTCAGTTCAAACAAATTAAGATGCCAGTAGTTTCCCAGTTTAGCCATTAATGCATTTATATAAAGGCTATGCCTTATTGTCTTTTAATGACAGCATTGTTACAAGACATTCACAGACTTAGATATTTTCAAATGACATGCACTAGAGAATGTCTGGGGCTTTATACCTTATTTAAGCCTATAACACGCCAGAGAAATTTACCATCAATATAAATAGTCTATAGTTTTTCACAGAAATACATCACAGTTTGACAAACACTTTTAAAAAATTGAAAATGCAAAACAATTATTGAAGAAACATCCAGAAAAACGAGCCTGAATTTTTAACAAACATAAAAGTAAAGCAAAAACATAAATCAACCAACACACTCATAATAACAAAGACATGAAAAGGAATGGTTCTAGTCACCTATCTTGAGGGAATGAAATCTAACCAAGTGAGAGGTATGTCGTAATTTAAAATAAGTACCAGTTTTATGAGCCATTACATATTTGTAACCTGAATGAAGGTATAGTGATCAGTACAAAAAATATAAGGAACAGTTAGATTCCATTTATAAAACACCAAGTATGTAAACATTCATACATCCAGGTATCCATTTAATATCTTGGCAGAAGTCTGTTCTAAATGATCATAGGTGAGAACCTCTTGAGCCTGAGCAGTGGTTGATTATGTACAAGGATGAAACAACCTAAAAAGGAATATGCACTTCTTAATGTAAGCTGTCAGATTAATTCAAAGAATAAGGTACTACCACTTAATTTATAAGAAAATCTACTTCTAAACTAAAGAGGAACCAATCTGTTAATTGTGATTACAGATGTCAAGTCTAAACACTCACTTTATTGACTAGCTAAAATACTGGAAGAAAATAATTTTATTTGAGTAAGAGAGGAAATAAATTGAGGAATCACCATCAATCACCAGCTTACTTTACACACTACTTTATATTCTCAAACTAATATTTGCTTCAGTAACCTTATTTCATAAATAAATCAGATGAAACTCTAGCCAATTGAGCTATCACGCCAGAAAAATTAGTCATGCTGTTTGGGAGACTATGTGGGCTATGTATTTTCTACTGTACGTGACAAAACAAATCGGCATTTGTATTTAAGTAGCAAAGCTAAATTTGCATTTCACATAGGCTTATTTAAAGTACATGTTTACATTAACGTAATAGTGATTATCAATTGTATTAAAAGCATTCTTAATTGTGAGCCTCTGAAATACAAATTAAGTTTTAATAGTTTGCTTGATTTTTTCAAACAGTAAACTTTCGACTACCTGTGTTACAATTATCAAGTTTGCCGATTATCCATGCTTACTCTCTCTTCCCGACAACTCAATACTTCAATATCATTCCAGTCATAAAAATAAATAAATGCTTTTAAATTTTGATGAATGAAAAAATGTTAGTTAAGTCCACTACCATATGTTTCATGATACACTCATATTCATTAATTAAGTTGCAAATAGTATTTACTATTTTAATTTTAAGATTTTAGTATTAGCTAATCTTTTTCCCCATGTCCATTAGTTCAGACAATCTGACCTAAACACAAGCAAATATAAGTCGTCATCATCCAGCAAAAGTCCCTACAACACCCTGTGTATATTGTACAATAAACTTCCCCGCCAACTAAAACGAACAGTACATCTTCAACCTTTTAAAACAAAACTGAAAAAATATTTGCTAGAAAAAACTTATTACTCGTTAACTGAATATCTGCAATACTAAAATAGATACTAGTCACTAAGAAAATGTATTCATTGTGCATTATAATACTATGTAAGAGTGTTGAATGTATGTTTATCTTGTAAAACTGATTGTAAGGGAAATTAATACTGTAAAAACATGTAAGAATTATATGATATTTTATTTTTAAATTGTAATTTATAATACTCATGTAATCATGTATACCTTAATGCTATTTGTTGTATATATATTTATTTGACTTGTCATATGTATAGGATGTATAGACCTATGTAATCAACAAAAATTATCATCATTATTATCATCTTCTAAATGCAGACCCTTGTCACTGTAACCACACATATCTCTCTATTGCCATTCGCTTCAAATGTTTGTATGTCGTATCTCCCATAGTAATTTTTATGTCATCAATGAATTTCTTTCTTGGCCTTCTTCCTTTTTTTTCACAGTATTTGTTCCTCCATTATATTTTCAAGAAAATTGTTATGCCTCAGAATATGTCCAACAAAATTAGTTTTTCTTTTCTCCATCTCTTTCAATAAACTCCTCTTTAATTTCCCTCAGAACTTCTACATTACTTTTTTTCTATCCATTTTGCTCCTGTTAACCTTCTCCAAAGCCACATCTCCATTGCTTCTAACCATGACTTTTCCATCTTTCCCAATGTCCAAGTTTCATAAGAATATATAATTATGCAATTTAATTATTTCAGTTTTCTCAGAAATATGAGTAACTATGTAATAACAAGTCAATAAAATTATATAAATAACCATAGACATTGCGTTATTTTTAGCTGTATGAAATGATGTACCCTTCAGTGGCTGCGATCATTTATTAATTATTTCCCTTTGCTAGAGAATTGCTTAGACTGGCAATGAGGTTACAGTGAGGTTTAAATTAGTGTATTTATACCCCTACCTTATGGAACGCTGCTTGTTGGTGCATCAACTGATTCACTTGTCAATATGCATAAAAATGTATGAAAGAGGAAGAGTTTTGATTTAAAAAACAACCAAGGACTAGCTCAATGGTTGCAGGAGATTGCAGAAGTGTATTGATATAAAAGCAACCAAGAACTAACAAGATGGTTGCAGGAAAGCGAAATAAAAAAATCAAGTGAGAACCTGTGGTAGTAAGTCTACAGATATAAAATGACAAGAAAACTGCTTTACATTACTGAAATACTAAAATAGAATGGACAAAAGTCTCCATCTAAATTAGCAAAAGAATACAATATTAAATTACAAAAAAACTGACAAAATACTACTATTGATCACAAGGAATGAAAAAGGAGTCAGTCGAAGTAAGTACAATAATATGATATTAGATAACAATTAGTTTGTACTATAATTAACATGAAAAGGGAGCTGATGAAGTTTGCTGTAACTTCGGACAGTGGTTTTGGTCTCTCAAAAAGTTGCTGGCATACTACAAGCTAGATAGTGATAAATTATGACTGAACCCCCTAAACTGCTTCCCAATTGGTATTAACAAAGCTCTATATTTTTATGAAGGGTTAGATGTAAGAAGCAAATTGATAGTCTCAATCTCGCCCTAATAAAGTTGCAATATTATTACTATATTTTGTGCCATAAATGGTATATAATGGGTTCTTTCTACAAATACATGGTGATACTTCAGGGCCCCAACTTCTGGGCTTTGGTAATGGACCCCTGAAAAAATAGTCCAATATATCCCTAATAGACTCGCATAACTCACTCACTCACTCACTCACTCACTCCAATGCTGCCACCTGGTCAGAAGGCCAAATTGCAGTGTAAATTTAAATAAATAAATAAATAAAATAGAATTTGAAATAGGCCCCAGAGCCAAAAAACATGTAAAAGTTGAGAAGCTGTTTACACCTACATAGGTCCCAGGAGAACCATCCAACTAATAAGCAAAAAAGCAAACCCTTCCCACAGAGGTAGGTGTAATTAGCTGTAATTTGGCATGTGAATAACATTCAAGACTATATTTTGAACTCAAGAATTAAGACTTCTATATTGGTCCATAGTTTGATGCCAGGGCAGGTTAAATATTCCATCATATTATAATAATTATAATAATAATAAAACGTCTTTATCAGGGCAATATTGCACAGAATTAGGGTGAGATTTTATACATTGTACAGAAAACTCAATATTTTTAGGTAATTCCAGATATGATATCGCCTTAAAACCTTAAGGATATATAATGGAAGATCTTCTGAGTCGTAATAGTAACTGGACAACTACTATAAACCCTGGGTTCAATGCTACGACAGTTCAAATTTTGCCTGTTCGAAATAAAGTCGCAAAAGTCCAATCGTTAATCGATTCAATGCTAGGGCGTATAAACGTCGGAATTCAAATTTGGGTACTTCCTGAAATTACGTGAATATTATGCAAAACAAGAATTGGAAAAATCTATTACCATAAAACTTAAATTATGCAAGCAACATTTACTTGTATACAGATAATTTCTGAATTCAAAACAGCTAATGTGAGTGGAAAATAAGTCAAACTTGAACCAACCTGAAAAATATGTTTCATGTGTCTGAAATAGTTTGGATGGGAGAGTCTTCCAGTTGTACACCTCCTTCATTCCCAACAGTCTCTTTTGTGATTGAGTCCCTTGGAGCACAACCACCCTGAACAAACAGTCTTGGGATATCGGAGCCATAAAATATTTTGCTATTAGAAGATATATATTCATATTTTTTCAGTTCAAGATACTCTCTTGTTAAAAGCAATTTGTTGGCATCTGCTTGCTTCTGCATTTGATAGAATTCAGCATCTGACCTGCTTTTCTGACGAGCAGCATGCATTTCATCTGAGAAAAGAATTTACTGAGTTAACAATGAAAATCATTAATAAAAATTAGATAAGAGAAAAAACAACAGAAAAATACGTCTAAGCAACTTTGATCACCTGAAAAATTACAATATAATTGGCAAGTATGCAGAAACTATTTCACTGTATATTGCATCCTCTTATACATTTGTCCTACACAGGAAAGAATTTTTGGAAGTAACACTTTCGTAAAACAACTATTTAAATATCTCTGCTGCCCAAAAATCATATAAACCTTAGATATTCCTTCCTGCATGCTGATATATTGGCATGCAATACAGAGGCATATAACTCAGAGAACAAATTTCGATTATGTAGTAGTGATTTGTGAATGTAATTAAAGCTAATTTTTGATTCCTTTGCATATTTTAACTTAACCCTTTGAAACTCAAGGCGCTAATATGCATGCTGATATATCGGCATGCCAAAATCTAAAACTTGAAACATTGGTTTTTAAAGTCACTTCATTACTAAATTTTCTCTTATGTATGTAATTCTTGTTAAGTGCAATAAGGTACTAAAGTCTATCTTATTTAGCCCTTCAGCTGCGGGAAACGTACTTCTACGTTCTTCTAAGAGGACTGTGGGAAAAACGTATTTCTACTTTTGACCTGCTCTTTCTTCCCCGTCCTTGTCCTTTCTCAATTTTATGGCCCTGCCTCTCAAGTAGACACCCAAAGGCTCACTCTTCTGTATTGTTCTAGGTTGGGAAAATCCAAGGGATTCGCACCTCGGGGGAAACCCAAATCTTTGATTTCTGAATAGCGGATTTACGAAATTAGTAATAATTGATAAAAATCAAGATATCTGCAAAGTGTTTGGTATCAAAANAATTCAGTGACACAAATTGTTTCTTCAATTTTTACATTTCTTTAAAAGATTTTACATGCAAATCAAACATATAATCCCATACCCACTTCTTACACATACAATCATACAAAAATTAGCAATAATAAAAAATAATCCTTCCTTATTGCATTTATTATACTATCATGTTTTGTAATACTTGAATTTTTCTGAAAATCGATAAAAAACTATATTTCCTAATCTAAGGTGCTAAGAATATAGGATTGTCTAATATTCAGGTCAGTAACAGTAATGACATATTAGTGTTTCATATAAATGTACCAAACTTGTTTTAGAAAAATAAGACAAGGCTGGGCTGCATGTTTGCCTCGGGGGGAAAGAGTCCCAAGTTAAATTCCCACAAAGCATTCATAAGAGCAAAATTTCCTAGGTTTAATCTATAAGGAAAAGGAACACGGCTGTTGTAAGACATCTGAGTAAGATAAAAGCTCCAAATAGCCGTTGTTTGCGTGCAAAACTAACCGTTGGAGAGTTCCCACCAGCGGGGGTTGGGTTACTCCGTGGTCGTGCTTGTAAACAAGTATTGTTCTCGATACGTATTTCGACAACTATGTTGCCATCTTCGGGAGAGAAGAATAACTGAG
>KZ308741.1:0-193409 GCA_000376725.2 Ladona fulva
AATATTTACATTATTACTGTTTAACTTTATGTCAATTATTTCTTTATAAATCGTATTGATCAATTCATAATGTCATTCAAAATTAATGACTTAAGCATTATTATTTAATACCTTTATCCTTGTGATTTCCTTTGGGTAGGTTTATCCTATAAGACCTGCTTTGTGAGTTGGCTGCCTCAGTGAGGACCTCTGGCGGCAGTTCGTGCCACTAAATGTGGAGGCTGCTCGCCGTGTTCACAAAGAATATCTGTCCGGAAAGTGGGAGAGCAGGGTTCGAGTCCCGGTCATATCGCTATTTTTCACACTTGTTATTCCTTAATGACTTTAATATGTATGAATGCAAGAAGAAGAAGGAAAGTAATCAAGATATGTGGCAAATGGGCTTTCAACTACAGAAGCATATAGAGGGAAGCTTAATAGTGGTATCTGTAGGAATTCGATGGAAAGTTATTCGAATTAAATTAATTCCTAATTGTAGGAATGATAATTCCTCTATGAGCTGATTTGTGTTCTGAAAATGAACTCAAATTTCAATGTTAGCATCAGAAAAATAAGCATTAGCGGGTGGCTAACGTTATAAAATAAAGTGTTTAAGGCATAAATACAATGCCAAATTAAACCAAATCCGGATGAAAAAACTGGAATTCTCGAGGTGTGTGTGACAGTTTATGCTTCAATAATTGCGGACTTGAGTAATAACGTTTAATATTTAAAAAATAACAGCAGACACTCTTTCTCCGTCTCTGCTCTCTTATGCGAATCATCCAAATAGGCATTGCTGTGTTCTAACAACAAGATTTTCGTTCGCTATCCGACGTTCATTATATCATTTCTGCTTCCATTACCTTCAGCTCAAAAGTTAAACAGCAAGGATATCGTTAAAGATATCGCGGTCGATAATAAAATTTTCTAAAAGAAAAAGCACCACACGACAAGGAATGCATTCAATATGTGCTTAACGGAAGGATGAGTTAATGAGTCTGAAATCTGCAATGGAGTAATGGGGGCACAGTTGAAAAGGAAACGGAGAGTAAACGGTGAAGAGATAAAGCTTCTTAACTTCATTAACTTCACTGATTAATTAAACAAGACAGAATCTTGATGTAGCATTCTAAGTATTCATTCGCAAACTCCGTAAGGCCTTCTTCCCAAGAGCCCTAACTTGTTAAGAGGCGAACAGCAAATCCTTTCAATGCTTTCTCCATCGAAACCCCACAATAACAGTCTGCATCGATGTCAGCAGTTCGAAGGCCGTATCGTTCGATGTATACATGGATGCATACAGATTCGCTTAGTCAACCGCTCAGAGCTGCGTCAAAATTCAATGTGGGAAGTGTCGTCGTTTACGAAACTCCCCATCAATTTCCTTATCTCTCACAGTCCACGGATACAAACTCGCGGAACCACTTCGTCCCTTGTTCTTACCCATCCATCCCTTTAAAGCCGAGCATCGGGCGCAAATCACGTGGCTCTTATCAGCCAACCGTGCTCACATCAGTCCCGCAAGCATTCTTTTCTCTCCCCAGTCTGTAAACTCGATAGTTCAACTCCCGATGGGGAACCCGCGAGCCAAAGACTTGGGATACGTAAGAGTTTTGCAGGTGGTAAGATTGGGGAGGAGACAGATAACCGACTTCATTTCCTTTCCTCTATCGCAAACTCCGCAATAATTCTCTATCCGTTTCCCTCCCCTTTGGTTTAAGGAGTAACCCCTTAATCCCCTTTTTCGGTGCTATCCTTCCACATCGGCGACTTCGTCCTCCCTCAGAGGATCTTCCGTAACTCAAGGGGTAACCTCCCTCCAAGCACGCGTGGAATCTCCTCTCGCACCCTCACCTCCCCCGCGCCCTTTTTAACCCCGTCTCTTCAGAACTACTAAGCTCCCCTCCTAATCTCTTTGGACATGTTTTCCTCGCTTTTCTCCGCACCCAAAGCTACATTTCCTACCCATTCTCTGCGCCCCTTCCTGTACCGCTCAAGTCTCCACCGATTCCAGCCAAATCTCATTCCTCTTCCCATCCTCTCTCTGCTTTCCTTCATCGGAAGTGTCCGTGGCTTTTTTCCTCGGCGGCTCCTGCTTACTTACGAAGTTTCGCAACCCTCACGGGAAAAAAGAAACGGGGAAGATTACTCCTTTTCCAAAACTCAGTCGCCTTTTCTTTCCCTCAAGGGGGTTGGAACGGGAAAAGACAGAGATGTAGAGAAGAGACATAAAGCGGAATGGGCAGGGTTGGCAGCCCCTTAGCGAGGGAGAGAGGGCAGAAGAGGGAAACAAGAAAGTTTTCGTGTATCTTTGCCTTAACTCCGGTGGACGTAATGGGAAGGAAATGAAAGCAAAATTTCAATTTCCTCCTTGCGTCTTCTATTTAATTTTTCTGTCTTAGACGGGCTGCATAAAGCGATACTCAGGAAATTAGGGAGCAGAATTATTTCACAGGTACTTCAGCAATTTTTTAACATTTTTCAAATTACTCATTCATATATTCCTTTCTTTTTTAAGGTTAACTGATGAATTTCATTGTATCAAGTTTTTACATGGAAATACATCCATCCACAGTCCATGTCAAGGCATGCACAGGGGAAAACCACATCTGGAAGAGTTACATGGTTGCGTCTTTCATATTAATGTCAAAAGTATATCGGATGAAGTAAATATAATCTTTATCATATAAGGATATTGTAAACCAAAGATCGTCATTGGATGATAATGCATAATCAGTAAAGTTCTCTTCGTAGTTAACCGAATGTCATTTTAAATTCTCATTGAATGAAACATTTTTAGTACTTTCAGACTTCAAATCAATAATCGCAAACTAAGATAACAAAAATATAGCGTTTAAATAAAGACCATAAGTATTGGAAGAAAAGCTTCGCCATTATTGTGGCCTTTCTGTGAGGAAATGCCTTCCCATATTAGGCGAAAGTGACTTCATCAGAAGGAATCAGAAAGTCGACTAACGATCCTGCGTCACCCTAGAAGAAAGCATAAAAAAATAAAGCAATGTAATTTCGTACTCTGTTGAGATCGCGTCATTGAATTTAAATTAGAAAATAATTTGGAAAATCATCATGGAAATACTTTCGTGAAACATTAATCTACTATGTATTTCTGCATCTATTAATATTTAGTCTTCCCGAACAGGATATGGATCAATAAAGTATATCAGAAGTTTCCCTCAACGATCTTTCGGCCTTCATGTACTGTCACTAATTAATCACGTGCGGGATCGTTTCAGTCTCCCTAAATACTGCTTTATAGGAAAATTTGTTTAGTAATAAGAATATGACGCGGCTTAGCGTACGAGCATAACTTATTTCAAAAACGCCATCACATGCATTGAAAACCGTTCTAAATCAATGCCAATTCCAATCTTTAAAGTACCATTTTATTCCATACATTCTACTGTAATTAGCTATCGCACAAAAGGTCAGCGGCGTCGCACGAAATTGTACTGCCTAAATGATAACTGAAGTATCGACAACTTTTCTTTTTGCGACACATTGCTAAATAACCTTTGTAGAGAAATTAGTGCCACCAGATAGCCAAGTGAGTAGTCTGTTCACCTTTGGTGAAACCGGTTCCGGGTTCGCTTCCCAGTGCGGGCCATGATGTTTATCAAACTTCGTGAAAAAATTGGGAATCCACCCGAACTAATAAGCAGCGGATCCTAGATAAGGTGCGTAGAAAAGCCAAATACGGCAGCCGGAGGGTCGATGCCTGTCACCCACTGTAAATGACGCCTGGCTGGGCCATATCCCTCAAAGGGATGCCACACCATGGACTTTACTTTTTACTTTTAATGCTGTTGCTGCAAATGGTGTGGCGGTGTTGTATGAAGCACCACAACGGTGTATCTCCCTTTTCCTTAAACCAAGCGAAAATATCGACCTAAATATGTCAGAAAAATAGATGGCACCAGGTCTACAATCCTTTATTTTCTGAATTACGTTTTCCATTTTTCTATTCTGATTTACTAAAACAAAGATTTCAACGTGGGTTTTACCCCGTTCCGAAAACTATCGTTTTCTTTTGATTTGTATTTTTAAAGATAAATTGAAAATAAAATCCGGTCCTTATTTCTGGTTCGCAGCTCACAATGAAAAATTTTTCTAAACTATAAGTCAAACAACTAGGAAATCGTTTCGCTATTTAGTCCACCCGAAGAGGCAGTCAGTCTATAGAGAGTTACCACGTTTGGGAAACAGAGCCACATAAAGCATCTGTTTATATATAGATTGAATAAATATCTGAACTTTATTCGTTCTGTAGAATACACGAAGGACTTCATATAAAGCATGTGATTAAATATAGAATAAATTAATATCTGAATTTAGATGTTCGTAATATACGTGGAGGACTTGGCTTGACTTCTAGTTCTTGGGCAAATTGTTCACTTTCTTGTTCTATTTCCAACTTAGAAAGTCGTAAACTTGAGTTTATTTTCGTTATTCTGCCCTAAGAGGGCGAGAAAACGATGCAAAAACAACCACAGTGACCATAAAACCCAGGTCCGGTTATAGATTGTATTCGAGAAAGGTATCGCCCCAAGACCCAGCACTCAATCCAGTGTCAACTCCTGAAACTTGTAGGGTATTGATAAATGCTTCGACTTAATATCATCCTATACGTATTTAAAATTTGGAGATGCTAAATTTAGTCATGATGAAACTAATTTGTGAAAAATGTATCTATAATACTGTCCTGGAATAGAATTATAAATAACTGCTGAATAATTGAATTAATTGACCATCGGCAACAAAATAAAACCCGAGATATTTCTAATGTTGAAAATTAACGTCGATCAAGCTGGTGCTGAGAGGACCAATAAAGAATTTCGATGACAAAGCTATTCGAACCCTTTATTCCACAGTCTCTCGTTTCACCGACGAAGTCTGACAAATTGAAGTAGAGAAACGGAGAAGATAGAGGGGGAAGTAATTGATGTTCGCATCGCAGCGAGAAGACGTCTGTCGCCTTACGTATTAACGCACCAAACGTCTCCAGTCTTCTTCCAAAGGTACGAGTCGCTATCGATCAAAGCGTTCTCTCGCAGCGGACGGGCACAGCTTAAATGAAAACGCCGTTGATAAGGGGTTATGTCAGAAGGAGGCCAATGAGCTTACGGCACGATCTCGTGTCCTTGGGTTCCGCTAGAAGCTCTTTTGTGAGAGCCTTCGTACGCAGTTCCAAAGGTCGTTGGAAAGGAAGAAAAAAATGTCTTTCCAAACTGTACAGGTTGAAAAGAATTTAGGATCGTGTGCGATTTTCTGCGGGATACTTGAGGAGTGGATGTGATGTATACGACAGGTGATCACAAAGGAAGGTCATGAGATTTTTATATTTCGGATGCTATTTCTTCGACCGCTCATTACAAAGAAAAACTATGTCTCGGTGCAAGGTAATAATTGTGAGAAGATAATTGTCTTTAAATGAAATCGATCGCTGAATGATGAAAAGTGGTGAAGAATTAAACCAACAATTAGTTTTCCATAAATATATTATTAAATGGGTTGTATTTTTAAGGAAAGAGCACACAACCGAGGGAAACTAATATGTTGAAAATTCAGTGGGGGAGAGTTATATTGATATGCGAATGACAGGTATTTGGAAAGGAATTAATATCAATCTCTAAGTTTTGCTGCGAAAAGAATAATTTATTTCTCTACTACGCAAATTCCTCAAAGAAATTACTCTGACTGAACTTAAATTTAGAATAAGAAGCAAATGAAGTTCATTAAAATATATGCATATGAAATGTATATTTTAGCCAACATTTATTTCCTTTTCTTTGATTTATTCAGATCAATTTTCCATTCATTGTTACGTTCAATATTTTCAACGAAAATGTTTAGCTCTGCGCAACTTTAAGGATTGTTGAGGTTGCAGAATTGGAGAGATAACTTTAAACAGATTTACTATTATACTGCATTATATAGAATTTGATATGCACATTA
Organism: Ladona fulva; assembly: GCA_000376725.2. Classification (NCBI taxonomy): domain Eukaryota; kingdom Metazoa; phylum Arthropoda; class Insecta; order Odonata; family Libellulidae; genus Ladona; species Ladona fulva. Next base: position 5,956 of record KZ308741.1, read on the forward strand.
ATAATTTGGTCGAATATCGAACAAGTTGAATGTATTGATCTTCTCTGAATTCCAGAGATATGAGACTTGCGCCTTAATCGTATGCAACCATACGTGATTTGCCCCTGAATCGTATGCTGCACGCGATACAAGCATTAAAATAAACGTTATTCTTTTAAGATTTCCCAAGGAAGTGCAATGGTATGTACATACTTGCTACGTCCCGCAATTCAACAGTTCAGCACATTGACGGTAGAATTTCGGAAAGAACTCGCAAGTGCTTGTGTATGGCATAATGAAACAATAACACATATCGGCTTAATAAAGCGCATTGTAGTAAGATGCGATGGAGAAGTTGAAGAGCAATGTTATTTCACCTTTGTCAGGACATATCTTGAATATGCGGCGAGTATATTGGATCCAGCGGATGAAACGTGTACCCTATAACTCGAGAAAGTGCAACGTAAGGCGATACGACTCGTTGAAAATGCTACCATAAAAGAACGAGCGTTACGAAAATACCCCCAGAAGCAGATTAAAAATCCTAGGAAGAAAAGACATTAGAAGCTAGGCTTGATAAATTGCTTGATAAATTCAGAAAAAGTACATTCACGGAAGACGTATTCCGTATTATGCGACCCCCCTGCTACTTCATTCGATCCGACAATGAGCGTAAATTAGAGATAGATAGAGAAATGGATACCAGGAAAAGTCGTTTCAAGTACTCATTATTTTCGCGAAAGATACGTAAAAACGACAAATTAAATTGTTAGTTCAAATACTGGCTTTTTAAACTCCCCTGTCACAGTCCAAAATGCGGCTGGCGAATATTAATGTAGATGCAGATGCAAAAATATATTAGAAGAAACATTTTTACTTTTACTAAATTATAAATTTAGTAGTATCTTATCGACAACGACTTTATCTAATTTTCATTGACTTATATTTAAAATAGTTCCCTGAAATTCGATTAATCTAACTGATATTCGTCGCAAAAACAGAGCTAACCACAGAAGTAATGAGGTGCCATTGTAATAAGAATCCTAGTAATCATTGTAGTAAAAACTTCACTGTGGTACGATGTACATATCCCCATTCTAACATACCAGTATGTATAATAAACTTTCCAAGTAACAGCCCCTAAAATTGGCATCACAGATAGCTTATTACTATCCTAGTAGCCGCATTTTTCGAAAACTACTCTATTCGCAATATTTTTGCTCGTTTATTCACTCATTTTCAAATTCTTAAATTTTTTAACTTAAACGATATCTTTAATGGGAGAAAATCTTACCAAATTCATACAGGAAGGACACCTTTTTGATTAACTTAAAATGTATGTGTGCGTCAAAAATTCCTCTGAATCTTGCGAAAAACTTAAAGAGTACGAGAGGATACAGTAACTTCATGCTTTCTGTACTGAATGAGAGAGAATCAGAAAACGGAGGACATACAAGTAGGTGGAATTAATAGGGTTCGTAAAAATTCAGAGAAGTCAATTGCGAATTTTTTTAAGCTTGGCAATGGTTTTGCAACGAAATCAACTCAAGAGAATGACCCGAGCGCCAATGATAGTGGAACATTGGCTCAAAGGATCAAATGGAACTAATTTAGTTCCTTCCAGATTGCCTTCGCCGCAATCCGCCCTTTATTTCTATCGCCTTAATTCCCATTTCGAAGCATGGTGAACGCACGTTCACGGTTCGGCCATCTACGCACCATTTTCATCCTTTAGAGCCTTTCATTATAAGGTAATGCGTGACCGCAGCTTATAGAGGAATAACCGCAGATTACAGGTATTGGTCAATCTTTGTTTCCATTATAATACTGGGAGTATAGTTTCCTCATTAACAAAAAGTAATTATTATTATCCGTTCTACCGTAGGGAGAAATTGCTCTGAATTTGAAAGTTGGACATCATAAAACTCCTGCGCTTTTTTCTGCCAACAACAGCAGTATTAAAAGACCTACAAAATACTCCAAAACATTCGATTTCAAAGTTAAAAGCTCCTCAGCATGATAGCTGTATAGAGTAAATGAGACAGGACTGGGAACAACCTATCTGGTATAGTGGTTCTTAAGCTTACCTACTGCTGATACCTCTCAAATTCTCAAAATGTGTTTTCGCTACACCTCACAAACATATTGAATATTTATCAGTTTTATATGAAACAAAATTTCGGTCATAAAAATCGATAACTTTAAGTTGCAATTTATTTATTCATAGTCGATAGGACTGAAATAAAATTCAAAAACCTATGAGACGAAGGAAAGGATAACGAATTTACTTTGCACGTTGAGGTGTGCGCCTTAAAACCCAAGGATAAACGGATGAGGTAATTGTTTTCTTATTGACCAGTGAAACTACGTAATAAGTGACAGATTTTATCATAGTGCCTCACATTCCCTGTAAAAGATTTTTGTATCCTCAAGGGTAAATATACCTCTGGTTAAGAACGATTGGGAATCTCTTTAAGGAATTATAACTTGAAAAACCTACATTTAACAAGCACTAAACAACTCATACTACAAGAGCAGTAACAACTCCCCATTTTTATTCACATAATTTTATTTTATGATAATATTAAATATTTATAAAAAATAATGCTGAAAATACTTAGGAATATATTACATCATTTTTGGAAGATAACCTGATACACATATGATTTGAAATATTTACATTATTACTGTTTAACTTTATGTCAATTATTTCTTTATAAATCGTATTGATCAATTCATAATGTCATTCAAAATTAATGACTTAAGCATTATTATTTAATACCTTTATCCTTGTGATTTCCTTTGGGTAGGTTTATCCTATAAGACCTGCTTTGTGAGTTGGCTGCCTCAGTGAGGACCTCTGGCGGCAGTTCGTGCCACTAAATGTGGAGGCTGCTCGCCGTGTTCACAAAGAATATCTGTCCGGAAAGTGGGAGAGCAGGGTTCGAGTCCCGGTCATATCGCTATTTTTCACACTTGTTATTCCTTAATGACTTTAATATGTATGAATGCAAGAAGAAGAAGGAAAGTAATCAAGATATGTGGCAAATGGGCTTTCAACTACAGAAGCATATAGAGGGAAGCTTAATAGTGGTATCTGTAGGAATTCGATGGAAAGTTATTCGAATTAAATTAATTCCTAATTGTAGGAATGATAATTCCTCTATGAGCTGATTTGTGTTCTGAAAATGAACTCAAATTTCAATGTTAGCATCAGAAAAATAAGCATTAGCGGGTGGCTAACGTTATAAAATAAAGTGTTTAAGGCATAAATACAATGCCAAATTAAACCAAATCCGGATGAAAAAACTGGAATTCTCGAGGTGTGTGTGACAGTTTATGCTTCAATAATTGCGGACTTGAGTAATAACGTTTAATATTTAAAAAATAACAGCAGACACTCTTTCTCCGTCTCTGCTCTCTTATGCGAATCATCCAAATAGGCATTGCTGTGTTCTAACAACAAGATTTTCGTTCGCTATCCGACGTTCATTATATCATTTCTGCTTCCATTACCTTCAGCTCAAAAGTTAAACAGCAAGGATATCGTTAAAGATATCGCGGTCGATAATAAAATTTTCTAAAAGAAAAAGCACCACACGACAAGGAATGCATTCAATATGTGCTTAACGGAAGGATGAGTTAATGAGTCTGAAATCTGCAATGGAGTAATGGGGGCACAGTTGAAAAGGAAACGGAGAGTAAACGGTGAAGAGATAAAGCTTCTTAACTTCATTAACTTCACTGATTAATTAAACAAGACAGAATCTTGATGTAGCATTCTAAGTATTCATTCGCAAACTCCGTAAGGCCTTCTTCCCAAGAGCCCTAACTTGTTAAGAGGCGAACAGCAAATCCTTTCAATGCTTTCTCCATCGAAACCCCACAATAACAGTCTGCATCGATGTCAGCAGTTCGAAGGCCGTATCGTTCGATGTATACATGGATGCATACAGATTCGCTTAGTCAACCGCTCAGAGCTGCGTCAAAATTCAATGTGGGAAGTGTCGTCGTTTACGAAACTCCCCATCAATTTCCTTATCTCTCACAGTCCACGGATACAAACTCGCGGAACCACTTCGTCCCTTGTTCTTACCCATCCATCCCTTTAAAGCCGAGCATCGGGCGCAAATCACGTGGCTCTTATCAGCCAACCGTGCTCACATCAGTCCCGCAAGCATTCTTTTCTCTCCCCAGTCTGTAAACTCGATAGTTCAACTCCCGATGGGGAACCCGCGAGCCAAAGACTTGGGATACGTAAGAGTTTTGCAGGTGGTAAGATTGGGGAGGAGACAGATAACCGACTTCATTTCCTTTCCTCTATCGCAAACTCCGCAATAATTCTCTATCCGTTTCCCTCCCCTTTGGTTTAAGGAGTAACCCCTTAATCCCCTTTTTCGGTGCTATCCTTCCACATCGGCGACTTCGTCCTCCCTCAGAGGATCTTCCGTAACTCAAGGGGTAACCTCCCTCCAAGCACGCGTGGAATCTCCTCTCGCACCCTCACCTCCCCCGCGCCCTTTTTAACCCCGTCTCTTCAGAACTACTAAGCTCCCCTCCTAATCTCTTTGGACATGTTTTCCTCGCTTTTCTCCGCACCCAAAGCTACATTTCCTACCCATTCTCTGCGCCCCTTCCTGTACCGCTCAAGTCTCCACCGATTCCAGCCAAATCTCATTCCTCTTCCCATCCTCTCTCTGCTTTCCTTCATCGGAAGTGTCCGTGGCTTTTTTCCTCGGCGGCTCCTGCTTACTTACGAAGTTTCGCAACCCTCACGGGAAAAAAGAAACGGGGAAGATTACTCCTTTTCCAAAACTCAGTCGCCTTTTCTTTCCCTCAAGGGGGTTGGAACGGGAAAAGACAGAGATGTAGAGAAGAGACATAAAGCGGAATGGGCAGGGTTGGCAGCCCCTTAGCGAGGGAGAGAGGGCAGAAGAGGGAAACAAGAAAGTTTTCGTGTATCTTTGCCTTAACTCCGGTGGACGTAATGGGAAGGAAATGAAAGCAAAATTTCAATTTCCTCCTTGCGTCTTCTATTTAATTTTTCTGTCTTAGACGGGCTGCATAAAGCGATACTCAGGAAATTAGGGAGCAGAATTATTTCACAGGTACTTCAGCAATTTTTTAACATTTTTCAAATTACTCATTCATATATTCCTTTCTTTTTTAAGGTTAACTGATGAATTTCATTGTATCAAGTTTTTACATGGAAATACATCCATCCACAGTCCATGTCAAGGCATGCACAGGGGAAAACCACATCTGGAAGAGTTACATGGTTGCGTCTTTCATATTAATGTCAAAAGTATATCGGATGAAGTAAATATAATCTTTATCATATAAGGATATTGTAAACCAAAGATCGTCATTGGATGATAATGCATAATCAGTAAAGTTCTCTTCGTAGTTAACCGAATGTCATTTTAAATTCTCATTGAATGAAACATTTTTAGTACTTTCAGACTTCAAATCAATAATCGCAAACTAAGATAACAAAAATATAGCGTTTAAATAAAGACCATAAGTATTGGAAGAAAAGCTTCGCCATTATTGTGGCCTTTCTGTGAGGAAATGCCTTCCCATATTAGGCGAAAGTGACTTCATCAGAAGGAATCAGAAAGTCGACTAACGATCCTGCGTCACCCTAGAAGAAAGCATAAAAAAATAAAGCAATGTAATTTCGTACTCTGTTGAGATCGCGTCATTGAATTTAAATTAGAAAATAATTTGGAAAATCATCATGGAAATACTTTCGTGAAACATTAATCTACTATGTATTTCTGCATCTATTAATATTTAGTCTTCCCGAACAGGATATGGATCAATAAAGTATATCAGAAGTTTCCCTCAACGATCTTTCGGCCTTCATGTACTGTCACTAATTAATCACGTGCGGGATCGTTTCAGTCTCCCTAAATACTGCTTTATAGGAAAATTTGTTTAGTAATAAGAATATGACGCGGCTTAGCGTACGAGCATAACTTATTTCAAAAACGCCATCACATGCATTGAAAACCGTTCTAAATCAATGCCAATTCCAATCTTTAAAGTACCATTTTATTCCATACATTCTACTGTAATTAGCTATCGCACAAAAGGTCAGCGGCGTCGCACGAAATTGTACTGCCTAAATGATAACTGAAGTATCGACAACTTTTCTTTTTGCGACACATTGCTAAATAACCTTTGTAGAGAAATTAGTGCCACCAGATAGCCAAGTGAGTAGTCTGTTCACCTTTGGTGAAACCGGTTCCGGGTTCGCTTCCCAGTGCGGGCCATGATGTTTATCAAACTTCGTGAAAAAATTGGGAATCCACCCGAACTAATAAGCAGCGGATCCTAGATAAGGTGCGTAGAAAAGCCAAATACGGCAGCCGGAGGGTCGATGCCTGTCACCCACTGTAAATGACGCCTGGCTGGGCCATATCCCTCAAAGGGATGCCACACCATGGACTTTACTTTTTACTTTTAATGCTGTTGCTGCAAATGGTGTGGCGGTGTTGTATGAAGCACCACAACGGTGTATCTCCCTTTTCCTTAAACCAAGCGAAAATATCGACCTAAATATGTCAGAAAAATAGATGGCACCAGGTCTACAATCCTTTATTTTCTGAATTACGTTTTCCATTTTTCTATTCTGATTTACTAAAACAAAGATTTCAACGTGGGTTTTACCCCGTTCCGAAAACTATCGTTTTCTTTTGATTTGTATTTTTAAAGATAAATTGAAAATAAAATCCGGTCCTTATTTCTGGTTCGCAGCTCACAATGAAAAATTTTTCTAAACTATAAGTCAAACAACTAGGAAATCGTTTCGCTATTTAGTCCACCCGAAGAGGCAGTCAGTCTATAGAGAGTTACCACGTTTGGGAAACAGAGCCACATAAAGCATCTGTTTATATATAGATTGAATAAATATCTGAACTTTATTCGTTCTGTAGAATACACGAAGGACTTCATATAAAGCATGTGATTAAATATAGAATAAATTAATATCTGAATTTAGATGTTCGTAATATACGTGGAGGACTTGGCTTGACTTCTAGTTCTTGGGCAAATTGTTCACTTTCTTGTTCTATTTCCAACTTAGAAAGTCGTAAACTTGAGTTTATTTTCGTTATTCTGCCCTAAGAGGGCGAGAAAACGATGCAAAAACAACCACAGTGACCATAAAACCCAGGTCCGGTTATAGATTGTATTCGAGAAAGGTATCGCCCCAAGACCCAGCACTCAATCCAGTGTCAACTCCTGAAACTTGTAGGGTATTGATAAATGCTTCGACTTAATATCATCCTATACGTATTTAAAATTTGGAGATGCTAAATTTAGTCATGATGAAACTAATTTGTGAAAAATGTATCTATAATACTGTCCTGGAATAGAATTATAAATAACTGCTGAATAATTGAATTAATTGACCATCGGCAACAAAATAAAACCCGAGATATTTCTAATGTTGAAAATTAACGTCGATCAAGCTGGTGCTGAGAGGACCAATAAAGAATTTCGATGACAAAGCTATTCGAACCCTTTATTCCACAGTCTCTCGTTTCACCGACGAAGTCTGACAAATTGAAGTAGAGAAACGGAGAAGATAGAGGGGGAAGTAATTGATGTTCGCATCGCAGCGAGAAGACGTCTGTCGCCTTACGTATTAACGCACCAAACGTCTCCAGTCTTCTTCCAAAGGTACGAGTCGCTATCGATCAAAGCGTTCTCTCGCAGCGGACGGGCACAGCTTAAATGAAAACGCCGTTGATAAGGGGTTATGTCAGAAGGAGGCCAATGAGCTTACGGCACGATCTCGTGTCCTTGGGTTCCGCTAGAAGCTCTTTTGTGAGAGCCTTCGTACGCAGTTCCAAAGGTCGTTGGAAAGGAAGAAAAAAATGTCTTTCCAAACTGTACAGGTTGAAAAGAATTTAGGATCGTGTGCGATTTTCTGCGGGATACTTGAGGAGTGGATGTGATGTATACGACAGGTGATCACAAAGGAAGGTCATGAGATTTTTATATTTCGGATGCTATTTCTTCGACCGCTCATTACAAAGAAAAACTATGTCTCGGTGCAAGGTAATAATTGTGAGAAGATAATTGTCTTTAAATGAAATCGATCGCTGAATGATGAAAAGTGGTGAAGAATTAAACCAACAATTAGTTTTCCATAAATATATTATTAAATGGGTTGTATTTTTAAGGAAAGAGCACACAACCGAGGGAAACTAATATGTTGAAAATTCAGTGGGGGAGAGTTATATTGATATGCGAATGACAGGTATTTGGAAAGGAATTAATATCAATCTCTAAGTTTTGCTGCGAAAAGAATAATTTATTTCTCTACTACGCAAATTCCTCAAAGAAATTACTCTGACCAACGCAACCAATGCAAATTTATTTACAGAATCTTTTTTTTAAAGAGAATATTAAATAATAAAGACTTAGATCCATTATTATAATGTACACTCAAAATTGACCTTAACTGTCTCGTGACTTAATGCTCACTTTATCTTCCGGTATTATAATGCTTTGTGAGAGCTAACATGAAAATTATAGTCTATTTCCTATATATATGATTCATTAACATGGAGTTTAATCTTCACTATAATCCTAAAAAAACATTATAATACCAGGGCCTAATAAATATGTCCATTTAAAATATACATTATATTACCAGACCTTATAACAGTAAGTAAATACTGATGGTTGAGATTTTGTGCGAAGTTAAAAACAAAATGTCATAAATATCCCCTGTAATTAAAAAGTATTTATTTAAATCAATGTAATCACATGATAACTTTATCAAATAATGAGACTGTACACAATTGAAGAAGATTATAACTCTGCAGCATTACTCAGGTAAGCTGGATCATCCGCTTTTATTTATGGCATTTCCCGAGAAGTTGCTCATTTTCATATTTGAAGTGAGATAAAATTAAAGCAATTGAAATGTGAAGTAATCCTTAAATATTTTGCTGCAGTAAAGCTAAAATATTACGACTTTTTACTAAAATTTACTAACGATATAGACTTTATACTACCGACGAAATTGTGTAAATTTATTTACAGTAATAGCAATGTTGGATTTAGGTGTTCAATATTAATTCAATAAGCAAACAAGCTTTTGGATCTAAACAAAGGGTTCTCATTCTGAAGTCATAGCATAAATTATTCAATTACGTGATATATACTTAGGCAGCTCTGTCTGCATAAGGCTTAAAGCATAGAGCGCAAGTACTGGCGCAATCTTAGTGTTTGCTGTTTATTGCAGAAGCGCCTCTGAAAATGCTATTTATCCCACTTGCACAGCCTTCTAACTTTGTAAAGCGAATTTGTAACAAGATTGGTCTTCAATTCCCAGTGGAATAGCCTGGACGTTGATTGCGTATTCATTAATTCATCACAGATTACAAGCAGCCGGTCCTTCCGATTAGCTACGTTGGAGGAACACTTCCACGCAAAGTTTTAGAGACCCTCGTCAATATTTGAGAATAAGTGACTTTAGTTCATAAATATGTGATGACCACACCTTGTTGCTAATTATATCATTTTCAACGGAGACTTAACCACTTTGGAGCCTTAATAGCTTGCGTCACTAGGTTAAACATTTAGTATATCTCTTCTTGAAACTAACTGGGAGTCTTAGATAACTTTACGTCCGAAGCGAAACACAACATGAAACAGTTCAAATATACTTGTAATTAATGGATCGTATAAATAATGAACCTATTGAACTCAGGTATGTCGAAATTTGAATACAAGATTTCTGAAGTCAAGTTCTCTCTTATCATTTGAAATAATAGCCCAAAAACTATTTTGAATTGTTCGCCTTTTGCATCCTCGTCCGTTGGAACTGGTATTGAATGAAAACTTTTCTCCAAACTAAGAAAACGCAATCTCGTAATTGCGAAAATTATAAGTTCAGAGTATGCGAGAGTAAATGGCAAGATTAATCATAAGCCCCATGAAAATACCCGCTCCAAAGCTTTTAAAGCAATATCACATTATGAAGTCCTTGTGTTTGTTTTTCTTTGGCAAGATATTTTTCCTTCTCTGAATATTGACCATCGGGTTACTGACTGGATACAAAATTTCCTAAAAAAGAGGAAACAGAGAGTTAGAATCGGAGATGTTTTCTCCAAAAAAATAGATATTACTTCAGGCATTCCACAAGGTAGCGTTCTCGGGCCATTGCTATTCCTTATTTATGTGAATGACCTCCCAACGAATATTAAGTCCGAAATTAGATTATTTGCCGACGACTGCATATTATATAGGCGTATAACGGAGGCTCAGGATCGCGAACTTCTACAAAATGACTTGAATCAATTAGCCGAGTGGACTAAAGTAAACGGGATGGAAATTAATGTTAGTAAATGTAAGCATATCAAGTTCTCCAGGAGAAAGTCTATAATACAGCATTGCTACTCCCTTAACAACGAAAACATTGTTGCTGTGACCGAATGCAAATATCTAGGTGTCAAGCTAACCGAGAACCTTAAATGGGGAAAGCACGTCGAGAACATAGTCGCAAAGGCTTACAGGAATCTCCATTTTGTAATGAGGAGCCTAAAACGGAGTGGGAAAGGAGTAAGAGAAAGAGCGTTCAAATCACTGGTCAGGCCGATTATAGAATACGCAACGAGTGTATGGGATCCTCACGAAACAGGCCTTATTAAGAAGCTCGAAGGTGTACAAAGGAAAGCAGCTAGGTACGTAGTCGGCAAACACAAGAAAACAGAAAGTGTAAGTAGAATGCTAGCTCATTTGAAGTGGGAATCATTAGAGTCGAGACGGAAAATATTTAGATTAGCCGGGATGTACAAAGCATGGAATTCCGCGGAGGGGTGGGACGAACTGAAATCCAGGTTTAAGCTCCCTAGCTATATAGGACGAGGCAATCATGAATTAAAAATCAAAGAACGCGAACAGAAAACAGATATCGCGAAATACTCATTCGTTAATAGGGGTATTAGAGAATGGAACGCTTTAGCTGGAGAAGTTCTCATTCCAATGCCGAAAAATGTAAAAATTTTTAAAAATAAGCTTAAATCTATTTTTAATCATTAATCTTCCATAGTTTAAAGCTGTAATTTAATTTTATGTAACATTATAGTGTGTAGAATTAGCCTCTTGAATTATAACTTAATATTATGTACATGACTATATGGACTATCTACCATGTAAGCTAGCTTATTCACTAACAATATTATCCTTGTATTGTATTATTATAATTTTTTCCATGTCATTATCTAAGTTTAACCTTCTATGATAAGCTAAATGTTTATATCTTAACTGTGTATGTACATAATTGTATGTGTCTTATGTATGTACTGTATGTGTCTTATGTAATGTATTGCCTACGGGAGGTTTTTGGAGGGGTTTCCCTACCGTCCTTGGGCAAATGCCGGGCAATCCTATGTTTAATATGTTATGCTCCCCTCCAGCACTGCCACCTGGCTAAAAGGCCAAATTGCAGTGAAGATGAAAATAAATAAACTCGGATGATTTACACAAACACCTTGAATCCTTCCGGAAAATTTACCGTTTAACCAAACAAGACCTGAATTCATAGCGGACGCTTAGTTCGAGTTGCACGTGCCTCTAGTCTTAAGAATACAAAATAGGGCAGAAAGGGGAGCAAAAGGAACTTGGGTAGGTGCTAACGAAAATTATATTTTCATCCAAAAAGACTGTAAATAAGGTGTTCAGAGGCGCCGAATTATATTACTGAAGGAGTCAAATGCGAGGAAAGAATGAAATTAAACTCTCTCGGAAAGATTTCCTCAAGGTTTCTTTGATGAAAAATATCTCACTATATCTAGTCACTCACTAGCTAAGTTAATTAACTCGTACCCCAAGGAACAAATGGAAGATTAAGAAAAATATCATTCTAAATTTTCCGAACCCATAGTCTTTAAAGCTATTCAGTAGTATATTACAGTCTTTCGATTCAAGAATAAAGTTATATTAAAAGACACGAGGCTTGAGTTCGGAACTCCTGACTAGCTAAACACCACGTCCAGCTACAACATTAAGTTCTATGCCCGTCATTTAAACGAAATGTTCTCCTTTGAAATCGTTGCTTCTATATGCTGTGAATTTAATTATATCGATGTTAAAATATTCGCTTTTCTTTACGTTGAGGAATCATAATATTCGTCAGAAAAACAGAAATATTTCACCATTATTTATACACATGACAGACATTTTCTGAAGAAATTATTATACTATAAAAATAATTTCATTCGAGTAACGCCGCCTAATTTTCATCATATTTGCTACAAATACGATAGATTTGATTCCAATCAATTAGTCCGTTTGTATATTCGCTAATTTGAGCATATATTGCTCAGACTTACACATGTGTGAGGTTTTATATTTCTTCAGCATATTTGACCGCACTTGAAATAAGTAGAAGATACGAGTATTCTAACTTGGGCATTGCCGTCGTAATACCCTTGAAATTTACGTATACATTCAGGTATTTAATATTACCAAAGAAAAATAATAATTTTCAAGATTTTCTGGACTAAGGAAAATTATTATTTTGACTTTAAAGAATTTATCAACGGAGTTTTAGATCATATTCATACTCTTATCTGTATTTTGAAAAAATGTGACATGCAAAAATTGAAGTGGATTTATTCACACGAAAAAGTGTGTAATAGAAACGGCTTCACGTGATCTTGAGGGCAAAAGAATTTCCGAAAGGGTGACCAAGGGGTCAATTCTTTATCCGCCTCTACTGGACAATGAATTATTATTTTCCTCGGCTCACTGCGACCATATATCACCCAACCGACCTCCGTTTAGCCCACGGGACTACTCACTGCAAGCCCAAGAATGCCTCCGGAATTTGCGGAAGAACGGTGAGAGGTAAGTACACGAATTCAGCACAGAATCAGACGAAGTAGAGAATATTTACTCCCTGTTTTTCTTCTTTCCGCAGTTCTCCATCGCTAAGGTAAGAGTTGAAGAGTCAATGAATGAAAATAGTGAAGGAGCGAGCAATGGAATTGTTATTAAGTTTGCATCAACGGAAAAATCGATGACGAGAATAAATCATTAGGCAATATGGGATCAAAGCGTGTTTAGAAGAAAAAGAAAAGTCATTCATGAATTTTAGAATGTCCAATTACTGGTTCATCACTAATGTTTGCAGAGTTATTCGCGTTCACATAAGCGTAGAATCGACGATAAATTGTCAGAAGAGCGCGGCATGTAAACTGACAGAAAGTAAGGTGTGTGTAAGGATTAAAACCCACAGAGAGAATCCATATCCGGTAAGAATGTCACAAAAATCTGGAAAAGCTGTTGTAACTTTCTATTGATCAGACCAGAGGTTAGGAAAATATATGATCAGATATGATGTCATATTTTATGGTAAGATGGACCAGATAATAATCTAAATCTATAGCAAAAAAATATCAATGAAAAACTTCTCACCTTTCATTAAAATTGACACTGTGTATTCGAGCCCACTGTTACCTTATAGCGGTGATTATTGAAAGAGGAAGACAAAAGAGGCAAATGAAAAATGTATCAGTACTTCACAATGTATTATGATAAATGGAATGGTGATAAAATCGATAAATACGTTGAAGTTGAAAACAAAGGCCACGAGAGGGAGGAATGAGAGCCGTTTGCATTCTGCAAGGACTAAATCCGATACAGAATGAGAACAGAGGAACAACGAAAGAGGAAATAACAGAAGAATATGTAGAAAAAGACGGGATATAGAGGATATCGTTATGGAATCGTGCGGCACGTGGAAGGTGGTCGAAAAAGGATAGAGGGTTCGGAGAAAAGGGTTAGGAGCAGTGGAAAGGGTAGGATATATGGAAGAGAAAAGAAGGGTCGGATATTCAAAACACGTCCCCCATTTCATTCCCTTTTCTGCGCCCATTCCATCTCCGTGGAAAGCAGCTATAGGGTAGGAATAAAAAAACAAGGGCGGTATACATGGGGTGCAGTGGACTTTTGAGGGGAGGAGCGGAGTGGTAGGTGAGGAAAGGCGGGAGACGTGACCTCAAACTCACACTCCCCTCATCCACCGGCTTCCCTTAAATCTCCTATCCATCCCACTGACTTCCATGGAATAGAGAGTTCTTTTTACGCCTTCTAGTGAGTGTGCGTCCGAACCATCTCCGCCGATTCTTTGAGTCTCTATGATTGTATGAAAGGGAAAAATAAAATAACAATTCCTTTCCCCATCGTCCTCCTCCTTTGTGCCCTCCACGCTTTACGATGGCTCTCCTTTTCTCAAGAAATTTCCCATCTCAAGACGCTGTATTTTTGTGGAGTGCTTCAATCTTGTTTTGCTTTCAAGATTCGCGTTCCTATCTAGATGATGGAGCTTGTAGATTTCTCAAATAACGCTTCTCATGCTTCCACCTTTTTCTACGAAGGAATCCTTTCTTTTTATTTTATATTAATTCAGTCCACTTAACATGGCTATGCTTTTCCTTAAAATTATTAAAATGTCAACAATCAAATACCATTACAAGGAAAATGTAAATCAGCACCGAAATATTCCGAATATCGAGCATTGAAAAGATCCGTAATGTTATTTTTAAACAAATTACTATATTAGTTATGTAGTAAACAAATATTGGTCGTCCAAATTAGTCCATTATTCGCACGTTTATTTTCTCACCATTATATCTGGAACATATGTGGCATTGTCAGGAGTGAAGATAATTATACTATACAAACTATTTTATTTGGGAACAATTGCTTATTTTAAATTGAAGATTGTATCCATAAATTTTATTCGTAAATAAAATCGATCATTGCTTTTATAGGGTATGTATTCTAATTATTGTTAGTACGTGAAATAATTTTGTCTAGTAGGGGAAGGTTGCCGAAATTGGACCGTTCCCTAAATTGGACCGCATATGTATTTCCCGTCCTACAAGTATACCAAGCATTTGAGTTGGTAGTACTAGGTGGTGACACCATCTAGGGCACGTGACTAGACGGCCAGAGAGTTGGAGTCATTTTTCCGGTGTGGATGGTCGTTAACGTAATTTGATTATTTGTGCTATAATTATTTACCCTCAGTACGTAAGCTGCTGTCTCAAGTAAAAGTAAGTAATCACTCTTTCTGTGGAACACTTTTAACCCGAATTATGTTAGCTACTAACGACATACTGCATATGTGTATGAAACCTCGTGTGATCGTATGGCGCCATTATTATTTTGACGGGAACCTTTTGCCTAAGTTGGACCACCGCGTGTTGGGCCGGTCCATTTTAGGAGACTATTGAATGGTGTAATTAGGAAATTAATTATTTTTTAATAACTATAATTTTACTTCCACAATAAATATCTAATACATTTGGGTGAATATTTGCATAGGTTTTCATGATGGAAAAATGGGTACGTACGGGAAATGGGACGAAAAACATTTGCAGATGGCTGTGACAGCATACAAGAACAGTGACTATGGACTCAACGAATGTGCCCGTGTGTATGGAGTGCCTAAAGCTACAGTAAAGAGACACGCTTATAGTAAGAATACTTTTTCGAATGCAGTTAAATCTTTCCGTAGGCAAGCAACCTTAACTGGGGAGATGGAAAAGGTTCTCGCCGAACACATTCTCCTGTTTGAGGAGAGGTTTATTGGATATTCAATCAAAAACATCCGTAAGCTAGCCTTCGACATTGCAGAAAAACACGCATTGCCCCACAACTTTAACAGGGAGAAAAAAATCACCTCACTGCAAATGCTTCCCTAATAATTAGGAGCAGGATGGTTTAGGGGCAACCCGGTCCAACCTAGGAAAATGTGAGTCCAAATTAGGCAACCGGTTTCCCAATTTGGACCATTAGCATTAGTTAGGTTTTTTCCACTTAATTTATCTCAAGAGTAATATATTGCAAATATAAAACTAACAGATGAAAGGGGAAACTATGAAGTATATTATACAGCATTAAAATTTGCGGTTGAATAATTAGTGATGGAAATATACAAGAAAATAAAAAAATGGTCCAAATTAGGCAACCTTCCCCTACCTGGTATTGTAAATCTTTTTTGTACAGGTTCCTAAGTTTCCTTGGTATTTTCATAAAGGAATGTATTTCTATATATTACATATAATGATTTAATACCTACCTACGATTGGCTATTATGATGATGAATAATAGCTCTTAAGAGTAAGATAAACGTATAACTGGTCGTCTTTTTCCGTTTCTCTCTACGTTCATTTGTATATTCCGTCAGTAAAGTTTATTTTAAAACGAGTTTTAATCGTATAATTACTTGGAGTTAAAGGGTAGATTACGCAAAAACATTTCTCCTCATTTATGACTTAAAAGACCCCTATTGATACCAATTGAAATCGATAGGGAAAATGAATTAATCCAATAAAAATATCCACAATGTCATTCACCCCAGCTATCTCAAAGAAGCCAAATAATTTTTCCAGTAGATTTTCCTCGAACTTTTTTGTTGGACAAATCCCCTCAACTGACTAACCGTTATAACAGCATGGAATCGAAGTGGGATTAAGGAGGGCCATATTTGCAACAAGAACAATACCATAAATATGGATTTTGGAATAATCCGGGCAGCCATCTTTGGCGCCACCCCTATTCAGACGTGATTAACGTATGTCTGTGATGGAAAGTTTTGTACTTCCTGTGTAATCCTTTTCCCCAAAAACTTCCATTTTGATTGGATACGGCGACAAAGAGCCCAATGACACAGAATCCATCGGCTTTGCAATAACTCCGGGATATGACCAAAATTCGAGAGGTCAATCCAGCTGTCAAAGAATAAATAATAAAATGCTTATTGGGAAGCGCTGAATATGAAGTAAGAGTATCCAATGTGCAGAAGGGTAATTAGCACTCACTGTACATTCATTCCGAATTAAAATACTCAAAAATTGAAAATGAGATTTTGGAAAAATGGGTTGATTGGTATCATCCAGCTCTAATAAAGGGATTCGCATTATTATAAATTAATTTTTTTAACTTAAGATATTTCATTTTGTGGATTTATATTGCATAGTATTATGAAGGCAAATAAATTCGCAAATAAACATTGGGTTTTGGCTCATATATGATGTTTTTCATTGCATTCCATGATGTACTAATACGATTTATATCAAAACAGATGTGTTTCAAATTAATCTTGTACTTTATGTGACAATTAAATTAAAAATGACTTCTTATTAAATGACAGCCACCATCCCTTCATGCAGCCAATCAGCCGTATGACAACTTCTTATCTGAATCAAGTTTAGTTATAACTGAATAAAATTCGCTTTATTTAAACAACACCTAAAAATTAAACCTAATCTGTGTGACTACAGATCCTTTACACTCGTCCACAAAGAAGAGATAGCTACAAAACGGTGGGCCATTAAAAAATCCCAAAATCACGTGCGCTATCTTTCACGTCCATGCTGCATGACGCCTACCGATTTCGTGTTGGAAGTTTTTGTCATTATTCAACGCAGTCGCCTTCTTCATAATACATATTTTTTAATGCATTTACTGGGCATCGCCTACCGGAATATTTATCACCGCCGCGCACGGATTTCGAAGAACTGCTTTGTTTCGGACGAACGAACAGTTCCGAAGATGGAAGCTGCGGTCGAGCGTAGATTCGCTGTTTTATGGATTACTCCGTCATAAATAACCAAAGCGACAGATTTATCGATCGGAGCTCACGGCTTCACTTTGCATACACTCGGTTCCTCGAATCTTTTAGGAACTCGCAGCTAATGTATTTAACGCTGTGAAAAACACTCCGCGGTTTCTGAATAAAATGTTCAAAGGCTTCGGCTACAGCCTCTCGTTTCAATTCGAAATATAAACTTTTCACCCGTTCCCATCCGCCTCGAATTTACTGTACGTGATATGTATTATTGAAAGCCGGTCGTTAACTAAAACGTACTGAGAGAGAGAGAGAGAGAGAGAGAGAGAGAGATATTCATAAAAGCTCACCTCCGCATCCTTTATTTATCCCTGCAGCCATCGATCCGCACGTCAGTTCAACTACCTTCTCTTCCCATCATCTCCCTGATCCGCCCCCCTCCGCAATCCCTTTTCTCCAGCAGCCTGGTCCCTCAACGCTCTGGACCCAGTCCATCTTTCCTACCGGAACATCTCAACTCGAACCCCGACTGCGGTATAACAGCCCACCTTGTTTGGTTCCCTCCGAAACCGTTCTCTCCTTTCAACCCTTCCCTTTCCTCAACAATCCTCACCTCTGAAACTCACCCGAAACCCTCGCAGACCGAAGGAAATAAAAAACATTTCGCTCACCGAATACGATGAGCACATTTACCGGAGACGTACACCGCAGCTGATGTGGGTCCATTTTTCGATCCTCCCCGTTTGTGGTGCAGCCGAGTACGTGTGCTTGCGAGACCCCTTCCCAGCCCCTATTCCAAGCGTGCATTACTTCGGTGACGGGGGAAGAGTAAATGTTGAAACGGAGGCCGTTCATATCGATCCCCGTATCGCAAAGCGTTGCGGTCCAAAGAGATCGGTTTAACCCGTGTATTTATGCCCGGATGTCGCCTCTCCGAAATGAATCGAATCTTTAACTCGGAGAAAGGATAGGGTTGGCGCTAAATCCGAAAGACAAGGTTTTTATCGGTTATTGGGGTAGAGAATCGTACATGAAACGAAACGGTGTCCTTATAAGGACGGATTCCAAAAATTGTCCAATCGGATTATCCATTTAAAATAAATGTGTAAATGCCTTTCACGAAAATAAATAACGTGCCTCGTCAGAAAATAAATATGATTACTTGGTATAAATGATGTTTTATTTATTAGCGAAGAAGTATTGCTTGATAAATATTATACACTATGAATATGAGTTTATAGGAGAGCCTAAGTGGAGAGGAGACCAAAAGTTAAGGGGTGCTGTATGCACTCGCATACACTGTAGACTGAAAATAAAAGAATGAAAAGTATAAAGGTAATATGGAAAACATATGTGGATGTACTGGAAGTGAAAGAAGAGAGCAAAAATACGGCCAAGGACTATAAACGAGCGACTGTTAAATTCTTATGCACAAAAGCGAACGTCGCGGCTCTTTTGTGCAAATATAGTATTTACTCAATGTACTAACACATGTATGTAAACGGTGAACGAAACCCTACGGGCGGAGCGTACTATTGTGTAACATGGGCTGTAACAGCAGCACAGAAGAGATGATTAGAAGCAATTGTGCGAGCGGAGCATGATGAAATAAAATGGACTGACCGGGTACCTATTGAATCCATCGAAGAGCAAATGAAAAGAGGTCTCTGGAAAACACTGATGAAAAGGAAAGTAAAAAACCTGGCTTACTAGCAGGCAAGATAATCTCTTGGACACAACATTGGAATGGTTGGTGGAAGGGAGGAATCATTGAAGATCTGAGTTTGATTAAGAGACACGGAGAAAAGTTAAAGTTAAGGTTAGGAATTATGATGGAATGAAGCGATTAGCTTGTAACATGACGAAAATTAATATACTCCTCGTTTATTTATTTATCGGAAATAGGAATCCACATGTACAACTATTTTAATTACTTAAACGATATCAGATAAAGGGATAAATAAGGATAAGGCAAATATAAGCAAAGGAGAAACATAAACACTAATGCCATAGCCCCAGAAAGGCTGATTAGCTGGGACTCAAACCCCGAACGTCAGTTTTTAAAAGCTAGGTCATAAACCGTTCCGCCACCGAGGTAGGCAAACTTTAAATAAGATATGTGAGATTTCTAGTAGATGACAGTGTTATAGATTTGCTTATAATACCTCATTTGAGCTTGAGTTATTGTTGGAGATGATATGGGAAATTAAATTTTGAAATTGTTCCGTGCTGCATTTTCTCGATATTCTTGATTTTTATAAACTTTACTACTAATAAAAATTCCCTCGATAGGAGAACGAAATATCCGGCGTCCAAAAACTCTCATTCTGCATTCCAACCTTTTCATGTTGAATGGTATGAAACCATAATAAACCTCGGTACTTCCATTGATATTCGATTAAAAAAGGTGAATAATTCGTCGCTCTCCAGTAGGTCATCCCTCACACTATTTCTGCGAACACAAGAGAAGAAAAACCAATTCTCTTCGATCGTGATGAGCAAACCGATTCAGTATTGGAGGATTGGAAACCATCCTTTCTCTTCCTTCCCCTCAGCATCACGAGGAGATCCCTGAGACCCTGTATGCCTCCGGGTCATTTCCATATTCACGCGGCGGAACCAGTTACTTGGAAGTCGTCTGGGTAATTCTGCATCGTCCGAGAGTGCCCTTCCTCTCTGTGCCCTCCCTCTCTGTGCCCGCAGGAGCCGTGCAACTTTCGGTTCTCGAAAAGATGACGTCAAGAGAGGGGAAGCGAGGAGATTATTTGAGCAAGGGATGCTTGCGGCGTCGATGGTGGACTGTCGTTCCCTGAGAACCACCGGCGCGAGAAGAAATTTACGGGTCATAGTCTGCTCAAACTCTGCTGACTTCAATTCCTCATCCATGGTCCTCTTCTTCTTCTTCTTGGGGGACTTACATGTTTTTGCCGCGTTCCCTGGACTTAATAGACATTCCGGAAGAGAAAATGGCATCCTGTTCCAACATCTTTTCTAACTTTTTCTCTCTTCTCACTGCCTTTTCCTCTTCCTGGCCGCATATTCTCGTAATTATGTATTAAAGCAAATCTATCAAAAGCAGCACTCATCCACTCAGCGAATTACACCTTTTTTTAAAAACTTGCTCTTTCCTCCATTGCAAATACCTGGGGTACATTACCCTTACAACGGGATATACTTTGCTTGTTTCGCGACTTTGGAACGAGACTATTTTAGAGTGGTAAATAAATTTAAGTGATACCGAATGATATATGACGATTTATTGTTTCTATCGGAGAATACGCGTTCGTTCGAACAAGTATTGGTTTTCCTGCCTCAAGAATCGATTTGGTACAATAACGGTTCTACATCTAAATCTACATTTATACCCTACAAGCCTCCTTCCGGCGTGTGTCAGGGGGGGTTTTTACGGTCTCAAGCGTAGTTCTGCATGGTTTACAGATGATTTATTTGCTATTTTTAACTTTGTTCGTTTTTACTGTCAACATTCAATAAAGTATTAGTGTCGTAGTTATTTGTCCTTTTTTCCTTAGGATATTTATGTTAAAAGGAGTGCAAGGGATACCTAATACGAGTTCGTACATAGCCAACTCCTATTCAAAGTCGACCTCTGCCTTCACGTGGCGTACTCTAACTTAAATATGAGTCTATGAGGACTCATTTATGTTTTTACAAACAAGTGATCTTGTAGTGAAATTCTAACGTAAGAGATACGACTGTATTCGAGAAAATGGATAAAATTCCGCTGAAGAAGGTATGTGATGGGCTCACAAAATATGTAACATAGTAAGTAAAAAGATCATAATTGGAGAAAGAAAAAAGATTTACTGTCGGCCGTGAGCCAGCTATCAATCATACACTCTCAGCAGCAAGACAACGTGGCGAAACAAACTTAAATACTTAAAAACTCCACCACCGAAACTGATGATAATCAAGTAGTTTTCAATAGCGGATGGTGATTTTAGATAGACTTTTTTAACAATCGTTTCTCCTAAGCGGATCGAGAAAACCCTTACAAAAAATACGGTTTCACTTACTTTTGATTGTCTATTACCCAAAACTACTCCTCTTATTCGAAAGTCACGAAGCAAGCTAAGTTTCACTCCTTGTTAGAAAAATAGAAGTGAAAATATCGACGTGACTGGGAATCGAACACAAGTCTACCTCTTTCCAGTAGAACATTCTAACCATTAAACTACCATGTCGAAAAAATACCTCTCTGTTATGATACACGGAAAGTGAGAGACCTGGGTTTGAGTACCAGCATGTCGATATTTGTTACTTCTATCCATCATTGCGTTTTAAGGTGCAATCTCCTACGTGCTTAGTTTGTCTTTCCCTCATCCTTGCTGCGAGGCTCCTTTTTGAGATTCAGAAATGATTTCCATAAGATCTTTGAAACTCGAAATGCTTTTACTTAATTTCTTCTTTGTCGATCGATCTTGGTATATTTCTATGAATGCGTGTTCCATTGATATGCTAGTAATAAGTCTCAGTTTTCTTCCTTAACGGTTTAACCTGAGAGTTCGATTTCAAAAATCTTCTACGATCTAAAGGGGGATTCCTTTCCATCACTCTGTGTGGCCGGTGCTTCCATGAAGCCATGACTGTAAACGATGCCACCATGTTCTACGACCTAAAGGGGGATTCCTTTCCATCACTCTGTGTGGCCGGTGCTTCCATGAAGCCATGACTGTAAACGATGCCACCATGTGAACGAACTTACATTGTCCTTTGCTCACAAAGTCTCCCAAATGGTCTGGAGAAATGTTTTTTTTTTAACAATTTTCAATGAACCAATCAGAAAACCCTTTGGGGAAAATATCCTAAAAATATAATTATCTGGCTCATCACATTTTACCTAGGTTTTCCAATTTCTATTTGCTATTCTGTATTTAAATGGATGATATTCAATTCTGTAGTGATCATTACTTATATAAAATGTTATCAGGTTAATAGTTCTACATGGACAGTAAGTGAAAATTATTACCTTACCCTTTACCTCTATTACGAAACTTGCAGGTCAACGGATATATGTCATTTTTGATATCATGACATTCGTTCACTCAGCTTCATCCAGTGAAAAAAAAATTATCAGCAAAATGAACGAATACGAGATGCCACTAGTACTCTGCTTTGTGGACTATGCCCAGGCCTTTGACTTGGTAAGTACCTCCTCCACACTGGAGGCACTGGGGAAACAAGGGATGGATACCAAGTACATCCACCTTTTACGCAGCATCTACAAGGACGCCACAGCCTCTGTAATGCTGCATGAAGAAACAGAGGAATTCCGGATTGAGAAGGGTGTGAGACAAGGCGACTGCCTTTCACCAATTCTTTTTACAGCCGTTCTGGAAGAAGTCTTTAAAACCTTAGACTGGAAGGAAAAAGGCCTACGGATCAATGGAGAGCACATCAGTCATTTGCGTTTCGCAGATGATATAGCACTCTTCGCAACCAACGGTGAAGATCGACTAGCATCAGGACTTTAAGAACTGAACGCGGCGGGGCAGAAAATAGGATTCAGGATAAACTTATCGAAAACTAAGGTAATGTATAATTCTTTTGCAGCACAAGTACCAATCCTACAAGANAAAGGAAGCAGGAATAAAAAACCTTTCTGCAAACTTATCTGCGCTTCAGAGGATACTTAAAATAATATAACCATCAGCGATTATTGTCTTTATTTTTACGAACTGACGTTGCATATTTTCATGAATTTGTAATGAAGAAAAATATTCAACTTTTACTTGCACCACGAAATAATTATTAAGCGATCATCATCAGACCTACCGAGCGTGGAAAGCAACATCGCTTTGAAATAATTTAAATTACACGTAAACATTTGCATAATTTCATTCTTCACATTATGGAAATCTATAAATTCATGTCAGAAAGAATGTATAGCATTTCAAAAATACAAGAGTTCTAAAGTGAGCGATTTGTCTTGATTAAACTATGTTTAGTAAACGTTACGAATCGACATAAAAATTTATAATTTCCAATTCATCACTCAACTATGGATTTCTGCAGCAGAATTAATGTATTGCACCATTCCATTTGTGCACTTCGTATCACTCATCAATGCAAAGGGTAGCACATCTCCTCACGAGAGAGAATTGGAAATCGCTCATCGATGACTCTCAAATACGGAAGGCTATGTATGTATGTGTATATGTATATGTATATGTATGTATGTGTATGTGTGTGTGTGTGAAGTGAAGCAACACAGGGTTCCCGGAATCTAGTCACGGCAATGCGAAAGCTAAGCTTTATTACATTCCTCGTTTCTCATAAAAAAGGATTTTTGAGAGAAATTAATAATTCTTTTCCTCCTCTATAATCCCCGTTTGAGTTATTCCATCTCTCAAAATTGTCCTCTTGATTTTTTCGGCCTCGGTTAATCTCTTCGTTCAAAACTCATTCTCGTCATCGATTCGTGACCCTTATTTTGATTATCTTCTGTCCTCTAGATTGCTTTTCGCTCTCCATTTTCTTAATTTCTTCCTCTTTTGTCTCACATTCCTCGGTTATTTTCTTCCTTCTTCTTAACAATCCTCCTCTGGCCCCTTTATATTTTCTTCGTCGCCCCTTCTTCGAGAATTTGCTTACTTTTTTCTCAATTTCTCTTAAATACTTGGGTCATACCTTTTTGTTATTTTTCTCCTACTTTCCTTCCCTTTCCATTTCATATTTGGATTATCATCAATCTTTCTTTTCATCCTATTTTTTTACAGATTTAATTTTTTATTCCCATTTGTACGTCATTAATTTCCTTTCTTGTTTCTTCCATCTCCCTTGTGTCAACCTCTATTATTGCTTCTCCTCTACAAATATCACTACTCTTATGCTTCCCGCCTCGATCGTTCATGACATCTTTTATTTTCATTAAACTCGAACTTCGTAATGAGACTACTTTTTCCCTTTTCGCATCTACTTCATCATCGGTTACTGCCGTGCTTTTCTTTCTCCTGCAATCCTCGTTTGGCCATGAGAGAATATCCCCTATTTCCTGCCTATGGTATCCTTTTACCAACCTTTACCGCGTTCTCTGATGGGCGATATCCGTAATTCCAAGCTACCCCCTCCTTAATTTCATCTTCCTCCAATCTCTTCTCTTCTTTTACCGTATTCTTCACAGCACCAACATATTTTCTCTTCCGATTTCCTTTCCCCTTTACCCTTTTTTGTCTTTCTTCCATTCGAGCTTTTATTTCACGCTCTCAAACCAAAAAGGCATTTAGTCTGCCTTATCTTTTATATGACTCTCGTTCTTATCTTCTTCCCTCTACTCTCCCATCTTTTCAGGAGAGGAAAACATCTCATCGCCGAAAAAGTTTTCCTTCGTACTCCAAGGCCGCTCTCTCTCAGTCCGCTGTGCAAGTAAGTAGTGTCTTTTTTTCTATTTCTCCAATCTCTTCCAATCTTCCCCTTCCAATTTTTCTGAATCTCTCTCACGGTCGCTCTTTCACGAAGGAGACCATATCCCTTTGATCTCATCCGCTACCAATATTGCCGCATTCCTTCCTTCCAACTATACATATACGTAAACATGTATGTATCTTTTACCCCTCACCAGCGAAGAGGAAAATCCTGATGTATAGTTTCGCTTTTTAATCCGACTGCCATTCCGGCCAGGATACATATTGTCCCTCATTTTGGGCGCTATTGCTACTGTAATATCCGGGTTCGGAATTAAATCATCCCCAGGGATTCCTTTCCCGTTCTTTCTCTCTCCAAACTGTCGCAATGTGTTCTTAACCGTGTTTGATTTCCATTTATATTGATGTCTCGCGGATTCGGGTAAAGGAAACGCAAGGAGGAAGGTCGCTAATTGTGAGACTTTTTCCAAATTCGTTTACCTAATCCGGAGCTTTTTGAAGGATCAAAGACGGCAGAAATTCAAACATCCGTTGACAGTAAGGATTCCATCGATTCGGAAGCTCCTCCACGAAAGCTTTTCTCTCCCTTCCTTACGGTCCATATTTGAAAAAATCTCTTTCTCTTAGAAAGAATGGAACGTTGGTTAACATAACATTTCGTTCGAAAGTTTCCGAGCGGCAACGATGAGTGAGAATGCAGTGATACATAAAAAGAGAGAGAAATTTTTGATTATCCTCAGGAAATGAAACACACAAACGGATGAACAACCACAAAGACGACTTCTGTATCCGTGTACCATTCAGTTCAGAGGAAAATTTAAACGGACCGTGAGATTGGATACTCTGCACAGATTTCAATCCCTTGAGATTCGCACGTTCTGTCTCACCTTATAAAACTGTGTAGTTCAAAGGAAGTGTATTGCCTGTTTTGAAGAATTTCACCCAGAAATACTCTGATAATATCATCATAAAATAGTATTTCATTAAACTGAAATTGACTACTTCGTGAGCCATCTGAGGCTTATATATCACCTCAGAGTTTACGTTACATTTTTTTATCCGTAGATGAATACTATTATATAGAATACTATAAAATACAGCAAAACTATTAGATGCTTTTTGATTGTGGAAATTGTCTTTTTATTTCTTTAGCTTGTCCAAGTTTTGTAAAAAATATCGAAAATACTTTTTATAACAAGTATATGAATAGAAAATTTTGGAAAACTTAGGTTAATTATGATATTTACATATATACCCTTCCCGTTTTTTATATCTTAACTTCCACGTTCTCATTATTAACTATAGTCTCTTCCTAAATATAGTTGTTTCGATATTCGGTAAGGATAATAAAAGAAATTACATGAAGGCGGCATTAACGAAAATTTTCGCAAATATGTCAACGTTAAGGAAACGTTCAAAATTTTCCATCATTATGCTTTGTTTTTGAACATCTTTTTGAACGTTGCCTAACCTTATTCTAAATCTGCCCCAGCAAGGATGTTCCTGGGGTCCCGTCTCTGTATAAAACTCTTTAGGTAATGAACCAGGGTGCAATGATTTCCCTGGATTTTACCCATTCGTCTCTTATATTCGTAATTTGATAACTCTCGTTTATGAATTGATAGTGTGGAAGCCGGTGAGGTTCTATAGATATTGAATAATGGCATTCATCTTGGTCACTCCTCATTGGATGCCTTGAAAAATGTTAAACGTAGGTACATGGTGATGTACTTTCTTGGTTTTTATCTATATAAATATTTTAGATAAGTAAATAAAGCAAGAACAAAATATCTTTCTTCCTCATTGCACCTTGTTGTATCATTCTACCTCCAGTATCTACGGTGTGTGTTGGAAGGTATAAGTTTCAAATCGTCCTTAGGGCTGAATACTTTCCTGGCACTGGTTAACTTTCTGCTGCAATAGACCCTAACATCCACACCTTTCCAGTCTGTAACATGATTTTTTTAGGTGGTGTTTCCCTAGCTCAAATTTAGTCTTCACTGCGCTGCCTCCACCATCGTACCTAATACCCAAAGAGAGAGCTTACAACCGAACATTATTCTCTCGCCTCTGTACTTCCTCGGGCGTCGCCCAACATCGTCCCTCAGAGAAGCAAATCCCTTTTGGTCGCAATAATCGCTCACGCAGGACCGCAAAGGTAGGTCACAAAAGATGGCCATGAAATATGGAGTATGGTTCGTGTTGGTGGGGAGATGACCCCTGGGAAGGAAGAGTGAGCACGGGGATAAAGAGTTGGGAGGGAGTGTGTGCGCCTCAGCGGGGGAAAGATGTTGAGACACCAGGGAGGCGAGTGCAAATTTGAACTGAAAAATAGAAAGAAAAATAAGGATTTTGATTGAATGGAATATATCGCATATGGGAGGAATGGCAGGAAACTCTGAGATCAAGAGTGATGCGGAAAGTTTAGGAAGTAAATAATTGCGAGTTAAAAGTATTAAAACATTTATACACAACAGAAAAGGTAAGTTATTTTTAATTGATTCTTAAACAAAATATAAAATTATGGCCCAAGATAGTGATATAATAAAGATAAGCGAGCATTTTACTATGATTGAAGTTATCTAATTCGTCTTTTGCCGATTTAGTACGAATTTGCAAGATTGTTTGAAAAGCGAACAATGGCTCATTACAAAACAAAAAAGTGCTTTTGTTTTTGAAAGGTAGTATGTTTATGCGGAGGGTGAGAAATATATTTCTTTGTAATGAAAGGCGTAATGAAACGCAAATGGTATTCAATAGAATACCATTTCAATACCCGCATTTATTGCTCACAGCTTTGTAATATCGGATCATTAATAATCTATCATCGCTGGCCGGACTTCGCGGAAAGACATAATGAACAAAGAAAAAAACACTGTAATTTTATAAGATATAATTTTGTAAGATATAATTCAACGAACGGTAACGGCTAAAATTCCATCATTTTTAGCCGAAACCTGTAGAAATATAAATGTAGAAATATGTGGAAATTACAAATTGCTTTTCTCTTATTTCGGAGCATTTAATTTAAAGATGAAAAATAATAAAGGTTTCGGTCGTTATATCTAGAAGTAATTGAAAAAAAAACATCAACATTGAATAAGAAAAATCTTTCTGTTTCATTACCAACACATGACGACTGAGAATAAAATGAGGAAATAGGTTATCATTACAATATTTAAGCCAAAAGATAATTAAATTGGATGTAAAAGGAGAAATCAAAATATCACTTAATAATGAAATGCTATGCTTAATTATCTAATTATCACCACACTAATTTACTGCATTAATACACTAACAATAAATGATGATTTAAAGAGGGAGAGTTAAAAAAAATTCAAAAAAGAGAGTGAGGGAAGTGGAAATGGTGAACAAGTTTAAGGAGAAGGGTACGATAGTAGCTGAACGTTTGGACATGATAAAGAGTTAAGGAGAAAATAAAAGAAACAGAACCGACATGATTAGAAAAGTAAAAGAAAAACAAGTCGAGAGTGAAGGGAGGTAAGAGCTAAAATTACAGAGATGAGGGATGAATATAAAGGCGAAAGAATGAAATAAGAGAAATAAAGATATAAAAGAGACGAGGAGGTGAATGAATGAATTAGATGACTTGGAGCAAGATAAACTAGCAAAGGATAAAGGATTGCAGAAGGAAGAAAAGAATGGACAAGTCAATGCGGTGCTGAAGTCCGAGAGATTGAAGAGAAAAGATTGATCGAGTAAAATTTTTAGGGCGAAGGGGACGCAAAAGCAGAGTGAGGAAGCGAAAAAGATGGTGGCAACCTAAGGACGGGGAAAGGGCGAAGGGACAGCTTAAAAAAAGAAGGCCCGTTTTAGGTCCCATCTGCAGTCTTTATTTATTATGTTTACAAAGTTCCCCTTGTTTCTTTTTATTCCATTCCTTGGGTTCCCTTTCTACCGTCTCTTAACCCTGAAATCTCTCTCTCCCTCTATTTGAAGAGCGGTTTCAGTTTTTTCTAACTTAATATTGAATTTCTCCTCGGTCCAGTTATCCCTTTATTCCTCTGTACTTCTCCTTGGTGTTGTGGACTCAAACGAAGGAACCGTATAAAAGATGGAAGTTAGACCGCTTAATTTATTAAAGGTCTGAACCTTTTTCTAGCCACACCGCGATTTTTCGCGAATAAATGGAATTATGAGAAGAATGATTTCTTTTTAACTGGAGATCCCTCTGAATCACAAAGGAATAATTCTTCAGAATTTGGCATGTTAATTCTTCTCTCATGTGGGTTTACACAGTGGATTATTTTTCTTTCTTTTCTACCAAAGATATTTCCTCTAATTTTTACTTTACTGAGGAAATAAATCAAGGATTTTAGTAACATAATTTAACGTAAACTTTGACCACATATCAAATAACCCTAAAGTAATCTTTATCAGCTAATATTTTTTTCGGTTCGTCACTGATGGAACAATAAATTTATACTTTTTATAATTCTCAATAGCTTTTACTTGCCTTCCCTCAGATATTAAGGAATATCAAGAGGCATTTCTCATCAATCCTTTTTCCAAATTTCTCAGACAAATAGAATGTTTCAATTTCAACATATGTGCTTACACAGGTTCTTTCAATCGAAATATAGGATTTTTTTAGGACAATATTTTAACGTGAGCCATTAAACCATTCATGTATTGTTTGAGGAACAAAGAATATGTATTCCGATTTATTTTTACATTAAGATTTGTGGAGAAGAAGCAATTCATGCTACTTTCGATCATGTCCTAGATTATGGATTTTAAACATCACGCATACATTCTCACGTACATTCTTTCATCTTTTCTTTAGCAAGAACCCTGTTATGATCACTTATGTAAATATTTCAATTACAACGGAAAGATCTTGATAATGGTTAATAATGGAAATTGGTAATGAATATGTGGTTGTAAAATCTAATGATTTCCATTTCCGAACAATCGCAGCTCTATATATCGGTAGGCTTTTCTGAAGCAATTCATTTGAGTTAATAAAATGCTTCTTTTCAGAATTTTTACTCATTACTCTAAAAGGAGGAAGTAGTCAAACTAACTCTCTTTTGGTAAGTACATAATCAACCACAAATGATGATTACCATTCACTGATATCTAAATTAATGAATTTATCGAAAAGTTTTGCACTATTTCCATTGCTTATGACTAAATTTCAAACAGTTTATAAGTATGAAAATGGAATCAAAATGTTTATGGAATAAGTATTTTGATAATTCTTAAATGAAATAAGCTATAATCAAAAAAGACTTTCACAAATGTTTTAAAAGAACAGCAGACTAACATCCGAAAACCAAACGACTGAATTGAGTTTCAATCGAATTTTAAAGTAAACTTTTCTATATTTAGTAGGGCGATGAAATTTTAATTCTCAAAGCTTTAGATAAAACGAACAGATCTCACGAGAAATAATATTTCGATAAACTTAAGAGAATATAGCGGAATAAAGTGGATTTACGTTTGGAAATTCTGAATGTGGCTTTTACCCCCAACATGTATTCTTTAATCATGAATGTGCTGTTTTCGATCCTTTTCATACACCGCTCGTTTCTGCTTAAAAATAAATAATTTTGAAAGATATCATTTACAGATTCCGTGCTAGAGAAATACTACTACAATACTTGTTTACTAGGAAATCCTGGGACGTGTTTAGCACTTAATGAGGTTTGGTTTATTACTAATATTTGGTATTCTATTGGAATTTTAAGCCTACTATAGAAAGCGAGCTTTGCACTACATAGAAGTTTGGAAAGTAATCTTACCTTAGCTGGAATGAAATTTTCGAAGATAACTGTTTTAAATACACTCTAATCTTTTGGACGAGCCACGATAATATAAATATAACCATTTACTAATCTTCACCCTAGATCATACAATTTTTATTTAAATTGAGATTTGAAAAAAGAAAAATTCACAAATTCAGACTACCATGTCCTTGGAGGCCATTTTCGACGTATTCTTCCCGTGGTTATATTTAGAGAAAATCGTTTCTTTTATTCACGGTTCGTATTTTCATACGAAAATTGGCATCATTACGAGAGCTCTTGGGTATCATCAGAGGCCTCCACCTGAGGTCTTTGTACCCTCTTTTAGGAGTTTCCAGCGAGTGGAGGAAAACGGCAGACCCGAAGAATCCGAGGCATTATTCCTGCGGAGAAAATGAAGAAAAGAATTTGGCTCGCGAACAAAAGGCAGAATTTCGTTCCCAGCATGCTTCTTTCCCTTGGAAGGCGGGGCCTTGAGAAGGTTATGGGGAAAAGCAAAGGGGGGCTCACCTCATCGCAATCTCCAAAAAGAGAGAGAGAATTAGAGAAAGTATGAGATGCCCTCAAAAGAGGAGATGAACGTGGATGGAAAGAAAGATATTGCTCCCAATCGGTGCTCTGCAAGAGAGGGTCGGATGAGGATGTCAGACGCACACGGACACACATTCACGCCCTCCCCCGCTTGAGGTCAGTGGCAGACAAGCGGTCAACGCTCTGGGGATGACTTAAGGTCAAGTGGAAGACGCTTGGCTGGGAGCATTTGGGAGGAATGGCAATTAATGGGGCATATGGATTTAACAGTACGTGCCCTGTCTACTGTATAGTGAGGTACATGCACGAGTATCAGTGCTTACGTAAGCGTGCGTGTCTAGGGTGTCAAGTCTCGTGAGCTCCGAGTTAAGGAGCAAATTCGCGTTCATAAATGGTTGATGAAGATTACCTTTGGTAATAATGATCAGATTGTAATATGTACTAAGCGGAATTCGATGCCATAAATGCCTGCTGGTGAATGTAGGGAAGTTTCCTTGAAAGGGTAGAGAAACACGCTGCAAAGATACTACAGAAAATTAAATGAAGATAAAAATGAATATGTCTATGTTTGTACCCTGCAAGCAGCCTTTCGGCGTGTGGCAGGGGGTGCATGCACCATGACTCTATTTCCTTAATCGATTATTTTCGCAAATATCTAATTATTCGCAAATATAAAATTATGATAGGTAACTTTGGAGGTGGGAATACCAGGATCTCATCCTATTTAAAAATTTTCAACAGTTGTAAATATGTCTTGACCTATCTGTACCTAAAAATACTAAAAATCTTCAGATATTTTGTTATGTTAGAATAAAAGCAGGACAAACTCCAATCCGAACTACGAGAAATTCTCGCTTAAAAAATGATTTTCTTTTTGAAAATATATCAAGTTTGGTTCGAGTTCCTTCGATTTATATACTAAGGCATCCATCCGGTAAAAATTTTCAGTTTTTAATGAATTTTGTCACTTTTACTGTATATTCGACCATATTTAATTCTCTTCCTCAAACTGTTCATGTCTTAAATGTAGTCGAAACTATACATTCGCGGTTTTCGCGGTGGATTTTGTTCCTCAAGTTATGTATTTCCTTTATCGCCCTTAATCTAGTAAAGCTTCTTCCCTCTAAAACAAACCCACGGTATTTCTTTTATCTTAGATAATGAATAAAGAAACAAGGGAAAGATGAACTTATACCAACCACAATATTTATTGCAAACCGAATATTGTAGATGAATCTGTGAGTCGAAACCATGATCGTTTTGTATTAACATTGTTTGGTAAAAGTTCGTCTTTTTATAGTTCCTTCATGAAGTCCTACCTCGAAGTCACGGCCCACACAGATGATTTTATTACAATGAATGTTTTATATGCAAACATGTGAGTCTAGGTTGAAGTCAGACCACCTCGGGATCGATTTCGACTGAATAAAGGGTCCACTCGATCATTCATATACTTGCATACAGTAGTTTTGGAAATTAAAAGCTGTTATCCAAACTATTCATTCAAGAATCACGATTCTTTCTTTTTCTTCCGTATCCTTACACAGACTACTTCCGCAATTCATGCGGTCCTTCAAATCACTCTCCTCCATTAATTACGAAAGGCTGAGACAGAACGTACTTATGATGGGTAGGTACCGCCACCTCCAAAATCAAAAGGGCGACTTCCGCTACTACGTATATTTGTATATACAGTCAATTCCGCTTAATTGGGCCACCGTTTTATTGGGGCAGCCGCTTAATTGGGCCAAAACGTCCTAGTCCCAATGTGTCCCGATTAAGCGGAATTGACTGTATATAAGAAGCTTTGTAAGAGAAAGGCTCGGATTCTGGCGACAAAGGGGAGCGCCCGAGCGATTACATTCTGGGAGTAAATCACAGCAAGAGAGTCTTGTAACGGCATCTCTCTCAGCCTCTTTCATTAACGCCCGCTTAATCCGTTCGTTTCCGATTCATTCACCTCGACTAATCAAAACGAACAAATCAGACGCTTTGCCGAGACTACAAAAGGAGCGACGCGTGAAGTGGAGAATTGGGGAGAAAATTGGGATTTGAAGGAGGTGTGTCAGGAAACGCGATGCAAATGGAGGGGGAGGAATCAAAGGCGAAGACAAAAGGGAAGAAGAGGAAAGGGAAGGAAGAAGGAGCGGATAATGAGGAGAAGAGGACAATGAGGAGGAAACGCTACCTCTATCATGCGACCGAAATTGTGTAACCTGGTCCTGCCTAAATCCGCGGTTCCTACGTTTCAGAGAAGCAGTTCTCATAAAGCCAATACCACACACACATGCGCCTTATTCATGTTCATTCCTTTCCATTCTTAATGACAAATATCCACGCTATGGAACGGAGACTATCGAAATATGGATTTCATTTTCGACTAAGCCCCTATGATCTTAACTGATGTTTTAAATGAGCAACTAATAGCTGTAAAAATAATATCTATAAGTTCAGTCTTTACTTCAAGGAAGGCCTTATAACAAAAGAGAAAAACCTTTGTAGATTTTCAACATATTTTAAGACATTCGATCGGTTTCGCTACAGGAGTAACATCGTCAGGTATAGGAAGTAGATGCACACAGTTTTTTCTCTTCTGTGAAAATAATGGTGGTTTTTTTTCAAAGGCAAAGAGTATGATCTTTATTTAAGTGTTCGCCTTGATAACATGCATTGTTTTGAGTAACTATATTAATGCTACTTCTACGTCTGAAATATACGCTATATAAGGAGGAACCAGCTTTGGTGATTCCCTTCTAGTTTTTTTTAGGGATTGCATAGACTATTCATATATTGTACGGAGGCAACCTCGTAGTACTTTTCCGGTCAACTCGATCTCGTTAATATAAAGTGAAAATATTAATAATGAAATAAAAGAATCGCAGACTCGAGCAAAATCAATAGAAATGAAAATAATCGCGGGGTATACAACAAAAAGCCTCATTTCTGTGGCAGAGGTTTTTAAATTATGCATTAGTTTACTCTTTAGGATTTCCTTCCGGATTCTATTGTTTATAATAGTATCTCCCCAGATTCTGAGGGAATTTCTTTCACAAAAACTGGGACTTTTGCAAAACTTAATAATTATATTCTAACGAGTCTTAAGAATTTTAATCTATCGAGTATTATTAACAAAATTCACTAAACAAAAGTATGGGACGTTCTTAATACTTTCACACCACCACTCCATCTCAATAAAATAAATACATTTCCGAAAATGTTTACACGACTTTCAAAGAATTTTCGATATGTCACATAAACAAACTTTTGTCAGTGGGTCAACCGCGTGTTTCCGTGACTAATCTCGGCGATATCATGCTGAGAAACCAATTTATCCCAGCCTATAATCCGATCTTATATAATTGGTTGAGGTCACGTAACATTTATGGGGAAAAGGTACTCGTTTACTTTTATGTTACTTATATTCCAATCGCTTTAAAAGAGATGTTAAAAATCTTTCCCAAACGAGTACACTTCATTTTAAATTACTTCACAATAAAGGAATTCCAATTGAAATGGAGGGATTCCTTGTCATATCCCTTCGGATCAAAGAGATTCGAGTACCAAATATTGAAAAGCCGCTCGTTAATAAGCGAAGAGTGGTCATCCGAAAATGAATTGGAAATTTCATTAACCACGCGGAAAGACAAGTACCCAACAGTCAACCTCTTCATATGAACGTTCGTGTAAAAGTATGATTCATTTTCAATTATTTAACTTAATTCAGATCGTTTTTGTCAGAAAGCACTTCCATGTAAAAGATTAACTGCATGTATTGCTTCAAGATTGCGTTCAGTCGAATAAATGTAATAGAATAAAAATGTAAATGTTAAATGTAGAGAACAGATGAGATTGCAGTCAGTGTAAAAATAATTTTTTAAGGCGACTGTATGTTCATTATGTTAAAGTCCTAAACTGTCTACAGGTGCAAGTTTCTGGAATCCAAAGCTGTTTGCCAAACGTTTGAAAGCTTAGTGAGCCACCTTAAAACATGCAAGGGGCCTCACTTCCAGAATTTTATAATGGACAACCATGCTTTGAAATCCTGTTGAAAACTAATCACGTGATTCGATCTAATGGTAAAACATATTAGATTGAAGAGGAAGATTACAATCATCAGAAAGAATGCTTCCAAAGCGACGCTTACCTCTGTATCTATCGAACGATATTTTCAAACCGTGAGTCATGAAATACGCATACAATACAATGACGTTCGAGCAAACTCAAACAGCTTAGACAAAAATAACTATTCAACCATAGAGATATTTGGCCATGTGTTAGAGAATCACTCTCTGCAGCACTGACGGCGAAATCCACGAACCTTCCGGGGTCGAATTATTCAGCTCTCGGAGCATTTCTCATCGGCAACGGATACGAGAAAGTGAAAACGGTGTTGACGTTCGCATCTCCCATTGGGAATTGATAAACATTGGGGTCCCCGTCGCCATGGCAACAAGCGTACCTGTAACGGGTCTTGGAGTGGTGTGCCGTCGCCGTGTTGGAGTCGGTGGCGGCGCTGGAGGCCGCCAGGGTGGAGTGCCCGGGGGCGGTGGCCGGGGGCGGGCAGCGCGCGAGGAGTAGATCTCCGCCGCCGCCACCGCCGCCGCCCCCGCCTCGGATCCAGCCCCCCCCTGCTCCCTCCGATGGCGTCACCGCACGTCAGAGTGACGTCACGCAGGTACGCTCCGGTTCAGTGGCTCCGTCTTTGCCGCATGCATGGTCCTCGCAGCACGAGGGGGGGCCGAGGATCGCTCCGCCGTCACGGACTGTACTCCGACCGACACTCCTTCCTCCAACGCCCCCCCTTCGAGGCTGCTGTCGCACCGTTGTTGACAACGCAGGGCCCTCCTCCGATGGTTCCCCCCGCCCACCGCGACACGCCTCAAGGTTCGCCTCCAGCGCGGATGACCCACGACTTCGTCACGGGGGAGTCAGTGGTTCCTCGTGTCACCGCCGGCGTCGCCACCGCCGTTGGCATGTCAGAGTGCGCGCGCTGTCAACGGGCCGACCTTAGCCGGATGACTCTTTGATCCGTGGTGTTTGTTTTTATCCTTTTAATGGAGTGCTGAAGGAGATAAAGAAGAAAAGAATTTGATCGTTATGAGGGTGTATTGAGCATTTTAACACTAAGGTTTCTGGGAGAAGGATATGCAAAGAATAGGATACGAACACAGTGACGCTAAAGCATGGCATGAGGGTAATAAAATTAAGAAAAGCCACAGAAAAAGACAAAAGAACACTGCAGTTAATAAGTGAACAATCGTTATTTCTTCGATCTGCAGTACAATCCGAATACTTCTACATTAAATCTATCCCCATTTTCCAAAAATATACAAAAACGAAACTGTTATAAAGGGCCCACTGTTTATACATTATTCCCGAAAAGAAAAATCATCGATTACAATAAACCTTGAGCTTAAGAACTACATTATTTTCACTATAATTCAATGGTAGTGGCAGGTGATGTATGTAAAAATACCTCCTCAGTCTGGTATAAGGGATTCCTCAATAATAATACACACACATTAAATATATATTTAAAGTGAGGAAATGTCAGAATTTGTTGGTAATAGGTGGGAGAAAATGTCTCAGTAAAATTATGAGGAATTTAGTATGTAGAATATCTAGCGAATTTTTAAAGAGAAACAATAACGCTCGGTTACAAAACATTTTCCTTCATATATTATACGCAATCTCTCAAATCATCGGGTATTTCAGTTAGCAATTACATACAATTTAATACAACCGAGTATCGAGATATCTGGTAAAGATTTTAGCTCAATCACGACAAAAAAAATATGTTATGCCCCCACAGCATAACAAACACTCAAATGCTACGAGCACAAATATTCATCACCATGACCATGGCATTCATTGGCTTACACTGATGTAAATCTTTCCCTTCAATCTTTCCCCCATGAAACCTTCGACAATTTCAAACTTCAGGTAAGTTGAGGATCAAATTTTTAATGTAAAGTTGTTAATTTTGTCAAACATTTAAAATTACATAAAATTCAGTGTAAAGATAGCAGGCATCGCTACTAAAAGACTTCCATAAAGATGATTTCAGGGTATTCAGAAATAATTTTAAGTTCTTCAACCTTCTTTTACTTTAGGATTCTATACTTTAATACATTTTCAATAGTTGTAAAATAAAGAAATCTACTATTAACAGTAAGCTAGGTTACTTCTAACCAACAATTATGTTACTCTAGTTCCGTGTCTTTTTTAAGTACAACTTATCAGTTAATTATAAAATATAAGAATAAAGTATAATGTCTTCCGTTTCCACGAACTTTCCTCTGTAAATAATACAAGCTAATTCGATAAAGTACTACGTATTCGATAAAATACTACATTTTCTTCACAAAATTAAAAGAAGCTAACTTTGAAGGCATATTTTTGAGAATAAGTAGTGCATCGTTGTCTTTACGAAAATCATATAAAAGATCCTCTACATTTACATGAAAGCATTAGAAACAGTTTCCTTCTATCTAAGACCTTGTCCTGCTGCTTAAGATTTTTGTTCTTGTTTCGTATTCTGATTCAAACTCTTGCAACTGCGACTAGCTCGTTAGGTTTTTAAAAGGACCGTAACGAAACGAAAAGAGGTACTCGGCCTTTTTTTCCTGGAGGAAAGAAAATTGAAAAAATAATTCGCATTAGCAAGAGATGCTGCTCTAGGGTTTCTTTGTTGGCAAAAAGAAAGGGATTCAGCAACGGAAATGCTTCAGATACGCGGACATTGGAACGTAAAGAGAGAGCTTTTCGAAGGAATGAAAACTGCATCAACGAAAGAGTTGTTAT
Organism: Ladona fulva; assembly: GCA_000376725.2. NCBI lineage: Eukaryota > Metazoa > Arthropoda > Insecta > Odonata > Libellulidae > Ladona > Ladona fulva. Next base: position 44,028 of record KZ308741.1, read on the forward strand.
CACTAGCTGACTCGAGCTTTTCCAAGCAGCAAAATCAAATTACATGCAAACGATACAAGAAATACTCTGGAGAAGCTCCCAGAGATGGACGAAAACTCTTCCGAAATAAAATGACAATCGGGTTAGAGAAAAAGGGCAGAGATTCGAACTGTTTTGACGTAGGCATGAATCGCATGTGAGGGTTTTATTAAGATGGAACTCTAGTTGCAAACACTTGACTCATTCGATGCCAAAATTTGGTCAAAGAATTCGAAAGACTGTGTAGTCTCGAACCTAAAACGCACCTTTACTGCGGTTTTACAGCTTCTAAAAATCGGGAGCGTCTTAGATTCTAAAGTGTCTTAAATTCTCGTTCAAAAAGGTAATATCGTAGGAATCGCAGAAAAGAGTTACTACAACTACAACGTTTTAAGAAGAAGAAATTGAAAGAGAAAAAGTCTGCCGCATCCGGGAACAGAATTCTCTGTCCTCTAAGCTACCACGACCGTCGTGGTAGCTTAGAGGACAGAGCACCCGCCCGGAAAGTGGGAGATCCGGGTTCGAATCCCGGCTGCGGCAGACTTTTTCTCTTTCAATTTCTTCTTCTAAATTCACAACATGTGAACCATGGGTATCTCATCGCTTTTCTACAACGTTTTAAGTTATGGTTCAGTTTTCCGTGCCAGTTAATGTCTCCGTCGAAAGTAATTATCAATGCTCGCATTGTCCTTCACCCGTAAACCGATAAATAAAGTGCATAGTTTCATTAGACTTTTCTCTATTAGAGGATTATCTGAAGGCGTTCAAGCTACGATACTTAGAAAGCGGGGCTCCCGGATTATCAAGTGGACGCGTTCGACTTCGGTGAAAGCTGTTCTGGGTTCGACTCCCGATGAGGGTCGAACGTGCGAATTGACCTCAGCTGTCAAGGCTCTTTTAACAATACTACCACTACTGCTACTATTAAGAAAGAAGCACTCCTTAGTCGATGGCGCATACCAGTAACACCGGTGCATACACGGTATGAATGAAGATTCTGCAAAGCTACGAGCCACGGTAAGCCACTTACAATCACTTGATTAATTTTTCCAGCTACAAGACTTCCGAAACTTGAGAGCGCCTTATAGTCGAAATCGTCTGATGTTCGAGATTATACGGGATATATGAATTTACCTACGACGAATAAAGGCGATTAGGAATCAAAAAAAGAGAACCGAAAAGAGAGAAAGGACGCGTAACGACCGATCTTTTACCAATTAAAACTCCAGCAGGAAATGGATGGAAAAAAATCGAACCTTCGGGAGTATGGGGAGGGGAGCAACGCCGCTATCAAATCGAGAGGCGGGAAAAAAACTGCAGGAGGAAAAAACAATCAAATTAGAACGGGGAACAGCGAAACGCTTTCTGATAAAAGGATGCGCGAGTGGAAGCAGACGAAGAAGGAAGAGGGATAGGGGAGGGAAAAATGGAGGTCCCAAGCAAAATTAATGGCAGCGGAGATGTGAGTTAGCGGATGCCATCCGGCGCGATAACAGGAAGCAAAGGATGTGTTACCGTGTTCGTACGACTCAGTGCGGGGGAGAGACGGTCTAAGGGAGGGGATAAGAGAATGAAGAGGAGGAATTAGAAGAGGGGAGGAAGGGAAGGCTGATGGCCGACGCTGGTAAGAGGGCGATGGGTTCCTATTTTTTGCGTGGAATGGAAGCCATCCATTTGAATGCCTAGCGCCCTAACGCCAATAAGATTTCTTAATGAGCTCACTTAGAATAGGGTTCGAGAAAGTAGTTATCTATAATTGGATGCTTAATGGCAGACTTTTATGCACTAAAGCTCTTCTCTCGAAGAGAGATTGTGCAGCGGTAAGAATAATTTAACTATTTAACGTTTGCGAGGATTTATTTCTAAGAAATAGGACGTTCGTTCCCGGGTAATATTATTCTGCTACTTAAATTACAAAAGAGGTTTCATTCCCGCACGTTTCTCGAATTTTCAAATGCTGAATTAATTGAAGGGCACGAAATCCTATTAGTGGTCTTCTCCGTATTCTAGTGGTCCTATAAAAGCAGTTAATTGAAACTTTGATGTGGCTATATACACCTATGGATTAAAAATAAGGAAACTTAGTTTGGAGTTGTCTAAGAGTAATTACGCTCATAAAGTTGTTTAAAAAAACATATAGAATCAGAGTTTACATACTTTGCAATGTACTCGTAAATTGTGTTTTACAAGAATTAAATAGATCCTACTCTTTTTAGAGCACCGTTTACAATATCATGTTGAATTCTTCCTAGCTTTCTATCGGAAGAAGTAAAAGCCTTTGAAAAATTACATGTAAATTTATTTAAACTCAGCGACCGGTTTCGACTAATACATGATCATCTTTAGATGAAAATGACCGCAGAAAGAGAGTGTACGTACCAGAGGTTATGGAGGGGGAAAGGAGGGGGGAAGAGAGCCAACCGTTAACAAATATGGGGAAGAAGTTTGAGATTGATGATTTTTTGCCAAATTTTGTTTCACTCTTTCTGATGTAGTATTTCTAATAGTTCTAAAATATCCATTTTGGTGCCTTTTTGTCGCAAGTGAAGTAACCGCGCAGAGAAATATGAGCAATGATTTTCATCTAGAAGGTGTTTAGCGAAATGTGATATATCAGAGTATTTAAAATTTTTGGAATTCCTTTAACGTATACGAGTAGTTCTAGTGATGACTACCACCATTCATCATATCCTAGCTTGTTACTATGTTTTCAATATTGATTGGATACCCTCTTTTTGTTTCAAAATTAACTATGTACTCAAAATTTCAATGAGAGGGTTCATATACCATTAATACATATATTATAACTCATTATTTTTGACCATGTATTGAGTATAATTTTACCGATGTGAGAGATTACTATCCCTTGTGTACGTCCAAGCTCTCCACTACGATCATGGAGACAGGGATGCATTATTTGACTCTTGCGAAATATTTCTTTAAAAAGTGACGCTTATATTAAGAAAATATTATGGAATCATTTGTTTTAGCAAACATGCTGGTTGACATGAACTCGATCCAGCTCTTGACGTCCTTGGCTTATCCAAGAAATAACGTCTTAAGATTGTTGCCATACGAAACATGTTTTCCACACCCTTCTACGAAAAAAAGCACCGCCATGCAATCGCTTTCCCTCTGTCATGGCGTTTAGATACTTATCTGGAAATTACATTCCTCATGGGGATTTTAGAAGGCGGCACGAGAAAAGGCTATCATTCATTTCCTCGTCGTATGCCTCCATTACCCTTTCTTCCCTCTCTCTCCCTCCTTCCTTACATTCATTCTCTTCTACCCAGCATTCGCCATTCTCCTCCGTTATTCTGTTTCCAAAAACACCGCGTCATCATTGGCTCGGATCCAATTTAATATTTTTACGTCCAAATATATAGGAATGTATGCCTCTCTCCGGTATTTTTTCCCCCACGAATGAGTGTCCGCCTCTTTCTCTTTCCACTTCGCGGCCTTTTCCACACTCTTCTGGCAGAAGAATGTATCTGAAGATTTTTGGAGAAAGCATGTGAAGGGGCGTGATCAAAAATACCTTCCAACCCCCAAAAACCTCCCTTTTCAAACCTTTCTCTCCTTTTTACTGGGAGATGAAGGGAAAAATCAGTAAGGAGAAATTTCTAGGAGGAAGAGAGGGAGGGAGAGATTTTTTGCAGAGCATGCGCCTACGAGGTAAGTGAGTCACTCCTCCAAAATCGCTCTGGTGAAACAGCCAGACCGCAGGAAACCACCCACTCTCCTCTACTATTTCTCCTTACAGGCTTTCATCAAATGGTCGGACCTTTCCCCTCGTCAGCGCAATGTCCACCTCTCTTACCTTCTTTCAACCACCCCACATTTGCCTCACTGCTTGCAAAGCAACCGACTTCAAATTCCTGGCTGCGCTTAGGTGCATAACTGGCTGTTTTTCTTTCAGCATTTAAAGTTTTTATGCAGAAAATTGCAATCTATAGTCTTATTTGACTGGAAGGAGGAGGCAGTCACTTTGTAGAATTTCGAAAAAACGAGGATATGCAAAATTATAAACAGGTTTAAAAAAAAAGATATTCATAACTTTCACTAATCCACAATGTATAAGATTCTTCGGCGACTAGTTTCGGCTAGTAATAGTCAGCTTCAAGTCGCCGAGGAAATGTATACATTGTGAATTAGTAAAAGTTATAATTCTTTATGTTGTTTTAAACTGTTTTTCATTCAGCAAGTTCTCTTTATTTGACTGGTTCTCTTTCGAAATGAATATATTTATTTCCGCAGTTGACAAGCGTAAAATAAAGTTGCAGGGCTCCCGAATAGGCAAGTGGGCAACGCCTTCGACGTTGGTGCAAGCGGTCCCGGGTTTGATTCCCGATGGGGGCCTACGTGCGAAATGATCTAAGCTGTCGAAGCACTAAACAATACTACTACTACAATAAAGTTGGATTTCTTCCGCTACCATACTTGACGAATGAATTTTTTTATTTTGCCTTTTGGTAAAGCGCAGAGAAAATATATCTTTCGTTCACTCTTGGCTCCCCATACTCATGAATGTCATAATATGAGCGCCATTAAGAATTGAGTGACACAGAAAAATGGCATTTATCTTAGTCACTCCTCATTGAATGCTACGAACAGTGCCATTCATCATCATTCGGCTCAGTGTTGCCCTTTCATGAACGTCTTCCCCCCGTAGCATCTCTCTCAGTGAGGAACTCAAAGGTAAACTATGTATATCTAATCTTGTTTAGTAAACCTCACGAGTTTGTAAAGATTTTGATATCTGAAGGTGGAGGGTTGAATCAGCCTGACTTTATTAATATTAAGCCACGCATTAGTTCTAAAATCATTTCATAGTCGATATTTTCACCGTAAGCGCAACATTCTTGGCATAACTTCATTTCGCATCTCGTTATTGTTTAATACGGCAACGATTAAAAAAGTCTGTTATTTTAGTTTGACGGTTTGTTCATTCAGCTTTCCGATGTTCTAGTATTGAGTGGATTCTAACACGCTGAGGCACTCTCTTGTAGTCTAAGGCCGTCAAATGGAGGGAATGAATTGCGACGTGTTTCCAGAAATACCTTCTCTACTAACACAGCGCTTGAATTTTTGTTTCTTGAAAACTCTCAATCCTTCCTCTTAAAATGCTTTGTAGTTTTTTGGTGCATTCTTCACATCTATATTTTCTCGGTGTCTTTCGTCGCCAATTTATTTCGGCAAGTGAATCATTCCCACGTTGTGAATCACCTGTTCATTTTTATCTCTTTAGTCTCATTCCTTTTTTTCCTTGCTACTTCAGCCTCGCCGTATATTTATTTTCTTCGTTTTTTAATATCGATTAAATGAGAAAAAAATGTCTTCTCTCTTTAAAAGATATTGTAGAAAATATTCTTTTTCCTGCAAAATCTATTCCTCATGATTATTATGATAATACACTAGTTACATGGCTTCCTGCCAATATGCACGGAATGGCAATTTTAGCGTAAAAATTATTTTTGTTCGCAATTCGTATTGAAGTATACTTCAAAAAAGCAAAGGTAAACCTCCATTTAGAATATTTTGAATGGAAATATTTTTAAGAATAATATTTTTTAGCCAAATAAAGATGGATAACACAGATACACTTCCACAAATCAAAATGAAACGGTGATACGACCGGTTTCGGCATATATGGTAAAGGTTACGGGGGTGTGGTAGGAAGAACGAGGAGATGGGAAAGGAAAGGAACATAAGGGGGTAGGGACAAACTGTAAATCTGAAGACAAGAAGGAAAGGGTGCATAAGTGGAGGGGGATATTAGTGGTGAGTAGGTATTCTTTAACAACTTTTTCACCGGAAGTTGCTCTCGCTCCTGATGAAGGCAGAACCTACCGGAACTGGTCTAGTTTACGTTTTATTTAAGTAGTATTATTAAAAGTGCTTCGACAGCTTAGGTCATTTCGCACGTAGGCCCCCATCGGGAATCGAACCCGGGACTGCTTTCACTGAAGTTGAACGCGATGCCCTCTTGGCTATCAGGAGCCCATTTTTATTTAAATTTGTGGAAGTGTATTAGCATTTTTTTGCTTTGGTTAAATGAACATTATTCCTATTCTTAAAAGTAATCCCACCAAGTAAATCCTGGCTTTTTAGAGTTTTGAAATATTTTCAATTAAAACCAGAAAACAGTAATTCATCGCCAGAAATACACAGAAATACTTATACTGTATTTTCGGACACTCAGTACCTCACGACGACGAAGAAACGATATCGAAATATAACCCTCAAACATCTTGGAAGACACTACGTCATTCAGTGTGGATCCCAGTGATATTCACGAACATATTCTTATGTTATATAACAATTCTATGGTTAATCTCTGGCTACAAGTAATACAGCATCCTAATCGTTCATGTAAATAACCTTTAACACAGGACAGGGGAATCCATAAATTCATTATTTTAGGGCACTTTTTCGGTTACTTAACAATGTCATTGAATTATCAAAGGGGAAAGCTTTTCAAGAAATATCAATGAAAGCAATTTAAAGAACGTTACGCGGCCGAAGGATTGGAGTGAAGAAATAACCAGTCTCCACAGCCTCTAAACCCCACCGATAAACTTTTTGGTCGGGTGAAAGGAAACCGCCGTGAAACTAGGAAAGGAAAATTACTGATGACTTCGCCTCACCTTTTGCGAGTCATCTGCTTATCTGCTTTGTGTCCCTCCCTTTTTCCCAGCCATTTCCCAGAACATACAAAAACCTTTTTTCACTCCGCATCCCACGTCCTTCCTCTTTTATCTCCCTTTTCTCCCAACTGATCTTCCTCCGACCAAAATCTCTACTTACTCTCCGTCCTTTTTCTGTGAATGCTAATTCAGCGGAGACGTGATGTGGGCTTTTATGAAGCAGAAGAATAAGTCTGATCGGAGGTGTGTGTGTGTGTGGAGTGGAAGGGCTCGACCAAGTGTGAAGGGGATTTTTAGGAAGGCATTCCTGGTTTCAGGAGGATTCGGGTGGTTTTCGAGTGGTCCCAATGGCTCTGGACTCAAGTGAGAGGGCGCCGAGGGCTAATTTTCGGAGAGGAGTCCTCAAAGTTTGTCTGAGAAAACTTGCATTCCGAATGAAAACAGGCGAAAGGAAGGGAATTGCTACAGGCGAAGAAATGAGGAATGAAATGGCAATTTAGAAACTGTGACACTTGTAAGCAGACATTTTTTGTAATTTGATAATAAGATGTCCGTTATTTGCATCGCATGCCGGTTAATGTTGTGCATACATTAAGTGATAAAATAGAGAGTTTCCATGAATAAAGGTCAATGATTTACAGTGTAGTGCGGGTTTTTACCACCTATGAATTAGATATTTGTAAAACTGACGATGGGTTAAATGGAAGAGAAGAATTTATAGTCTCAATTTCGCCCAAAATAAAGACGTTATTTATTTATATATTTCTCTGCCCCAAAAACCTGTGTTACATCCATTTTAATAATATGGACTACAAAGTACCAATTTAAGCTACGATGAAGGAAAATATCATTTTATATTAAAGATATGAAACCGTAGGTACCATGAGTTTAATTTAATGAAACAAAAATTGTCAAATTATGTATTAAATGCATTACTAAATTTTTTACTTCACATCATTTAATTCAATCAACGATTCGATTTCTATTAACTGTTTGATTATGGCTGTAATGACAAAATCAGTCGAATAATAAAATATTGTGGAAAATACTGTTCAGTTTTCTCATTTTTATTAAAAAGTATTGTTATTGTAGATGCTAAGTATTAGTTATGAATATAACCGTTCCAAAATTCCTTTTGCAGCATATTACATATGTAATCCCGCCTTATTATCGTCTTTTTTCGTCTTATCCACGAATCCATGTATAAAATACGATAAAACAAACAAAGCAACGCTTTCTGGGATTTATCGTATGTCTCAAAGTTACGTTTTCATCATAGTTTCTTTTTATTTCATTCTACCCACCCACTTTCTCCGCTTACAATCGTGAGATACATAAATTAAATACGTAAATATAAAGGGTTATTCTTATATTTCTATTTGCAATGCCACAAAAAATCACAACCTAAAAATTATTCATAAATTTGCTCATTGTAAATAAAAACAACGATGAAATGAAAAAAATCTACTCGTACAATTCTGTAATATTCCACGTGCTCCAAATCACATTGGAACACCCTCCCATCCCCAACTCAAGAGGCTTCTATCTATCTAGAAATGAAAGCCTAACAATATCAGTATCACGAAATAGAAAAATTCCGGATAGAGACGCAAATGATGGAGAACATTTCTTTCCTCGAAATCACATTTCCACCTCAGGTAAAAATGTATCAGATTCCCTTTCAGTCAGCTGTAAAAATATGAGATCTCATAGCGATGAAATATCTTCGTGAGAAGCGAGCGGACGGCAGGGGTCCGAAATACCGCAGTTCCGCGGGAGAAGAACCGAAGAGGATTGAATTCTCCCGCATCAAGGAAAATAAGATTCTGAGAAAGGAAGCAGCTCTTGTTATTATTTTCCTCTTTAGGGATCAATAAATCGATCCACTGAAGTGAAATGACAACCAACGCGCAAATAAATCTTTGGGCGAAAACGTCATTCGAAACTCTCCCACCTGAATAGCTGCAAAGTTTACGGCATGGCATACGGCGTGACAAAAACAAGAGAGGAAATAGACAAAAAAATGTTGTAAAAGAATTTCAGCTAGGAGGTTCGCGATAGGAAGAAAATGGCTGCCTTCCGAGTTGGCTGTTCCGGCTCTTTTCAGGCAAACCCTTTCGTCCCCCAACTCTTCATCCGACGCACAAAACCAATCTCCTTGAACCTAAGAACGGCTATGTTTTCATCGTCTTCCGGACCATAAAATTTAGTCGCGTCCTATAGCCTAGGATATCGCTTGCCTTTTACACCCTTGAAGCTCGAGTTTTACGGTAGAAAACTCGGGAGTGAGTTTAAACGTCGACTTGTGAAACGGCTTAACAGTATAAGGCACATGAAAGGAGGCAGAGGCGTAAAAGTTGCTAAGCTGCAGAGGCAATTACTATGGAAAATACGAGGGAAAGAATGTAAGGAAGCGTAAGCGGAATCAAATCGAACGAATACTTTTTCCTTCACCCTTAACTGCCTTTTCTTCCAAACCGTATATCAGTATAATGTCGCTATAGAAACTTTTTCGATATAAGAACTCGATACAAGGGTACATTTCGAGATGAAATGCTATCAATTTTCTTGTTCCACACGCTCGATAAATCCCACCCTAATTCCAATTATTTACATTTCCCAAAATGAAATAATGCAAGTTAATATGACATAAAATTGCTTGCGTGTACGAGTTTCAAGAAAATTTTACCCCACTTATAACTTATTATAAAATGTGATAAAAGTATTCGTTAGAAATTGATTCCCCTTGGAGTTAGCGAGAAATCCAATATTTTAGAAATCGATCCGNAAAGTACGTTGCAGTCTTCAGATGGATTAATTACCGCTACGGAAGTATGACGCAGCAGCGACGGAGTTAAATCTGGCTTAAATACACTGTTTCGCTTGTTAAGTCATAAATTGAATAAATCAAGTATTTCCTTTTCTGCATTGGTTTACTTGACAGTTGTTTCCCAATAATTAAGCACTAAATTTTATCTTTTATCATAAATTACAAATAAGTGCTTGGATAGTAAAATCAAAGTAAAAGTATTGTAAATTTGATGGCATAATTTTGTTGTTTTGTAATTACTACCGTATATTTAATTTAAACCAATCTTGAAAAAATGGCTGGAAACAATTTAATGCGAAATTTATATAAAGCTATACCATAAAGTTATGAACCTTCCTAGCTGCATATGGGGCACACTGAATTCAAACAAAATATGATAAAATTACTTATCAGCATTAATAAACGTGGAAAAGTTAACATGATATGGTAGCGTAATGCCAATACCCAGGCAATTCCAACTGTTAAGGAATATTGCCCTTCTATTAATTTCAACTAAGATTTGAAGACCTGAGCATTTTAATATCAGAAGTTATCGAAACACATCAAAGTTTAATTATTTCGATGTATTGTGTTTCGAAACTGTTTTGCTAACTAAGATAAATGTATCAATTAAATATTACAGAAATAAATTTTAGGAAAATCTATACATTATTCGCTGTAACCCAATTCAAATATAACCCATTCGAATAAGATAAAGTTAATTAATCAAGTGAAATGAAATCAATTTCCGCTTCTGTTTGATTAAGCTACATCAGAGTCGTATCGACAACGGCTTTTTCATTTCAGATATGTCCTCCCGAGAGAGCCATTCGCTGTAATCATTCTTCGGGAAGCGATCGTCAAACTCTTGTCCGTATGATTTACGCGCGCGGAGGTCGGAGTTTAATTTCCGGCCGTCCGTACCTCTTCCCTCCCATTGATTTCTGTAATAGTTCTTCGGTAAATATCGATGTAAATGAATTCGCATGTTACCATGCCCTTTGGCTGCTAACCCTTAGCAAATACAAAACATGTGATGCGATTTTCTAAACATCCGAAATTATTATCTGTTAGGTCCTCAATTACCAACTAAAGAATTATCTGCTTAGTTATTGAAACAAACACTAAAGAGGAGAATGATTTAAGTACACTAATACTCATAGATACATAGGTGAAGTTATTCTGCAAAAGATACCAAAATTTGAGTTAATCTAACAAATTATGTAAGTAAATAAGTAATAGAAGGTAATTAATGGATTTTTTGATTCTTAATATTATAAACATGAATATGTCATATTCATACATGGAAATAAAAAAAATTATCAATATCTTTTAAAATACCAGTCTCAGTTTCATTGACCTAATGGAAAGGAAAAGCAGCGGATTGTCATAGACATTCTCGGCGAGAAAACTAAAGAAAGAATGCCAAAATATATGTAAGTAGGACTTACTTTAAAAATTTTCGGTATCAGAAAATTTCAATTTTTCATTCAACCATTTGTTTATTTGTAAGAAGTGTCAGGGAAATGAACTCTTGTTATTAAAGTCATCGCGATTATCGTTTATACTATGTCAGGCATACCGGTAAATGGCAATAACTCATATCTTTAACAGTAACATTTGATATCCCATTCCTTCATATCTCGATTCATAAGGGGCTCCCGGATAGCCAAGTGGGCAACGCGTTCGACTTCGGCGAAAGCGATCCCGGGTTCGATTCCCGGTTGGAGCCTACGTGCGAAATGACCTAAGCTGCCGAAGCACTTTTAACAATATGTACTACTACTCGATTAATACTTTTCCTATTTTCACATGAATTTAACGGTAACTTCGCACATGATATAACGACGTGAAACTTAATTTTGTATGATACTTACTAGATTTTACGTCTACCAATAAAAATATTCCTTTCTGAAATCGAACTAGAAAGTTTTTATGAGCCTAAGACATACAACAATTCAGAAATCGAGAATTATTTAACACTTAATTTATGACATCCCTTGAGATTATTAGAGGAATTCTCATATTTTGCTAGAACTTTACATTCGTAATAACCTTAAAACATCGATAAAACATAAAATTCAAAAGAAAAAAACATCCCTTGATAAATCATGGCTAAATACCACTTACATCTGTTACGCAAACTTTCTAATGGTTTATGAATAGTAATGTGAAGTGAAAAGGCGGATTCGCTCGCGATTGTTTTACTTTTAACTTGCGTTTAATAAAAAAGAGAAAATTTAAAGGAAGAAATCCAGAAATCTTGAGTACTTTTAAAAACCGAAATGTCCCATCGCACAGAAAAACGGGCCAATAAAAAGTGAGCGAGGGACTTGTCATCAGAGCATCAGTATGCATTAACCTATCAGTCGCAAGCATTCGAGGATTCCAAAGAAAGGCGTTAAAAATCGTACGACCTCGAACGAAAGAAAAACGAGGCAACAAACCTCTCTCCCGCAGGCCACTGAAAACAGATTCTTCGTGGGAAGAAGGGAAGACCGTTTTAAATCTTAAGTTTCACCACAGAAAAAAACGGAATAATTGGAGCAAAAAAATGAGGAGGAGATTTATATGCGATAGCGTCTGATATCGTGGAAAGGCGATAGAAAAGGATGAAAAGACACGCGGAATGGAAATAAACAGAGATAGAGCGATGTATAAGTTAAACAGGCGTAAAGAAAAACTTCGAGGAAAAGAGAGAAGAGTTAGGAGAGCTCAAAAATGGACCAGAAGGACAGAGATTCCTGCTCCCACATCTTCCTCTGCGTTTCCTGCGCAATCTTTGGCAGCGCGATAAATCCGTAGCCGAAGCGATTGGTTCTACGCATCTAAAAATTTCCACAGCCACTTCTAGGGAAACAAACAACGCAGTGTGTTTTTTCTCCGGTTGGAGCGCTTTTCCTTTGGCTCAAAGAAGTTATTCACGATTGGCGCGGAAATACGAGTTGTTCATAATTCCTTCGACGGGGATTGTTCAAAGAGAAAGATTGTGAGAGCTCATTTTGGGTTCGCTCTCTGTTAACCGCTCATCAAGAATGTTGATCATATTTTCATGGTGAAGTGAAACTGTAAAAGAGGCCTAAAAATGAAAACAAGGAATGTAATTTCGCATTTCAAGGTTTTAAGGGTTACAATGTATGAGTTTACCAAAATAAGTAAAGTATGACTAAGGGTAATTTTATGTGGAAACGAAAAGGAAGGATTATTTTTCTGATGATCAAAGATTATTGTCAGCCATGATGCTAAATTTCACACAGTACGGATCCGGTATTCCTTAGAGTCGAGTAATGAATGCTAAAGATCTAATAAAAAGATTCCTAATAGATTTGTTTCCCAATAATTAAGCACTAAATTTTATCTTTTATCATAAATTACAAATAAGTGCTTGGATAGTAAAATCAAATTAAAAGTATTGTAAATTTGATGGCATAATTTTGTTGTTTTGTAATGTTCTGTTTTTTTGTTTTGTAAATATCTGAAATTTTATTAAAATCTTAAATTTCAAATAACAACAAAAATACGACTCAAACCCAAAAATTTTACATGATCACATGATTAGTGATACATACAGTGCCAATGATCAATCGATATGAAGGATCCGTAAGACTTTATCATTAATTTATTTGTTGATGAAGGGATCCACGTATGGTTATAACTTGAAGATATTGTGTGCAAATAGTTATCTAGATTTCAACGTCTTATTGCAGCAGTTTTTAAACTTTGGTTGGCTGAGAATCCCCTTGTGCTTATTTTTCTGTTCTGTGGATCCTCAAAATTCAATCCTTTCACAAACAATTGAGGTTTTATCTACATTTCATAAACATACTCTTAAGTATATAAATTAAGTATTAATTGCGTACTATTAAGTATTAATTATCAAAATACAGATACAGTAAATAAGACTGAATACAGTAAATATCAAGGCTGAACTTGACAATAATTAAGACAAACGTTTTTACTTAGAATCCCTTTCGGATTATTTGCGAACCATAGTTTAGAAAACGCCGTTTTATTGCATTACCGCCCTCGAAAAGTGACAATCTCAAGGCATCAAACAGAAGAGGAACTATATAGCAACGGTGAATTTGCCTTCACTTAAATAGGAATGCCTGTGAGTGAACTACTAAAAAATGATGATGATAACCATGTCTGTTTTAGCCTCTTTTCAGACAACTTAGGTCATTCTTACTTAAGCTTTCGAACGTAGATAGAAAAGATATGTGTTGTTTCTACAGAATATATTTTTTCGTCCTAAGGAGATTACGACTCGTTTCGTCTTACCTGCATCTTCTAGACTGGTTCTTCCCTGAAGAAAATAGTAAGAAACTAGTCGCATTCTCCTTTACTCGAGAAAAATATATTCTGTGAAAATTACAAAGTTCTTTTCTTTCGAAGTGTGGCACCGTTCCATAAAGTCGAGCTTGAGCACATAAGCTTTCAAAGACGAATGAAATACAGCAATGCCCAAACCAGGATTCGAACCCAGAATGTTGGCTTTGTTGGACTAGCAAGCTAAAACCTACGCCAGTGGGGCCGCCATAACGTATAAGTAGACCTAAAGAAAGCCAAGAAAAGGAAAATGATGTAACAAAACGTAAAAAACGAGAGAGGAAGATGAAGAAAAAGGCGAGAAGAAAGGAATGGAAGCTGAGAAAACAAGAGGTTTGAAGGATCGCCGATGGATGCTGGCAGAGACTCCCTCGTGCGGAGATTTCAAAAATAAACCGACTCCGCATCCTTCCTGCTGGAGGCGGTTGGAGGCGATAAAGAGGGAGCTGCTGAGAAGAAAAGATGGAAAAGGAGAGGTGAGCGACAAGAAGCAGAATGCAAGGAGCGAAAAGGGCCCATCCTATTCATTGAAATAACGGGAGATGAAAGTCTTTCAAGTCCGGAAAGTTCCATTGACCGTCCTCCTTCTCGGGGAAAAGGAGTGGTCTAAGGTAGAGGTGAGATGTTTTATTCACTCTCCACAGCCAGATTTACATGCGCAGCAGGAGTTGATCCCGAGACCTATTTTAACTCACCGTCTATAATTGAAATTTATATGCAGGGCCGGGATGCCCACTCCAGGTAACAGCTTTAAAGGAGCAAAAACGCATGGCTCGCGGTTGACCGAAGGAGGTGAATTGACAAAGGAATTCGGAAATGTGTAGATGGGGTAAGGAGTGTGGGAGGGATGAAATTTAACTAATTAAGAAGACAAAGGAAAAATATTTCGGGACAAAGTTAAGGGAACGGATTTCTCGTCAACATACCCAAGCTTCTCTTCCGAGCCTCTCCCTCTGAAAGTAATTTGAAACAAATGAAAACAAGATAAAAAATTTGGGACCGGATCAATTTCAATTTACCTTAATTGGATCGTAACTTAATTCCATTAAAAAGTAGGGTGGAAGACATTCACGTTGTTGGATGAGGTAGGGTGGAGGAATGCTTGGAAACTGAGGAGATGCAAAAATTAATCTCCATGGATATGCGCATTGTGCTGTGCGTTCCTTAAATTTCAAATGCCTTCAGTGCTGTTTGAGGTATCTTTTCAATTGCAGAAGAGAATGAATATTATAAAGAGGAAATCTTGTCTGCGCAATCGTAACTTCTTGTTCCCAAGCAAACAGAGGAGAATATTAGTCGCGGCTGAATTTTGGATGAAATGCGGGAGGAAGGCCTTTTGATATAAAAAATATTTTTCGAAAGGAATTATATCAAAAGCAACTAACGGATGTCTTTGGCTAATGACAAAAATAATACCTTTTCAAAATTTCCAAGGTCACAATGCACGTACTAAAACTCCGTTAAATGAACATTTATAAAAATGTATCTCTTAAACTGAAAAGACGTAGATTCAATCAATTTGTGATCACGGTATTGTCATGAAGCTAAAGGATCACACTGATAGAATATGTGTTTTGGACAAACTATAAAGTTATTAAAGTTGAAAACATCATGTTGGAGTATCCGAAAAACGGCGAAAGAAGACCGTGTAACAAATTAATACAGTGCGAGGTAATTTTTCTATTATTCTCACAATTAGTTTCAGCTGTTTATTATTATCAAACTAGTAAACGCCCCCGTCCAGTCCACGGGACTTAATTTAGTTTAAAAATATATCTATTATCGCATATATCTGGTCCTCCTAAGCACAAAAAAATTCTGCCGTGAGATCATAATAACTCAAAATATTTCGTATCATATAAATTATTTACAATATTTATTCTACTGTTTTCAAGTAATAAAAACCTACTTTACGTAACTTTCTTATAAAAATTATAAGAACTGGTTATCCTCGTGCATTTATATGGGATAATTCATGAAACAACATTCATCAATGGCCTTAGTCGTAAAAGGGATCGTTGTTTATTTCCCAAATATTTTACGAAATTTCAGTGTGTCTTATCAAAATCTTCGAAATTTCGGATCTATATCAATATTTCACGACTAAAATAAGAATCTATGATCATTTTCCTTTCTTTAGATACTTCTCTTGATTTCGTATGACCATTATTTCTAATTTAATTTTTTAAAAGAAACAACCCCTAAAGGTAACGAAAATCAATTTTACGTAAATTTCTTATGGAAAAGTATACTAACTGATTATCCCCGTGCATTTATATGAGATATCTCATGAAATCAATGTTCAACAATTCTCTTGGTCCTCAAAGGGGTGGGTTGTTTATTTCCAGAAAATTTAACGAATTGTACGTCTATTTAATCAAAGTTCTAGCGATCTAATTTGTATACGATGCAATTCATTGCACCTTTGCTCTTAGCAATCACTATTCTTATATTTATTTACATGAATTTTTCTAAATTTTTGTCTCATTCGGTATATTTAAAATAAATAACTAATTAATAACCAAGTTGCTAATAGCTGGTTAATAAATGTGTTAATAAGCCAAACTTTGATGGTACAACCCTGATGTACGAAGTTCTTAATTTACACTTTTTAACAGCAGTATAATAGATTATGCATACCATTTTCTATTTTAAACAATATTAATTAAGTAAAATTTTAATTTCTGGTAAATTAAGTGTTTGCATCCGGTGAAACATTTAGAAGTAATTAAAATTTAAAATACTCAACTTTACTTACATTTTGTTTACATCCCGCTTAGTGATTAACATCTCAAATACTGCCCAGAGCCAGAGCGATTTACAGAGTTCTTGATTATAGCATTTGAACATTAATATCAAAATCACTGTAAAATATTATACAAATCACCATGATATATTAATAAAGATACATTAATGATAATAAGTTAACAGACTGTTAAAGTATTTAATTATTTGAGTTATATTCTGAAGAAATCTTGATTTCATAGTGTCACATTTACTTACAATCGTTGGTTTCAGCTAATAATTCTTCAATGTTGAAGTATTGATTTGAGGAATTTCGTATTATTATTTCATAAATTCGACAATTTTCGTGAACGATAACTTTCAAAAACGTTTCAATTCATGGGGAATTAGCAAATATCACTTTAGTTGATGTTTCGCACATACTAATTACTTTTACATACAAAACTCATTTAAGAACAGAAAGTTTAATTACAAATATTTACGATGCTATTAATAAGTTTTTTCCATTAAATCTTAAGTTTTTAATATAAACTTTCGGACCACAATATCGAAGGTATGAAAACCATTAAATATCTTAAGCAATATCAATTTAACCAAATCTCGATATCTGGCATTTAATGCGTTTTGATTCACTGAAGACATTTAGAAGAAGTTTTGATTTAAAGTAGCTAATTTTACTAACATTCATTTACATCCCGGTTGGTTAGGAACATTCCAATATTGCTATCATATCCTTTGAACTCGAACCTTTACCAAGCTATACCTCATCCACTCTAAAATATTTTCTCCATCTGCAAATGAGCTAAAGCATTTCTATGTCATTCTTCCTATCACTATCCCCTACTGATGCTAAAGTTTACCCATTTTCTAAGCGATATTCCTCGCTCAACTCGGCAGATGGTGTGTGCCGAGGAAGCTTTCTCAACTCATTGCTCCTCTCCAGAAAATCATCTCTAAAGAAGATGGCGCCACTCCCAGGGAAAAAAAAGAAAGATTAGTACCTTTCGGTTTATTCGTTCCAAGTGATGATGGGAAGGAGAAGAAGTATGAGAGAGAAAGTTAAAAGGTGGAAGAAGAAGAAAAGGTTTCGTTTCCTCAAAGCTCTTGCCTTTCCTGGAGTACAAAACAAAGAAGACAGGATTCTTCGAAGTTCAACCTGAAGAAGTCTACTGCAACGTTGGCGAAACGTTTACGTTTACTTACGAGCTACTACAAACGCGGTAGAACCCGGAATCATCATGCTGAGAACATCCACTCGCCGCGGAAACCTACGAACGTACATCACACACATTGTGAAGTTGCAATGGTAAAACCTCCAATGATTTAACATCGAGTGGCGATATGTTCCAAGTTTGTGTAACTACAACTTTTCTTTAGTAGTTCCTGCTTTCTCTGGATTTTTCAACATAAAAGTATATCTAAACTTTGGCGACCAGAGTGAGTGAGGTCAAGTTGTTTATGTTATTATTGGCTGCAAATATATTAAGACCAAAATCAAGGATAGACTTTTTTTTAAGGTATTTAAAAATGTATGGACTTTCCGGCATCAAATTAGGGCATCTACTTTTAATGAGATCAAAGATTACTTACGTTAACACGGTAAATGGAACATATAGCTTGCGTTCAAAGAAATGTATATTTGAGAATGATGGACACCAATGATCTGCGTCTTTACTATTGGTTCTAATATAACAATGTAACAGCCGTTGATAGCAGACCGAAAATTACTATAACACAGAGGGGAAAATAATCTTCGCACTTAGTATTATATCGCTAATGACTTCAAATGGTAATAAATTGTAAAATCAAATTAAGCTTAGTAATATCAAATGGGTCAAAACTAAGAAAATTACCCCATCTCCAAGGACTAGAAGCTATCTCGGAAAGCTAGCAACCTATCTATAGCTAACCTAGAGCTCCGAATCTATCGCTCTCTCCTTTAAAGTGCAACTCCTCTTTTGATTCGCTCATTTTTTTCTTCTTGTGCCATAAGAAAGGTCGTTGAAACAACTGCGTGCGTATGAGCGCTATCTAGCTTGGAGCAGACGGCCTGCCAAGTCTCCTTTCTCCCCAAACATTTTTTCGTCTATTTCCCTCGTCCCACCGCCGTCAGAGAAACTCATTTCCTATGATGGTGAAGCTAAAGTGGAGCAGCCTTCTACAGAGAATAAAAACTGTCTACTTCCAATTTTTCCTTTCCTATTCTTTTTCAACTCTTTCCACTAAATAACAATTCCTTGGAAACGATTCTAACTGTTGCGACGTTCGAAATAGGTCGAGCCCTTTCGTTTTATGCGTTATGCGACAAGTATAACAAGCGACGGTTCAAAATGCCTGTCTCTTGCTTACAAACTCCATTTTTTACGAAAGGGCGAAAATTGTCAATTTGGAACGCAGTCGGCCTTTTACAGGATACTAATTCTGAATTAAAATCTTGAGCGGCGAATGTTAAGAGAAATGGATGGCATTCCATCGAGTTTGTCCCAATAAAAATTCAGAAGCTAATGCTATCTGTCACAACTGTAGTAAACATCCGGAATGGACCGTATTTAAAATATACATTACAAGACACTCCTTGTCATTTTGAAAACAAGAATTAATTTATTCGTAAATTTTTGTATGAACGTATTCAGTAATACCTGGATTATAAACCAAAAATTAATATCAAACATTTGGGAAAAATATCAGCGATTCCCAATAAAATAGAAAAATAGTAATTATAATTATGAGAGGTATTATGTACCTACATGCATAGACGTAAACAGCATAAATCAATATTCATTTAAAAACTTAATTGACATCAACTAAAGCCCACCTATTTTCGATTAGGGATTGTTAATAATGGAAATAAATTTTAGTTTAGGAAGTATTTCTTATGGAATTATTACATTACTTTTGGAATTTTCTTTTCTTGGATATTTTCGTAGAAAGGAAGAGTTCATTCGGCTTCTTTTACTTTTTGGAAATTTCCTATGTTCTATGATAAATGAGAAGCAATTTATTTAAAATTTAACTTTTGTAACTAGTTAGAAAAGTAATATTTTTGAAGGTCAAATAAATTCTATTTTACACTTTCTACGTTTGTTTTAAATTGTATGCTAGTTATATTCAGCTACATAAAATTTTATCAACAAGCTAAATAATAGGGAAAACCGCAAGGAGAAACGGACATGAAAAAAGTCTGACACGAGGACACGAGCCAGGACACGAACCTGGAATCTTCCGCTTTCCGGGCAGATGCTTTAACAAATTAAGCTATCGAGCCATAAGCTATTCTCAAGCCGTTTTGAGAGATTTAGTAGGCAAGGGCAAGCGCAAAAGGTGCGTCCGACTGTGCGGCATCGTTCATGGCCAACGTCCTCGTTGAGGAACACAGAGTGATGGAAAGGAGAACCCCAATTAAAGATAACTCACAAGGTCCTGGTCATGACAGACTATTTTCTGGGTGCACGCCTTTACGTACAAAGTCAAATTTTCCCTTTTCCTTGTGATTATAAAGAAAGTTTACAATTGCAATTATCATGCTGGGATGAATATATATTTATATGTTTGATAATAACATTTATCGATCATGTTTCCGTAAATATGGGACATTCTTTACGTCCGTTAAGGGTATCCTTGGGATATCGGGACAAGATTGCAAAGAGAGCCTAAGACTGGACGCATGGCAGCCCTATCCATGACCAAAAAAAATAAATGCTCGCCATTTCATCTTTAAATTCAGAGGACCAATTGTAGATATCATATTTACGTACATGTCGATTGCATTGGTTTACGACTGAAATGCCTGAAAGTTGTGAACCGCGACGACACAATAGGTCGCAACAGAGCACTGACCCGTCGCCGCTTAAACACGTAACAGAGATGAGAGACGAGAAGGAAAACAAAAGAAAGGCAAAGAGCGAAATTGGCTGAAGGGGAAATGCGAGTGAGGAAACGGTTTTGACTGGAGTGCGTGTGCCGTGATGAGCTCTTCTTTCCCAAGAGAAGCACTATGAGAAGAGCGGAGAAGAGAGAGGTTTGACACGGCAGACAGAAAGCGAAGACACCACTCCGACGTCTTTCTCTTCGACATGAGCTTCAATTATCCTGAATTCAGAAGCAGTAAGATCTAATTCTGAAGCACGCCTTTATTTCTTAGGCTGCCAATAAAATCGTAACTATGAAACTTCAGGTTTCAGCAACTTGCGAACTTCTGCTAATGTAACCAATGAGATGAATGTTTATGCTAATGTAACCAATGAGATGAACATTGAATGACGTGCATCTACGTCGGTTAAGAAGATTCGTTTCGAAAAAAAGTACTGTTTTCCACAGCAGCAACGATTCAGTGATCCTTATTACAATAGTCATAGATCGATTAATTTGCAATTTGAATTTGCAAAAAGGGACGTACCAAACGTTAACACAATATTATTTTTATAATAAAAATATCAAATATTAAAAAGTTAAATTTATGATTAAGTTTTGCCTTTTATCATTTATACAACAGTCCGAATTTAGTACCATCATAAAACACCAGTTTAAGATTAGCTTGTTAGTACTGACAGACCCATATCTCTATTATAACTTTTCATTTCAGTTTAGAAGACAATATCCCCTACATCCACGTCATCAAATCTATCGTCATTCAGATTCCATCTCATTAATGGAAAAATAACTAGATATACTTCTTTCGAGTATTTTACTTGCACTACTAACGAAAAGAAGAATTGCTTTCATCGAAAAGTTCATGAGGTGGGTAAAATCCCCTAACACGGCCCTCGGTTACATATCATTATAAAGAAAAATAAATTGTACACTGCTATTATCATTTAATTTTGTTAAGTCATAAATTGAATAAATCAAGTATTTCCTTTTCTGCATTGGTTTACTTGACAGTTGTTCATTTCAATCCAAAAAATCTTCCTTCACAGTAGTTTCTCTAATCAACTACCTACGAGGGCGGATCAAAAAAAAAAGGTAACAAGAACTCTCACGGGTACTATTTATTCTGCAGCCTCATGAAAAGATACACGTAATAAAGCCCTAGTACACACTTATACCTTGTTTATCCAAATATTCGTTCTACCAATAGAACAAGACCATTATCATTGAAGAAATCGAAAACCTCCCACCTGAAGGACCGTTATAAATCAGCCGTCGGCTGTTTGTTGACAGGCATTGTCTCGGCTATATTCCCTACAGCCCTGACCTTGCACTTAATGACTTCGATCTCTTCAGGAAACTTTGTTGGGAAGCAGTACAGAACTGACGAAAAGGCTCAGTCCTGTCTAAATGTAGCTTAAAAGACATGATCCCGATTTCTTCAATACCAGCGTCGATACCTTGGTCTACCGATGGAACAAATGTTTGAGCAAGTAGGGCAACTGTTCAGAAGTAGTTTTACTACATGATTCGCTCTCGCATGTACACGCATTTAAGTTTGGCCCTCTTCAGTCTTTGCTACCCTATGTTACAGAGAATTCTCTCTCCCCTTTACAGTATTCCTCTGCCTCATCTCTTGTCACTCCATTGCCCTCCCTAATCCTTATCTCGGCTCTCCCTCCACCACATATTTCTTTCCTCTGCGTCCCCTATTCTATCTAACCTGCCCTCTGCTCATCTCCCTATTCAATCTCCCCCACTTTTTCCTTCCCTCCAACCCCGAAATAGTCGCTGCGAGCATTCGATGATTCCTGAGAGCGAATGAAAAAAATGTATGAAAGAGACGATATCTCCTTTGAAGATTCGCGTACCAATGTCGATCGCATTGAGTGGACGTCTTGGTCTGGATGGTGAATGGCATCCTGGGATTGAGGAGGGAGAGAGGAATGAGGGAAGGAATGGAGAATTTCAAGAAAAACTTTCGCTCTTAGAGAAAAAGTTTTGTCGGATTGCCCTTGAAAATAGAACGCATGGAAAGGGATGGAGTTCCACACGTACACATAAGTTAGTCTCTCGATGTGTCGGAGACATGTTTCTACGCATGTTAGAGTGCGTACATCCATAATCATTTCTCCAATAATGTTACTAGCGTATTAACATTACCTTGAGATGGCAAGACTTAGTGAAAAATAGTTGTGAATATGTAAGTAGACTGAAACATATTTTAATCTAGAATTTCCCTTCTCATTATCACTATGAATGAGCACCAACATATACACAGATCTCATATATAATTACAACAATGAATAAACGCCGTAAATAGGAAACAATTTTATTAAGAGGTAGTATTATAAACGTATTTTTTCTACCACCCTACAAAAAGAAATTTCATCTCATTAGATCTCTCATACCCATATGTATATAACAGTTCTAATTACTGCATAATGTATTTAACGCATAGCATAATTTTATCGGCCTTAAAGGAGGATCCCACGCACGACTTTCATCTTGAAAGTACATTTTAGGGGTAGGATTTGGAAAATGTTATTCTCTGTAGTATGGATAAAAAATAATGAGAGCGGACGTTACAGATTTATCTGAAACAGTGAAAGTAAATTCTAACAACATGAAGTAACTAATTTTATTGGAAAAGAAAGTACAAAGATAGCATAACGAAATTGAATTTAGTCAATGCCTGAGAGCAGAACAAATAAAGCGATGTCTCCGAGGGCAGTGAAGAGCAGATCTGATTAAAAGACGGAAGAATGGAGAAATGGATGGGAGAAAGGAGTCTGGCAAAGTGAGAGATAATGAAAATAAGAGAAAGAGAAAGGAGCAAAGGGCACCGAGAGAAGAAATGTTTCGTAAAGTTTGCTGTTTGGGAGAGGTTGAAGGGATGGCGAATAGCATGGAAAGAGAAAGGAACGGTAGATGGAATGAAATATTTCTTGCTCTAGAATGGGAAAGTTGAAGCAGAAAGACAGAGAGAGGAATGGGAAGTTATCTAATGAGACGGATGTTGGATGAAATTTTGGAAACCCAGGAAAAATAATTCGTCTCCGGAGAGGAGATTATAGTTAAGAATCGAACAAACAGTGGAGTGTTCCTCACAAGCTTATGAAAAGTACATATCGCTTCTGAGAGTTAATTTTTTTATGAATTTAACGCCGATTAAGTTATTTTTTCCAGCCATATTGCTCACTGAAATGTTTCTATACTAAACATTTTCGTTAGTTAAGGTCGTCATACGATGAAATTTTTAAGTTAAAAGAAACTTTTTTTCAGCAGTTAAGACGTGGTAATGAATCAAGAAAAGTGGTGTATGAGATATATTTGTATTTATATGGTTTAACGCTGGGTTCTGAGTAGACAGTGAGATTAATCTAGACTGGCACAATCAATGAAGCGATCATGTTGCAATGACAGACAGTTGTTAAGCTAGGCGAAAACAGAATGTTAATACCACTGAATCTGATGGATGATGCTTCAATTTTAATTAATACAGTGTTATGCTGACAATTATATACCAACTTCAGCTAGAAGGAAAGTACCTCATGGTACTTCGGAATAAACTGAGTTCAGTCGCTCTTGAGAAGGTTGACAGTTGACGTGTCCTACAATTGCCAATTACTAAGATTTAATCACCTCGATGTTAAGATAAAACTTTCTCTAATTTCTACTCATTATTTTTACTTTATTGCTTTCAGAGCCTTTGGATTTGAATTGCTGATTCAGCCATGCCACAATTTATTTCCTACTCGTTTTAAGCAAAAAATCAAGAAAATTGTATGTTGGAGATATTCAATGGTGATCTTAAAGTTATTATCAGAATGTATGGATCATTGCCGAAAAAAGAGGTATTCGAGATTTCTCACACTTCGAAATTCATCGTTTTCTTTGTTATTCGAGATTACACTTTAGAAGGAATGTTCAAAGTTAAGTTTTTTTCCTTTATCGATGAATAGAAATCACACTTCATCGGAATTGACTGAAATCATAAAATTTCTTCAACCTGTTGCACAAAAACCTTTGATTCTAACCCTTAAGTGAATATTTGAATTAGAAAAAAGATACAATGTATTAATTACAAAGAGCAAAATATTGAAAAGGAACTTGGATGGAAAAAAGTTTGGAATGCAACGCTGTAATGAGAATTGGATGCCATCCCATAGTTTGTGCATCACTCTCGGTTGAAGGCAACGTCTCTCACATCTTACTCTGATGGAATCAAAAAGTACGTTGCAGTCTTCAGATGGATTAATTACCGCTACCGAAGTATGACGCAGCAGCGACGGAGTTAAATCTGGCTTAAATACACTGTTTCGCGCCGATTCGCTGGTGAGGAACTCAGATTATCAGCCATGATTGATATCGAGAAGGCGCACTAAAAGCGAGCTTATCCTTCGAATGACACATTCCCGATAATGTCAAACCCGGCGATATGGCTATGGATCGCCTCTGCGTAGACATTCCGCTATGGAGATGTGATTGAAAACTGATCTTTTTAGAGATTTAATGAATTTTTCGATCTCTGCCAGAGGGAAGAGAACATATCGCATAAATCAGTTCCATTCCA
Source organism: Ladona fulva (assembly GCA_000376725.2). NCBI lineage: Eukaryota > Metazoa > Arthropoda > Insecta > Odonata > Libellulidae > Ladona > Ladona fulva. The sequence continues at coordinate 69,022 of KZ308741.1, forward strand.
ACTATCGGTGGGGGAAAAGAGCTTTTTTATTTATAGAGGGAAACGTAATTTTCTTTCCCATCGATACCGCAATCGTATCCGGCGCGCTAAATCGTTCCGTTTGTGTAATTTAATTATAATTCCAGCCTTCATAATTTAAATAATAGGCCGAAAGGGTTAAGGGAATGTCGAGGGATTGGTGATATAGAATTACTTTGTATCTAAAGGGCGTCTCAGTCCATTATTTAAGGAAATATCCGAAGTGTGTAGAGTCTAAAAATGTATTTTAATCCTGGAATCGAACGAAGCGAAAAGTTTGTCATTAGATATTTCCTGACGGGCAGATTTTGTAGGTCTTCATTTTTTCTAGACAGAAGAATCAAAGCATATCCTTCCCTACTCAATTCTTATTGGATAAGAAATTGTGAAATACTCCATTCAATCTCTCCCGATTCGGAATTTAGTAATGACCTGCAATAATGTTATCCTCTACAAAAATCACAACCCAATTTCATATGCTCTTCAAAAGTGTGCTATAGTGCAATAAAATTGAATGAGGCTGATCTGAACGACTGCAGAATAGGTTTAGAGCAGGCTTGCACAAAATTCGGTCCGCAGGCCCCGTGCGCCCCACAACAAGTTTCGAAAATTACACTTGTTTACAACTTGTTTGTTATAATTTAAAAACTAAGAATGGAAGACAGTAATAAAAAATAGGTACTTGAAGTGACATTTTAACAAAATACACCTCTAATTTAGTTCCCACGAACGAAAAGTTTGTCGTAATGAAAGAAATCGGAAAATGGCGGTTAAGGAAATGATATTTAAAACGTCCCAAATTCAATAAGAAGAATTTCTCATAGATCTAAAAGCCATGGTATTGGTATTGGTATTGCTATAGAAACACGCATTAGGAGATTCGCAGATTGATCCATTTCTTTACCCTTGTTTCCGTACTATGTCTCAGCGGGAGGACAAGAACCACCGGCGAAACGGATCTTGGAGCATTGAACCTCTAATTAATAAGAAATTTGTTACTAAGATTTTTTATATACCACCTGTTTTATTCTTACTTTATGTTTAATTATTTACTGAAAACTAGAAATAACCTACATTTTTCTCAAATTTCTGCACTGCATCCCGCGGTCAGATTTTGTCATATCTATGTGGCCCTTTCATTCTTTATGTTATGCAGTCCTTGATCAGAGCAGCGGTTTTTAACATTTTCAGCTGTCGGAGACCTCTGAATTCTCAAATTGTGTTCTCACATTTTTATGTAATCTGCGTAGAACGACGACTGTGCTCTCTGAACTACAAAATTACAAAGGCAAGTTGACCATCTGAAATAAAATCCCATAATCTTCATAAAAAATCATCGTTACTACTCCTAGCTGCACGAATTGCTTCCAAAACCATCCTTATTCCTTTTCCTTGTGTTGTGTCTAAGGAGGGCTCCTCTTACGTCTCTTTGTATGACCTCTTTGAGGGGCCTCTTTGAGGACCTAGCTGTGGACAATGCTGCTTTGTTAGATGTCACAACCGCCTTTACCTATATCTCCCAAACTGTATGTATAAATGTTCTAGCAAGATTGCTCGATGTTCAGAGCATTTTCCCAAAAAATGGAAGACACTGAATCGAGTATCGGTATTGTCAAACTTTTTTCATATCCGTTTCTCCGCGGGAATCTTTCTAGCCGCGCATTTTTCATGCAATAATATCCTTATTCGTTTCCTTCTGTGAACTTTTACCTGTCTCTCCAACTTTGTAGGAAGAAATTCCTTTCGATAAAGTCTCCCCTACCCCAGATGTGCATACACCCCTGGTTAAGAACCATCAGTTTAGAGCATACTCCCGAAATGTAGAAAATCTGGTTTTATGTCGCAGTCATTTATTACCTTTTAACTTCCGTGAATTCCTTCAGTTCAAAATTTTGCTCAATAGAGGGAAAAATTATTTTGCTCGCCGCTAACGAAAATAACACATGCCCTCTCGGTACTTGTTTAAGTTCGATCAACACTCACTAGAATATCGTATTAGTACCGTTTGCCAACTTTGAAGAGTACCTCGTCTTTTGCTGGAGCTCTCGCTAATTTCGTTCGGCGCTTCGAGAAATCTGCTCATCTTCCATTGCAACCACCCTCTCTTCAGAACACTAAAGCGGCTGGAAAAACAAAATAAAAGTGTTCGTTCCGCTTTACGCTTTCTCGTGGCCTCCTTTTTCCTCTATTCCTCCACGGGATTCAAAAGCGGATTGCAGGAGGGAGAAATGGTGATGCGAAAGGGAAAAAAACCCCTTGGGAGCGGGTCACGAGGTCAACGAACTGTTCTGGAGAAAGAAGAGAAAGGCAGTAGAGATGAACACAGATACGCACGAGAAGGAATAAAAAGAGACAAATACGGAACTGAGCGTTCACAGAGTGGTACGGAGAGAGAGGGATTTTTTACATGTGCATAGGGCGCAAAAAATTCTAAGGACACGAGGGAATTCCACGTTTGCCGGAAGGAATTTTTTGTTGCAATTGTTTGCTTCGATAGTAAATTCCATGCCGTCTCTCGGTATTGACGTTTAAAAGAAAGAGGATTCTCGTACTCCTATGGAGAAGAAAAGGTCTGGAATGGAACAAGCTTGTTTGTGAAACCCTTGCCCCACGACAATACTTATTCGCAACACAATTGCGGATAGGACCTAGAAATGTTTTCTGTTATTTAAGAAAGAATGCGTACTGTTATTTTCGCGCCAATGACTTATCGCATATTTCATGCCTAGAGAGGAGCGGATTTTTAGTTAGCGTTAGCGTTAGCTAGGGAACCAGTCTTCATAAGGAATAATGAAAAAGAAATAATAATATAATCAATCATCTCTTGTTAGAATACCAGATATTTGTGGAAATTACAGTGTTCGCCTTATTTCTTAATATATAATAAGACTATCCCTACGTACTAGCAACAACGTATGTGCTACAAATTGTTTCGTATTTTTAGAGGTACGACACGTTCATGGGTTTTTGGTTTTCGTTGTAAGAAAGTTCTTTTACTTTTGTTAAATATATATATATATGTTTTCCATAGTATGTAATTTCCGCAGCCTGTGATTTGGTCCATGGCGATTTGGTGCTACGATGGTTACCCGCTATAAATTGGTTGTTTGGAAAGGCTGACATTTGTCATAATTAATTGTAATTGTTATTGCTGTACTGAATATCAGTTATTTTGGTAGTATTTAACCTTTTTTTAAACAAAATTAGAAGTATGCTCTATTCGAATAAGAGGGTACAATAGTTGTGAAAAACAGCTATTCGAACGTAAAAACATGGAAAAAGTATTATTCTTAATTTCAAGTCTTTTATACGCAGTGGATACACATCGCGAGATAAATTAGTGGTATGTATATCGATGATAAAGAAATCTGATGATAATTCAGGCTGGAAGTGATGATGATAATAACTCAGAGATATATACCATTGAAGAGAAATCTAAATAGATCATTTATATAAATGTGAGATAGTAAGATATCTTACCAAACAACCAATTTATTGCGAATAATTACTACACCAACGTACCACCAAATCTCCGCGGACCAAATCGCCGGGTGCCGTGATTTTATGTATTTGATGAAAATTTCGATTTTTATGATCATAAAATCATATCATACATTTTGTGATCATTATTCCTAGAGGGGCCTTTATTTGATCTTTGCGCTTAGTGTCTCTGATGACAAAATCATAGCCTTCGCCTAGGCGTTCCCTTTAAGACCCTTTTAGCTACTATGGGATTTTGAAATGTATGAAAGAGTCGATAAATATATAATTCATTGGCTATGCGTACAGGAATCAAACGAGAATACATATGATATATGATCAGAGTAATACAGGAAGGAATTTCTATCTCGTTATTATAATTATTTCATTTTTAAGGAAATGTAGATTGAGAAAGAATTAGCGATTATTCGTCGTTATTGTATAACATATTTGAGGAACACATTTGTTTAATCACCAAGATTATGTAAAAGACAGAGGTGATCAGAAATAAGTTCTGTTACAGCGGAATCTAGAATTCACTTATACTCGTGGACCTGCCGCTGTTTCTGAGAGCAGCGAAAATATTTCGATACAAATACCTGCAGACAGAAATAGAAAGAATTTTCCGTTGTAAAGAACTTGTATTACTCTTAACTCACCTATGACGAGAAAACCGATGGAAATGTACGGGAGTTCATTTTATTTCAATAACAAACTCAGGTACACGCTCGCGTACATCAACCTAAATTATCTGGAGTGTTTTCGAAAGAGCGATTTTTACTTTACTTGCCTCTGGGGCTTGAATCCAGAAGTTGTATTTTCAAAGCGCTCGAACTTTTCCCAGAAAAGATTTAGTATTTTCGGTTTGATTTTGAATGAGAAAAACTAAACACCCAATATCTACTCAAAACACCATCTGAAGTAACATGAATGTTTGTCTTTCTTCCGGCTGGAAGTGTTCTAAAAGGCGAAATGTCTTGTTTGGCTGATGAGTATTACAAGTAATAATATTAAGCTTTATTTTTGTTGAAATAAATAAATTTAATGGGAGAAAAGTCTAAATACTAAGCAAAAAACTTTATATCCAAGGTGATTTGTAATGCAAAGGAAGATCGAACTCTAGAAATACTTATTCAAATTATCCGTGGCAAATTTATTTGAACTGTAAGAAGAGCTAACTTATGACCTGTAAATATATGATATAGTAGTGTAGCAATATTTTCGTTTTCTCTTCATACATATCCGTTTTTTTAATCATAGGTTATCTCTTAATATGCTGTAATGATCCAAAATTTTATTGCTCTTCATTTTCTGTTATGCACATTGGATTAAGGACTTAATTTTTAGGGATTACTAGTGATACTCGTAGCAAATTGATTTTTCCAAGGAATTCATTTGCGCAACATTCTGCCTGTTGAAACCGCTAAAATTTTCCCGGAATAAAAGTTATCAGCAATTCTTTGTAATTTTACTGGCAGCTGACAGAAATATTGATTTTAAATCAGAGGTGTATACCTCAAGGAATATATAATGTATTGTATCTTTATTATGCGGGAAACTGCATCAACATACAATCATCCTTCAAATCTGAATTCAATTTTCTGGTTAATGCTCTCATAATAGAGGGTTTTGTATTTAATTTCATATCGAAATCTTTCTTCTAATTTGGTAAATTTAACTGATACTTCAATTCTCGAACGAAAAATTTGAAACGCTCGAACCTTATGTAATTGTGTATTGCAATCCTGGTAGCTTATTCAAATCCCGCTGCTTTTAGCTCATGAGCTCATGAATCTGAGATCACTGCATTAAGTTTTAAATTGGGAAAGTATAATTTAGATTTTTTTATAAATTTCAAGATTGTTTATCTGTTGTAATGATTGTGCAGCATTGTTAAAGATCTTCTAAATTTCAAAATATGAGAGAAGATTAGATAAGGTGACACGAAAGACAGCAGATTATGAGCATCTAAAGTTATATCTACGTTCGTGAACAAGAAAATTAGTTCTATAAGTTAACAATCGAGAATTTAAATAATAGGAGAAAATATCCATTAAAACGTTTCAGTATAACTTCAAGGCTCTCTAAACTGTATTCACGGTTTATTCTCCTTTCTTTTTGCGAGAACATTTTCTCGTGGCGTGTGTTTTTTCTCCATTAACCCTCAAGTGTGGAGATCTCCAAGGTGACACATTTTTCTTGCATTTTTTGAAGACATATCATTGAACTGAAAATTGAGATTTGGTAAAAGAGAGACCAACTGGACCTCTTTTCAGTAATTAAGAGTCAGGTAATTCCAATAATAATTACTTCAGATCTCGATTAATTTGTGGAACTTCACGATGGAAAGAGTCCGAATATATAAGGAAATGCATAACTTTAAAATCTCGTCAAACAGTTAGGCATCGAGATAGATAAGACAGTAAGTGCATCCGAGTACCCGTTTATACATGAGTCACCAGAATTCTATTTTACAAATTCATCGGGACAGTTTCTGAAACTGAAACGGCTGCCTTTGATTGACATTATTTATATTCATTTCATCATTTCAAACCACATTTGCTATGGTTAAAATTGAGTGAATTATTGGTCACAGGATTTTTATGCTACAAAATGCGATGCAATATCGATTTGATAGTATGACAATCTTAAAGTTTCCACCATAATTCTCTAAATAAATTTTTATTCCTCCAATTTATATCTTAGAGCTTTTCTGTATCTTCTGTATTTTATAGTGAATAATTTTTCTGTATCTCCATCTTGTGTAGGGTTTTATATTTTTTACGGTGTTTACTGTGTTATTGGAAGAGAGGCCCACATGAGCATATCCTCGCCAAGTTAAGATAGATACTCGCCAAATGTGGCCTGCACTTAATACGATAGAGCTCCCCCTGAGGAACGAAATTAGAAAAATACAATATTTGAAAATATTTGTTACTGTTTCAAAGAGAAGAAACGAGATATTGAAATATTTGGAAGAAACATTTATCAATGGTTCAATCCAGAATTACAATAAGGTTGATAATGAAAGAAGACACCCATTATTAATTATTTTTCGTGTTTATTCGTTTAAGTAAGTATATTTTGTTAATTATAACCCTCCTTTTTCCGAAAAATTTTTCTTCTCCCAGCCAGCGATCACTTTATCTTATTTTATTTTCATCCACGCAACCCTTTCCTTCTGGTAAGTTGTTTATGACTGCAATGTATACTATAAGATAATTAAACGGATGCTCTTTTAGATACTAACTGTACAGCCACTCTCCGTGTACCTACGCGGCCTTTAGCTCAGTATTCCTAGTACCCTATACCACATGTTCAGCCTAATTCTATCAACATGGTACCCTAATTACCTTTGAGAGCATAGATATAGTGGTCCATCAAGGGCACGACATTCGACCGAAGTTGGAAACGCCGCGAGATCAGCAGCGGAGTTATTGAGTAATTTCAAGTTTGGTTGGTAGGGAGCGTTGACGCCTGCCTGTAGAATCGATTCGCGTAGGCCACGCTCGGGGAAGCGGCGGGGTGCGGCGGGAGCGGCACTGAGAGGTGCAAGAGCGAAGGGCTACCGTTGGCGGAAGGGATCTGGCGAGTTTCGGCGCGCGTGAAATGCATCCCTCTGTGGACCCAGCACTTGTCTCGGGTGGACGCTCAACCCCACGTTCGGCCGCATTATTCCGTGGATTGACACCTATTTAATCTCTCCTAGTCGGCGAACACGGTGCCTACTCATCGGCCTCTAGGGGCTCGAATGCGGATTCAGAACAGGCAGCCGCTCCTGAATAATTTATGTCCCGCAGTTTATCTATCGCTCGTCAAGAGACCTCGAGCAAATACATGGATCCTGTGGAACGCGTGTACCGTAAAACGAGATGCATTTTGGCAGCGTCGTCTTTTCTATTTTCCTCAACGATACTAGTAATACTTCATAGTTTTGGATTCGTGTCAATAGCTACTTTTATAACCACTTCGGCGGATAGTCGTAAATCTTTACCATGGATTGGACAGACCTATCCGCGCTAGGACCGTACGATCATATCAGTTATGCACAAAGAAAGGATTCTCTGTGATCCTCAATATTTTTTGGATTAAGGCGCATCTTGAGCATAAAATGGAATAGATGGATTTAAACAGCAGCGCTTATGTTTCCTGCATTTACTTAATCAGTACTTGTACCATTCTAGACACGTTATACGATATTGTAATTATTTACCGAAACTATGGAACTGAAAATATAGCTGAACATTGAATACTGTATCTGCGGACATGCGACTCCTCCCCCCTTCGATACGGAAAATCACAGAGGAAATTTGTTTAGAGTATCATGAGCATTCCTAAAAACTAATAGCAAAGTGTTTCTGCGTTAAATTTTCATAAAATGAATCTTCACTACATTTTAACAATTTATTGGGTATTTTTTACGCTCTAATATGTTTGTTAATTTAATGAACGTACAAAGTATAATTCTAAACCACCCATATCTTGATAAGTTTCTATATAAACCCCATTCTATGATGACTGTTCGACTATTATTTTGAGATTACCCCTCGTAAATTAAGCTTCATTGACATTTTATTTCATATATCAATGAAACTTCTGACATCGCTTTCGATTGAGAAACTCCATTACTATGATTTGGTCTGTAGACATGTCAATAGTGTCCCCTTTTGCCATTTTTGCGATCGCTTTAAAAAATCGCGTCCGCGGCCCGATCCAGACGGTAGTCCAAATATGATAATCTCCTAGTCCATTTACGATGCCCGGCGCCACTCGCCATATGAAAGAATAAAAGCGAAAAAAAATAGAGATTCTGGCATGCAGCATTGGGATTAATCGGTTAAAAATTCCTTTAATCCATACCCTTTTTTATTCTAAATTAGCAAGAGTTGGGTAGAATTAGCGGCTGAAAATGTTTTATATGGGTCTTCATCTACCTGCGAGAACCGAATGCTCATCTAAGTTCATATCATATTTAAATTGGCTTCTCTGGGCGTTGACCCGCCTCCCCTCTTCGAACCCTCATCGATGTATTCCAGGAATTCGATACATTTCCGCGCACTTGTGAGTGCACCGTATCACATCCCTTCCACTGCCGTTGCTCTCTTTAGAACCCTTTTTCCATTCCTTCTTCCCTCGTCGTATCCATCCTGGCAATCAAAATGAATCATTACTGCTGTTCAAATAGCAAACGTTTCCACGGAAGGAGCTTCATTTTTTGGAGTGCATTTTCGGAAAACATATGAAAACTGCAACGAATATGCGTCCATATATTTCTATGGAAAATCCTTTTCAGGATGTCAAACCTTTTGCCAACCATGAAAAACCACTAAAAATATATATTCTGACGTGAAAATTTTGCCTAATTTCCTCGGGACCATATAAATATAGAATCTATGATAACCAGTGAAATATCCTGAGTGTATTACAGCGATGTTCATCTATCGCAAGCACTGGAAAACTTAGACGATTACTTTCGAATCTACCAGTAAATTGCGATAGGAAGCCGTTATAAGCATTTTAATAATTAGCCGTTACAAGCATTTTAATGAATATTTAACCGTATAAATACATATCGTAGATAGCAGTGAGTAGTATTGTTATAACTGCTTTGACAGCTGAGGTCATTTCGCACGTAGGGTCCCACCGGGAATCGAACCCGGGACCGTTTTCACTGAAGTCGAACGCATCGCCCGCTTTGCCATCCGGGAGCCCTGTATCATATATTTTTAAATCGACTGCAAAATAAATCCAGATTCCGCACAATTGTTATTTCCATCAGTTGTAGTTTCCCGTCTACGACTGTTTATGAAAAGCAGTTCAAGAGAGTCATGGAAACCCACAAATTTAGAAAAGAGCTATTATATCCATTTTTTATCAAGAGACAGCACCACTACGGAAACTTCGCAGAAACTTGCAACCATAGTGGTAAAAAATTGTTATTCTTTATGTGAGATAATGCACTTAAGCAAAAATATCATACTGCAAAATATGGAACCTTTTCTCGATAGAGGCTTTCTGTTTTAAATCTATTCTCAGCGCTCCGTCGTTGATACGCGTTTGCATTTCAAACACCCTTGATTTATTCATAACGCGAGAATTTAATACATTTCATAGTCATTCGTGTGATATACTGTTATTTGCAAAACGTTCGCCGTTTTGCCTTTGATTCTTTCTGCATAAGCACGGTACAGACATACAAAGGAGACAAACTCACCTTTCCCTCAACATCTCGACCAATTAAAACTCCCTTTATTTCATCTCCCGTGAGAAATCTCCCGCTCGCAAACAAAGACCGCTTTTCCCTTCCTTTCACTCTCTATCTTTAGATTTCCTCGCATTGAACTGTCGCAACCCGATACCAACCTTTTCTCCTCGAATTCCTACGCGTGGCGAATAGAAGAAAAAGACAGCTTTGGCCTGACGCCGGCTAAACAAAGGTAATGTATACTTGTAACCCTTTGTTCCTCTCCTTGTTCGACGCTTTTTCCACCAACTAGAAAGAAACAAGAGTTTAGAGTGATGCCCTTTTGGGCGTGTGCACGCGCGCGGACTGGCGTTTGAATCAAGGGGAGGAGAAGGCGGCTCTCATGTGCGAATGGGATAATGAATTGATTGAATTTCCGACGCCGATTGTTTACGGGGAGTTTGATTGATGGTTTCTGTGCAACGGTTCTTCTTTTGTTTCACATTTCCCCCTATCAGCGTTTTCCCGAGTGTGGGAGAGTGGTGGGTGTGGAGGACAATGTAGATAGGGTGCACTATAAAAAAAGAGAAAGAGTGAAGCGGAGAGATGAAAAAGGAATGCAGTGGAAAGACGAAATAAAACCTTCCCGAGTGGTATGACAGTTACAAAGGCGGATTCTTGTGTAGTGGTCGACGAGATATCGTAGGAATTTGAGGGATATATTGAAATTTCTGTTCCTCTAAGAGATTGAATATAATACGGATGGAATCGTATATTCCTTAGAAGACGTAAAATTTAAGAGTATGAGATGAAATTGAAACGGATTTTTAACATTTTTAATGGTAAATATCAGAGCATTTTAAGTAAAAATAATGATGAGCGTCGACCCATACTTTCAATTCTGAACGGACTTCCCAAAAGACACGTAGGTAACGCATTCGACTTCGATGAAGGCCGTCCCGGGTTCGATTCCCGGAGGGGACTCACTTGCAAAATAGCCATAGCTGTCGAAGCACATTTAAAATTACTACTACCACTCGATTAAGAAAAAATTATTTCACTAATCTTATTCTATTCCTAAACCAGAACACTTTCACCTTACCTATGAAACGGATGAAATTATTAAATAACGTTTTTTCACCAATATAAAGATGCTAGCCCATTGAAAAAACTAGTTACCAGTAATTATCCTTTATGTAAGCAAACGAAATATATTGATTCATTACTGAGACAGATAAACTGATAAGCAATTGACCAATGTTTGAATAAAGTCTAATATTTTTAGATAAAGGAAGGTTTGAACATAATAGCCTTCAACAAAAAGAATTTTTACATTATAACCCCTAAACCTAGAGCTTAAAAAACGCTCCTTACGTTGATGTACGGCTTGAGGAGGGTTTTTAGACTTTAAATTCATTAACATCTCATTTTCTTTCCTTTCATCGATGTGTTAATAACTAAAGGCGAAGAACCAAGCAGAACTCGAAGATATTTTAAACATTTGAGATATCTAACTCTGCATGGGTAATATATGAGATCACTTGCTTGAAATAGAATGACAATTTTTTTAATTTTCTTTAAACACGGAAGACAAGAAGGTAGAACGTGAGTGAGCACGAAATCTTTATATCTTAAAATGTTGAATTTATCTCCTAACAATTTAACCTTTCAATAATATTATTGTAAAGAAAATTTCGAGATAAAAATTTCATTTAGGAAATGGATGTCTTAATTTATGGATATTTTCACGATGGTACCAAATGGGCTTGCATCAACCAAATCTCCTTATAAGTAGACGTACTAGTCTTTAAGCTTAGACTTCTGAAAGCCGATTTTACAACAGTCGAGAGCCGTGAGTTCAATACTCCGAGACTTTAAGTCTCTAGATTCAAACAATGGCAGCAAACACATAAAATGCTGCTCGTGACGGGATCTGTGCGCAAGGCTGTTAGAAAGCGGCCCTCGCAGTAAATTGAACCAGCAAGTTGGGATCGTAGACACGCTCCAGGAAAGGATATTAAAATGAATCGGATGTCGGAGAATGACCTATGAAAGGGGAACGCAGGAGGGGATGGAAACGGCGACATAAAGCGAGGGTTAGGAAGAGGAAATCAGATTAAGTGAGGAGAGATGAAATGAAATACAGAATGAAGGAGGGGAGTTTGAATAAAAAATTGTATATCCTTCTCTGCCGATAGGTCGATAATACGGCAGATATAAAATGACGTTGATGAGTGGCGGAGAAAAAGTCTGAGAGAGGGACGCAAAATAGGGTTCCCGAGCCTGCGGAACTGCGCATGCGCCAAGAACTGAAGGATATTTTCCATTGAAGCGATGGCCGAACCTCTGTTTCGAAATCTGTCCGTTGTTGCTATGTGACAAGAATATCGCCGCGACAGGCAGTCACTTCTTTTTGATTGGGACTTTTCGGAGAGATTCGAATTTTAAAAAATATCACGAAAATTTAATGCAGCTTCGAACCCTCGAAAAACATGAAAATTGGCTTGAAAATTTAAAGTCGATAAATTAACCTTTGGCGTAGGGTAACTAAGAGAATGCCATGAATTTATACTGAAATGATGAAATGCGATCGATGGAAGCCAATAGCAGAAAATGGAGTTTAATTGATTCAACCGAAATCGCTTTATATGTTAAAGTAACCATTACATCCGCTCATTGACTCCACTAAGGTAATGAAATTAATTATTGATTTCCATGGTAATAATTCTATTAATGTTTTTCCTATTTTCCGTTATATTTCAGATATTTCGGAATGTTTTATGGGATACACTAGGTTTATAAACTGCAAATGGGTGTCATCTATACAAATAAACGATATAGTACCTATACAAGATTAACATAAAATTATAGTAGCTCAGAATTCATTGGGTAAATTTGAGTTACATCCATATCTACGGAAATTACTTCCTAAAATCGTCCTTTTGCTTAATCCAAACTATGGAAAAAATAAGGAATACTTTTTTTATGATAAGGAGAAACAATCCTGTACATTGAGGAATTAAACATATGGACCACTTAATATTCAAGCCATTAAGGTGGACTTGAAAATTATTCATTGTTATTATCGGCACATTTTACGCGGAAGATATGTTAACAAACAGGATGCAGTATTCCGGCATATTTTTAAACATTTTTGTCGACGGGTTCATAAGAAAAAATTATTCTTAAAGGCAAACTGACCACACATAGCTTATTCTCTTAAATCTTAAATATGAGATCGATTGCTGAAGCTCATTCTGGTAATTTTAAGAGGAGTAAAAATAATTTCTACGGCCAAAATCTATGACTATTGTAACTAAGATCTTCTCTTTTACAGAAAGATGCATATTTTTAGCAAATATGACCAATATTTTAAAATACTTTTAAGATAAAATCCATGAAAGGATTAAAACAGCTATAGATGGAGTTTAGCTGTAGACTATAGGCGAAAGATTTTGCTGTCAGCCATAGCAGCAAACTGTACTCAATGATGCCCAAACTGAACAGATATTTGTCATAATTTACTATCGTCAGCCAGAAGTTTATGTCATAAGAAACCGACGATGAGAATGATTTTAATACTGTCCAACTCTTACTCTCATGTAAAGGTGTTCAGAATTCATACATGGGGACCTCTCTAAGTACAAATTAATATCGAGAAATATTTTCGAGCGAACTAGAAGGGGAATATGCGGTGAACAGTAACTCGACGGGATAAAAGTAAACGAAGGGCGTGGAAATGGAAACCGGTCAACGAGCTTTTGTAGGAACGAAATGAAGGACGCAAAAAGAGAAAGAAAATGTTCAAGCGTAAATTGAAAGAGTATGGAAAGGGAGAGAACAAGACATAAAGGAAATTTATTCCTGTTCGGGGTGTTTTGAACTTTCGTCGATGTCTGATGCGCAACTTTTGGTGTTTTTATTCTCTGGAAAGGCAGTGTAGGGCTAAGTGGATCATCGTCGAAGTGTGAGTGACTTTCGAAACGCAAAAACCGAACATCGCCACTTCCCTCATTCCAGTGACTACCTTCTCCCACATCACAACTCAGCATTTCTGCCTCTACCCAGACAAGGAGAAATGAAGCCACCGTTTGTAGATATGACGCCATAGCTTTTGTATAAATGGAGAAATATGTTTTTGGCCCCTCCCTCTTTTTCCGTTCAGTCCGTTTTTTACGGAATGAATCGGAATATTTTATTCATTTTGACTCTTTTTATGGATGAGCGTGGATGGTGGTGTGTTGACATGTGAGTTGGGAGGGATAAGAGGTGGGATTCATCGGAAAGGGTAATGGTTCAATGACGCTCATACGATAGGATAGGATGGCAAGCCCTGGGAGAAGAGTGAAAAATGCAGAGATATGGAAAATAATAAATTGAGGGGAAGAGTGGGGTAAATCATAAATAGGGATACAGAGATACGGGAAATGGATACGGCAGAGAGGGGAGGGATTTATTAAAGAGAGAGGAAGGGTGGATAAAGAAAAAATCACACTATGCTGTCGCTTATTTTAGAGCTGCGATTTTTTCCCTCGCATTGCGATGGAACTGGTTATTGAATCACTCTCCCCATTTCGATTCAAACTCTGCTCGAGACTATGTCGTTAAACATGCAGATTAGGGCAACGAGACGAGACGCGGAAAGTTTTGAATCGCATTCGAATCTACCGATGAGTCGGACATCAAACGATTAGCACAAGTAACTACATCTAAAAAAATATCATCAAACTTGATAAAATCAAACAGCATAGGAATGACTCCCAGTAACGCAATTCCGTGATCCTAATGAATGAGAGGAATCAAATGAAAGTTCCAACTTAAATTTAGCGTGATTATAATCAATAAACGAAGTATCGGCGACGTTTGAAGCTCAAAAGCGTTGATTTTATACGGTGATGGTCGCAATCAATATATCAAATTCAACTAGCGATAGGTCCACTCTTATTTACTTTGAGCAGCCGATTCTCAATCCCATGAACTTTAGTGATGATCGATATGCTGTTAATCGTGGAGGTGATCGTCACTAATTGGCTGACTGGAACCGAATGCTTGCCGTCATCAAAGTCAAACACAAACAGAATATGAAATTAATTTACTTCCGGCGAACACGGGAATTAAAACGGAAAGCATAATTTAAGGATCCAACAAAATCATGGCACAGCACTTATCGCGGAAAAAAAACATTCATTTAAAAATTTAGAATGCTCAGGCTGAAAAGAAGTAAAATAATACTTGAATTTGAGAGCGACAAATTTAATGATCAAGCAATCTATGCAACTACTCTCATGCATCACTTTATTGAGTGGCCATTAATAGAAAATATTAGGCCGGAATTGGCATTTAAGATATAAATATATTTACATACACGATTAGCCTTTTACCTTTCGGTAGATTCATATGTCCTAGAGTTCCCTTGACAAGTAAAACCCTTTTCTTTTCTCATTGACAAATTACCTCAGATTTGATTTTCATCATTCGTATTTTGTCTTCGTCACCGCCCACTCTGCCTTTCACCTTATAATCCTATCCTTTGCTCCTTTTTTTGGTAATTTATTCTCTTTTCCTCTTTTTTAAGGTTATAGAAATAATTTTTTAGTTTAAAATTTAGCAATCATTATCAGGTGATTTTCAGGTTTTTCATATCTCCCTTCTTGTGGGTGTTTTTCTGCTTAGGAAATTTTTTCCTAAGACTTGAGCTTTCTATCTACAAATAGTTTATACTTTCTTTTACCTTTTTTGCTACTCTATCCTTTCTTTTGTTAAAATTAAATGGGTTAGATGTATGATGGGACTTCACAGTCCCAATCTCGCCCGCAATAAAGACATTACTATTCTATTCTATGCTTTCAATTTAAGCCATTTTCCTTGTTTCCCATGTATTTCTTCTAATAAAACGTGGGTTAGTTCCACTATTTTTAGCACTTGCTTGTTTGTTTTCCTAACAACTCAACTTTTTCACCCCAAGACAACTCACTTCTTGAAAGCCTCCGGTTTTTTATGATCTCCTCCATGAGTGTCCATGTTACATATCCTTCTTACAAACACTCCAGACCAATGCTTTTATAAGTTTCCCCATGATTTCTTTCTTGAAAGGATGAGGGAAATAAAATAACGAACCACAGAAAACCGTTTGGCTGAAATCACAATAACAAACTGGTGTGAAAAATGACAGAGACTGGACCCAGGTCTCCTTCTTCCCGGACAGGCATTTCAATCACTGGACTACCATTCAGCATCTAATTCATGCTTTTAAGGGAATGATTTGTGAGCAAGGCAAGTAGAACAAAGTATTTCCGTAGCAATGTAGTAGGGACACGGCATAGAAGGTCAGTAGTTAGAATACCTGCCCGGAAAGTTAGAGACCATGGCTCGACTGCCAGTCATCTCACTATTTTCCACACCTGTTTACTATTGGGTTCTCTCTCAAATATTTATTTATAGCTGGGAAAAGTGTTGCTTCAAGAAAAATCTTGTCTCTAGTTTCTCATTATTGCCTGTGCTACACGTTACTACATAACTACAACAAGTGAATCAACCACCTGTTACATGTTATCAAAATGATTTTAAGAGGAAGAAGAAATCTTGTAGATGAAGCTAACTGATAGAGTTAGGTGAGTATTCTATGTAGATGACGCATTTCAAACGCACGTGAAAACCACATTGTTTTCGAGTATCACACTCACATCGCACGCTTTGCCATGATAAAAAGTGTATCTCAACTCCCTTCAATTATTCGAAGAACATTTTTTTAAGTGAAAGGCAATCGCTGCAAGCGCCAGAGAGCGAGGCGGATTTCCATCACCCGCAAAATTCGGGTGTTATGGCGATCGAACGAACAGTGCGAGCGGTGGAGTGAAGAGAGATACAATGGGAGAGATTTAGTTGTAAAGAGAAGCGGGCATTACCCAACTCTTTGCACGCGTCGCTGAGCGAGATTTACCTCCCATTGTGACGGTAACCGTCCAGATTGGTCGAAATGCCTCGTTTACGAGAGCGCCCGTTTTAATGAGATGGCCGAGCAAACAGAGTCCATTAACGAGTCCCACTGCGATCTCTGCCAACGTCCACATGCCCACCGCGCCAAACGCACGCACGTACTTTTCTCTCCGGTCAATTTTCGGCCAACTTGGGTGCACCCCCTCCCTCCAATGCCCTAGGAACCGCAAAAGCTTTTGCGCATCGTTCCTAATCAGTCATTCAGCGCAGAAGTGGTCCCAAAAAGCTATGGCCGGCAGGTTAGGCGCTGGGAGTTGTAGGAAAATTTTCCGTCCGTGGCGCCACTGTAAACGCCACTCCCAATGCGACCCGTTTGGGAGACAAAATCCCATTTCATTACTCCTCCCGCTACTTCTATTCCACAATGCCGAATTGATTTATCACCGCACGCTGAGGCTGACGACCTCCCTCTCAACGGCCTCTCTCCCTTAGCAACGGCGCGGAATGGGAGGAGAGCAGAGGATGGAGAGATAAAGCAGGACGAGAAAGAAAGGACTTCTTTTGGAGAAAATTGGGAGGAGAAAGTCTTACATCAAACGCATGGTCACGACACAAGAGAGGAGCGTTAGGAAACCTTACTGAGCGAATTAAAGAATGCTTCTAAACATTTTCGTGGCGTTGTGAAACAATATTCGTTGTGGTCGGAAACAAGATCGTACTTAGCCGTATTTAGAGTATTAATTCGGTGCGGTTGAAGGGAATTGTAAAGCTACTGCTTTACGACGCCCTACAACAAAACAGAATATCCTCAAGAGAAAGGAAAAGATTTTGAACTTTGCACATAAACGTATGCACTGTAAAACCTAAGGGTGAACAGATGTGAAAATAGCGACATAACTGGTACTCGAACCCAGGTCTCCCACTTTTACCGGCCCGAAAGTTGGGTCCTGGGTTCGAGTCCCAGTCATTTAGCTGAATGCTTACAAATACTGCAAGTATATTATAAATTAAAATCAATGAAAAATTATTAAACCAAATAAAATATACAACTTTGAAATTCTTGCATCTAGGATAGGAATGTCTTTCACAAATATTGTACAGCAAAAGCGCTGACTCCAAGGTTCGTGAGTAAGTTATATGTACTCTGTATAGCAGAAAGTACGGAGAATTTGCACTCCTTCTGACAAATAATAACGAAGAATCTCAACAAAAAAAATATGTTGTGAATCTCAGAGATCATATAGCTATCTTCTGAGGATTAGAAACCTGAATTACAATATTTTCCTTTAGTAGCATGAATAATATTGTTGTAATATTATTCACTGCCTTAACTTGCATATATAGCAGCCACACAGTTCCTTTCAGGGTAAAATGTTCTCTTTTATAATGGTCACGCAAGTTAGCATTCAACTCACACGATAGTTTATTCTTTACCTACTTATTTAAGAGTCAAGTATATAAAAAGTTTCATTTTTGGAGAAAAACAGCAACATCAGAAATTAAGATTTAGATTTATTCGCCGCAATCCGCTGGTGATATATGATAGGGGGTGTACTAACACCTTACCTAATCTATCCTATCAGCTTCGCTGATGCTACACGGAAAGATCTAGAAGAAGTAACATTAGTTTTGGCGATTAATTCCTAATAACGCTTTGTTTACGCCTATCGGAGATTGCGCTAATTTTTCACTAGAGTTCCAATGGATTCTACTTCGTCTAAAATTTCTGAATAGATGAATTTTTCGAAAAGCTTACGTCGTTAACCTGCTGTCCTCACCTTGAAGGAATTCTCCCGAAGGATTTGATTGTAGCCGTAACGCTACAGTCGAACCTAAAATCTCCACTGACGAAACGGGCTGATCTACGTTGGTCTCCCTCTAAATCGAATACACATTATTTGCCTTTTGATACTATAATTAGCACCCCAAGTTACATATCATGAATTTCTTTAAGTGAATGAGAATTTGACCAAAAATGCCGGAGATAGGGGAACTGAATACCTTGCAAGCGATGCTAATGTATACACAGAATAACAAAATTATAGTATGAAGCAGAAAACGGTTTATTTGAACGAATGTATAGCACTGCAGCATCATCTCCTCCCATCGCTTGGAAATTAAAACCGAAATTAAATCATTGTAAACAATTTTATAAACAATCTCGCGGATTGTCCAACTCTAAGCCCATTGATGGGTGAGTCTACAAATCGAGATACAGGAACAGTCTCGGAAATTTATGTTCAATATTTCTCCTAAATAATTTCACAGGAATAAATGCCTCATGCTTTGAACAGATGTATTATTTAATAGTCATTTCCTCGAAATACTTCAGAATGATTGATGAAAATATTTAACATTATTAAACCTTTAAGAGGATTGGAGACGGAAAATGCTCAGTGGAAATCTGAAGGAAGAAGAGGTTTTTAGAAGTTTTTATTTTATTAAGACTGAGATTTATAAGTCTCTGCTTAGGTTAAAGCCATCTCATTTTGGATTTAATAAGAAAAGATACCAGTAGATAATAAAAAGCGACAAGAGGAAACAACTTTACGGGCATTAAAAACTTGAGCCTGTACCGGAAAAAAATATTCTACTTCAGAAAAAACTGACAGAAAGGGTTTGTGAACAACTTGCTAAAACGATAGTTGAAATGCCTAAGAAAATCTGAAAAGTGAATATTTACAATGCAACTGCATTTTGTACGAATTGAGAATAAAATGAGAATATAAATTGACTTTTATATTATCAAATTATAATTTAAATTAGACGATTGAATGAGATGTCTGATAACCTAATATGAATGGAATGGTTTGAAGAAAAATATGAGGAAAATATTATGGGGACGATGAGGATATATTGGACGCTTTTAAAAAGTAGATAAGTAGATATAACGGATTTCTAACGGGTAAGTAACTTTTGCATTAATAATTCCCCAAGTAACATATTGTCTAAATGAATAAGAATATAATGAAGCTATTGGTTGCTTAGTGAACGTTTGAGGAGGTTTTTGATGAGAAAGAGAAATGGATAGAATTCTCCTATCAAACTTCTTTGACGACCTGGATGGTAGAGTATTCCCGTTCGGTGCCTTGATGCGGAGGCAATCGACTATTTTCGTTGGCTACGAACGCCAAAATAGAAATCCCACCGATGGTGTAGTGTCTACCGTTGTGTTGATTTATATCCTCCAAAAGGAGAATAAAAAGTAGGCTATTTCGTTTTGACATGTTCGGGTAAAATAAACCAATTTCGCGTTCCATAAAAATATAGCTCTCGTCATAAAGAAAGCTGTCAATATTTACGTTGGGTTCTTTCCAGTTTCTTCGGTTCCGGTCTCTGAGAGGTGTTCTGCTATTTCAATTTAAATATATTTCTCAGGGTGTCCACCGAAATAGATCAAGGTTTTCATTCTGAAAATTCGAAAATTGAAACTCGGAAAACTTACCTCTAATCCTATCGTGATANGGTAATACAATATTTAAACTAAGAAACTGTAGAACTACAGTAACTAAACTCGTATAACTTTATGCGAGCTTATGTAAATAGTCAATATTATTCACACTCCTCTACAATTTACATTTTAATTACAGTTAAAGGGTAATTGAATAACGAAGTTCAATAAAGGTAGCAGTAGTATTTGACTTGTTACCAGGCAGCCTCTTTAAAACTTAATGATATCTAAATGTAAGTGATCAACTGAAACCTACTCATGAAACCTGCATCCTTACTTCAGCTTATGTCCTCTGGAAAATAGTTAATGTTATTTATCAATATTTTCAGGATGCATTTATAATTATCGCCCTCATTCCGGACTGCTTTGTGTCCAATTAATAAGTTATAGAGAAATCGTCTAGATATATGATTACCATATTCTGATGGTAAGAAACCGGGCTTAGCAACTTTTGAACAAATCTGAACTGAATAAATTTCATTTGCTTCATATACACTGTGTAGCGTCACAATTTTATGAAAATTTGCATTTAATTGTCTTCGATCTTGAAATCTCTCTATTTTGCATTACATTGAGAATGAATGGATGACGTATGTTAAAACTGAGAAAGTCCTCTTAAAAACGGGACCAATTGCAGTCCTATCTAAAAAGGTATTACTCGATTGATTATAAAAAGTTCTAAAATCCACATCTAGAGTGAGCAACTGGACCTGCTGGTTTGTTACAGCCCGCAAAGGAATTTTCTATGGTCAACTATATCGTAGGTTTCTTTTCATAAGAGTTCTCTATTCAATATTTAATCCTCACTTGCACGTAGATATACATTAAGTAGTTGAGAAAGGTAATTCAGAAACTAATAAATATAAAATTAATATTTTTCAAATATTGGTTTTTAATGATGAATTTTTGATACTATGTTCTCATTGTGAATACTTTCGAGTAAAAAGAAATATTGCCAATGAAAGATATTCTTATGGGTTTTTTACATATTGTTATACTCGCGCATACCTGAATATTGCCGATTATTAATCAAAATCGAAATATTTCTTATTTTCATATTCATCACAGAGGTGAATGAAATATTATTATTCCAATGACACCATTGTTCAGATTTGAACAGCTATCTAAATGGCCCCTAAAACGGGGGATGAAACACATTCTGACAAAGTATCTAAAATTTTCTTTCCGGCAAAAGGGTCCGAATAAAAGATAAAATATCATCTTTAACTCCAAATTCAGTAAAGAGGAAAAACAGCCAAACAAAACCGCTGTACCACCCTTGAACTAGATAGGGAGAACGCAAAAAAGAAGCGCTATAGAGGGATAGCGGAATGGGGAAATGGAGAAAAAAGAGAGAACGTTATGGCGACGCCCGGTCTCCCTGCGGAGGAAAATTGGAATTAATAAAATAGAAGAGGATCGTAAATCGAACGCCCGTCGACACGAAGGAGGGAAGATGAAATCGAAACCGAACCGAAAAAGCGAGCGTAGAACAACAAAAAAAGCTGCAATCGTTGCTATGGGGAAGTGTGTCAGTGAAGCAAGCCGAAAGGGAGCAGCACTGCGGTCGATATGGACGCCAGGGAATGCGTGGAAACCCACAGCATCTCCACGAAATGAAGATGGCGGGAATGCATGGAGGAATGGCGCAAGGAGTATCCAAACTATTTCGGTTTCCTCTCAAAGTGATTACATGTTTGAAATCGATACGGCGCGAAGTATTCCACTCGACCTTGGAAAGAAGACGATATTGAGAGATAATCGAAGAAAGAAACAGGGGGACAATGTATTGGTTTCACGGAGTTGGAGACCTATCATCTTTGTCCTTTATAATGGCGAATGTTTAACATTTTGTTTGACATCTGTAGTCGAGCAGTTGTGTAAATATATCTGTGGGGCCTCACGGTTACGAATCGTACGAAATCTCACTTCGAAATGGCTCAGCCATAGAGTAGAAATGGAAATGTAGTTAAACGTTGCAAGAGTTAAGATTAACCCGAGTGAATATTAAATACAAATTTTTGACAGATTTGAGTAGTCAATGCTTGGCTAATAAGCTCTCGAAGCGAACGATTGTAAGGAAATAATGAAATGAAAAAAACGTAAATATCCATCATATGGTTGTACGTGCCGACTTAAAAATGCTGCAGATCATCATCAATACCGTTAGACGTTCATGTTCCTCATCTTAATTAAGTCTATGTACCCAAATGTTTCCCGAATTATGATGTTGTCACATCGCAATAAATATTAGCGTTATATCGGATGGACTAGGCATTGAGATTTTTTTATTCTACGAAGAAAGCAAATACAACGTAAAAAACAATAAGAAAAATGTGATGAATAAAACAAAATACTACGCATTTAATAGCTACTAAACAACACATATTGTGATTTAATACATCAAAATGTTTGCATTTTAATTATTTATTTTACTTATTTCAAATATTGTTACCTTTCCGTAAAAGTGAAACGATTAACATATTTTTTGAGTCAAAACCATAAACATATTTTTCTCTTTAAACTTTGAATATCAGGAAATTTGGAGAGACAGCTTTCAGATCAATTATGCTTAGTATTTCATCCCCTCCTTTATCTTCCGCATAATTGGTGATAAAAATCGTAGCATGTGTTTTGCAGCTGCTAAATGGCAATCAGAAAGGAAATTTGACCTTTCTCTAAAATGTCAAAGAATGATGGCCGCGTAAAAATTTATGGGCGAATAAATTCAGATTTTAACAACATCACAGAGGTTGCTGAGTTGCGCACGCATCTTGAAAAGTTTTCGTCCCATCCGGCTCCTTAAGACGTAAAAGGAATGTTACCGAGAGAGGAATCAAAATGCAAATTCTTCCTCATAATTAAATCGAGCGTCATCTCAAGGTGATGAGGCGAGGGGACGTTCCAGAGGACGGTATGAGGGCTCCTTTTTGTAAAATATAATGAGACTCTGGAAACATCTAGGTGAGAGGGGAGGAAAAAATGAGTTGTCAGCATATGATGGGGCGAGGTGTTTGCGCAGGATGGAAAGTAGGAAGCCATTGCTTGAAGAGGCACATGCGCAAGTGTCTGCGCTCTTACAAAAAATAAATTAAAAAGTTCCTGTATGAGCTGAAGCTGAAATGCGAATGGAAAAAATTGAAAAAAAGGCTATTTCTTCAAACTCTAATGTGATTCAGGAAGTGGGCTCTGCGCCCCTTTCCATGCAAAAATAAGAATAAGTTGCACCAATAGCCTTAATACTTCAAATATCTATAACATACTAATTTTGAGTAGTCCAGCTGATATTCTTCACATGTTAAAATTAAACACCATCTCGATAATATTTCTCATCACTTATGAACAAGAATTTCTCTTTAAAATTGGTAATACAATATTTAAACTAAGAAACTGTAGAACTACAGTAACTAAGCTCGTATAACTTTATGCGAGCTTATGTAAATAGTCAATATTATTCACACTCCTCTACAATTTACATTTTAATTACAGTTAAAGGGTAATTGAATAACGAAGTTCAATAAACAATCTTCAATTTGAAAATTAAGCAGTGTTCTACTATTCTATTGATGTCAACTCCTCGAAATAATACCTGAATATCATAAAGATTCAATTTCGATTACAACACTCCTCTTAAGAAAAAAAAAAACAGACAAGTAACTAGCTATGCTTTTAGGATTGATAAATTCTCGTTAAAGTGATTGCTACTGTTTTTATGGTGTTACTTTCAGAAATATCAATGAAAGCCAAACGCTTTCATGTGCTCCATGGAAATTAGGGTGATTATCAATAGATGACTGTTATATAAATCATGTTACAGAACCTAATCTTTAAATTTACGAGATATAGTATCAGTCTACGTACGCGTATTTACATAAAAACCAAATTTAGATATCTCATCAACTTAAATATTACATCGCCGAATATCATCACGTGGTAGTTTTATTCGCCTGAAAATGATATAGCTTTAGATTTAATACTGATTATTACTATTCTGTGGTAATATTTTATTAACGTTATTATATGTTGTCACAATAAACAAAACCTATTCATCAATAATAATTTTAAGTCTAGTTTCCCCAAATATGGAAAGTAATATAATACATCAAACATATACATTTTAAAAAATAAGATTTCCAGGTTTCTGAGCATTTTGCAAAATTTTTGTACTTTGTAAAACCATCGTTCTCTCCCGTCCATACTGAAAATATTGGTTGCGTTACGCAGATTGCTTGAAAATGTGAGCAAAGAAAAATATCGTATTTTATACAAGAGGCGTGTTTTGAATAAACTTTTCTCGGCCGGCCAGTTACATAAAACTTTTGGAATCGTGTGTTTCGACTCAAAAATTTGACGAAATACAGACGTACCTTATAAGCTTATTTTAAAGGAATACTCTATGAAATTATAGAACTCCACAATCCAAATATATAACTTTAGCTTAGTTCTGAAGCTATAAGGATGTTTGTGATTATTCTCCATTCTATAGCACGAGCGAAATAATGGGAATATAATGTTGCCAGGGTTAAAGGTGACGGTATGAGTGATACTTGAATGAACAGAGAGGCGAATTACAAGGAGAAGGCCGAGGTGATACACGACCTCTCTCCTGTCGCAGGGAGTTGAATGGTACAAGTTATAGCAGAGAACCTAAGTCTCTTAGATATGAATTTAAATCATATCACGAAATTCTATTCTTCTAGCTGCCGCTTCGAACAATGGGACTGCTGCAGAGAAGCTTGAAGCAACGTTACTTTCCGCTGAGCTACTGTGGGACTAATGGGACAGTTATATGATTATTAACAATTTCAAAGTAGAAGATTAACGAACAATTTTACAAGGATCTGGGAAATGTAGATATGCACAGCCGTGTGGCTGAAATATCAAATAAAAACAGGTGCAAAAATAGGAAATAGCTGGGCTCAAACCCAGGTCTTCCATTTCCTAGGCAGGTATTCTAACCACAGAACAACCATTCCGCACATCTTTCTCACTATTAAGGGAACGTTCCCAAGGAAGAATGGACTTGAAAAAAGTCTGACGGGACCGGGAATCGAACCCGGGTCTCCCAAGTCCCGGGTTTTGGAGACCCGGGTTCGATTCCCGGTCCCGTCAGACTTTTTTCAAGTCCATTCTTCCTTGGGATTTTTCCTGGGTGCGCAAGTGCGCACCCAGGAATCTTGCGCGAAGTCATCCTTACCCATTTTCCATTAAGGGAACGCTTTGTGAGCATTATGAGTAATCCCCACATAGTGGCACAGACTCTCGTCTGAGGAACCACTGAGGCAACCAAACAGTTACGCGTCATGATCTTCCGTTTCATTCCCTAAAATAAAGTTCGAGTCACGTTCCTGTCAGACTTCTTTTCGTGTCCGTTTCTCCTTTGGAGTTTTCTTGACGAGTAGAGCAAAATCTCATCTTTTATCCCTTTGCATCAAACGGAAATACTTTCTTTTTTTTTCGAAGTGTAAGTAAGTTTTATCAAAATTACGCATTTCGAATTCCATCAGATTATCTATCCTGATTAGTTCAATACCCTGGAAATCCACTGATTCCTTAAATATAACCTTCTCAGGATATCCCTGACCCACATTCCTAGCAGAGAAATCGGCAAAGATCACCTATACGTCTCGATCTTAATGAGTACTGCTGTAATCAGGATTCATACATGGATGAACCGGGAGGTCGAGATAAATTTAAAACCATTTCAAAGGAAAATCCATCCAATCATCCAAAAAACTTTGAATCACCAATGTGAGAGCGCAAGACCGATTCAAAGAATATATTGATTCTTATAGTTTGCTTTATTTAACTATGACTCACTGCTTAAAATTAAACCAAAATAAAAAGACTTATCATCTTCTAATGTAGTATTTAAGATTTCATCGTTACCTTTTTACTGTATCTTGATTACGTATTAGGGTTAGGAGTCGATGTTTATTCACAAAGAAAGTTTTCATCTAACAGAAAATTCCAAAATTATCGTGTGGTAAAAATTACCAAAACCCACTGGCCAATTATATTTAGAAGTTATATATTTATAAAATGTCTCTAATTCTGATATTGTATTCAAAGGTCTCCATTTAATCCAAAGTTTCTTCAAATCCAGCCCTTATTGATTCAATGTATTTTTGACATCTTTATAACAAATTATCTCAATTTAAAAATTTAATTCATGGTAAAGTCAAAGTAACTCCAATCAATCGTAAGTTATCACTAACATTCCATAAGATTATCAATACATAGCTTTAGGTACAAGGCGTGGGATTCTAAAATGCGTGCGTCAGCTATGATATCTTTTACATAAAGAAGATAATTTTAATTTAAGGATAGATAATGTATGAAAGGCATCAAAGAATCATGAAAATCAGGCAACGGAAGAAAAGATCTAATGTAATATAAAGAATAAAGATAAGCTTGTTTGCTAAGACATAATTCTCTGATGGTCGTCCAATCACTCGGAACTCCTCATCCCAAGTGTCCTATCTGTTCTACTTACATCTCCATCCTTACATCTTACCTCATGAATTCTTATGAGTCTATCTATTAACGAGTCGTTCTTATAAAAATCACCAAATTATCGCAAAAACAAGCTAAAATATTCATTCCAACGTCAACTGCAATCGTAAAAAGCAATGAATTTCAAATAAACGTAGTTTTACAGCTGAAGTCAAATTTTTCGCGCTGTCGTTCAAAAATGCTGGCAAAAATCAGTAGCGAATATGGGGCGATGATTATCTTTTCGAAACTCCGCCTCCAAATGAATGGATGATACTGCAATGTAATTCCTTAGTTAGTGGGAGTAGTACGGATCAAATTAACGGGAAACTGCTCGGCGAGCCTGGTGTAATCAAATCAGGCATTATTTACGGTAATCCTAAACTGAGCAGCTCTTTCAACGTTCAAACATAGTAGCTACGATCCCCTTTTAAAAACTTGAAATTGATATGTGCATGCCTTACATTCTGCTTGATAGTTCCCAAGCATTAAATCCCTGTTTCCACAATCTTTAGAGGAAATCAGTCGTACTATACTGAAAATTTTTGAATTTCGGTATTTTTCAAATCCTCAAGTTTCCTTATTTATATACTTAAGGATAATCATTAACTCACCACCAAAAGTAAACGATAAAGATAATGATTGAAAAATATTCTGAAACAAGTAGCAAGTTTGTTTGTGGCATGTTTAAATATACTTTGGTTCGCTATAATGTTTGTGATGGGATACCACTCTATCATGAGTGAAACTTTAAGCCTCGGCATTGCTGTCGTTCTTTTGTCTGAAAACAGTCGGCCATGCGTTACACACTGCTTCATTGTATACCTACATACGCAATTTCATTTCAAATTAATGAAGCCAGGATAAATTGGTGTGCGCTTTCAAATTCCGTCAATAATTATTGCGTAAATGATAAAATAATGGAGCGCTGATAAAATTCATTACAGGATCGTATTTGAAACCGATGTGCTTCAAATGCACCCCAAAGATTCGAGAGCCTTCCACGTCATATCCATCACCTCTCTTGTATCAAATGAGAAAATAATGAAACTTGCATTCTCCTGTTGAAATGATAATAGGAAATATGATCATACAAAACGCGTTCATGGGATGAACTGTCTTTTATTAAAACTTTTCGAGAAGATTTCGAGTAAACTAAACCCCTTCAGTACATCACAAACTCCGAATGGCTTTCTCTATAACGTCCGATGAGCTTCAAAGAGAAAATTGATGCTTTCAAAGCCTATCACTGAAACTAAGCCATATCAGCTATCCTCTTTTGATCATAATTTGAAAATACTCGAAAAACACCAACAATAGCTCTCATGTATCCGTGTGATGTCCGCTTTCTTTTTACTCTCAACTGCAACAAATACGACCTTCACTGCGTTCAGGGAAAATCAAAGCTCTTCGCTATCGCCCGCGAAGCTAGATCATATCTTCCCTTCTGCGAATCAGCGCACGTGGGTCAATAGAGAAACCGAAAAACGCATTCAGGTCGCGGGATATCCACACTTTCTCAAATTACAGTTCCAATGAGTTCTGGGAGTGAGCTCTACCGGGCGGAGATACATCACTACGTACGTAATTCTACCTCGTATCATCACGATTTGTGTACCGGATTTCGAACTGATGCAATACTTTTATTCTATACAATTATCCAACTAGTTCTTCTAAATTCATGTATCCTTTTGCAGCATGTATTGGAAGGAGGAAAAAGAAATAAAATTGCGTCTCCCTAAGAGATCTGAATTGTCGAGCTTCCCTTTGATACTTCCCAAAGCAATATCGTCTGTAATGCCCTTCAAATACAGAGATCCCACCTCAAGCCCCACCGAAAATTACTAAATTAGTTTGTAACTCTACAGGATTTTGTAAACGTTTCTGTGAAGCCCTTTCGTGATATTTCAACCTTATTCGGAATAATTCAATTCGGTTTCTGGGAAAAAAGCAAGTCTAAGCAAATTATCGATATGGAAGATGATTTGGATCATATTTTCACAAAAGGAGATCCTATATTTAGATGTAATCAGATTACTAAATTATACTTTAATGGTACAACACAGAAATAAAATTTTAAAACAATTCTGGTAAGTATAAGATTCACAATTCGCATTATAGTATTTGAAAGACAATGTTTATAGTAACCTATTCCAAAAAGGAAGTCTTAGGTAGTAATGTGATTTATTTCATTCTAAATATTTTCAGAAGAGAAAATGACATTCCTTTAAATGCAAAATACACTGCCAAACGTACTTTATAAAATCTAAGACGAATCAAGAGATGGAAAATTTTCATTTCCAAAGAAAGTAAACTTAAAGAAAGAAGATCCAAAGAATTCCTGTTCAAAACTACAACTACTATACTTCAGCCCAACTTCATGTGATACATTAAGCAAAATCTCTCAAAAACATTATAAATCTTTCATTATATAAATCTTTCACTTTAAAGCGTAATACTTCTAAATTTTCATCTCAACGAAATTTCAATCGATCGTAACAAGCATTCAAGAAGTGGACCTTAGTTTTCAGTAACAGCGAATTAAAGAAAGCTTGTTGCCGCTATAAAATCAAGAACTTTCCTCAAATGACAATATTTCATAAGCATAAGCTTATGGTTAATGACCTAAGGGAGAGAATCGAGACAGTTTGCCACCTCAAAGATTCTTCGCTGTGAGATAGGACAATTTTTCAGGCGATGGTGTTCGCATACCACATCATCACTCACCTGAGCAGATGAGTAGACGTCGAGGAAATTCATTTTAAATGGAGACTTTTTAAAAAGGGAGAGTGAGATTGAGGTCGTGTGGGTGGGAAGTGACGGAGAGGCGAGTGAGTCCAAGTTCATAAATCAGTCGAAAAATCAATGTCGAGGAAAAGAAGGCTGCTGTGAGGCTGGTTATGTACTCGAAGATGGCGAAGTGTTTTCGGCGAGAGGCTTGCGTAGAAAGATTTTCAAATGCGATGGGAGAGCGTGTAAGTTCAACACAGTGGGCAAGTACTCATTCTTTGTACTTTTAATCCAAAAGAGGAATATCTAAAAAGAGGGAGATTTCCCTACTCTTATCACCAACTTAACTCAAGATTGTATTTATGGAAGAACCCCTCCCAACCATGCAAACAAAATGAGTTGTATTCACATGTAAGAAGTTCTTGTACTTGCAACCGGTAAGTGAATAAATAATAAGCATATGGATTGGCAATAATTATTTATATAAGTCACAGAAATTGGGTTTTTGTAGTAATTTTCTCCCCTAAACTCAGCTAATGTCTAGCATACAATATTTCCCACTCTTGTCGGCAATATTTAGTTCAGTTAATATATATTTGGGTTATTCTTCACATTGTTTATTTTATGTACTAGAAAGAAGAACGTTACACAATATTACTAAGTTATATTTTCGTCATTTGCGATCCCATTTGTAGCATTGAGTAATATCCAGTATAAGTTTTCTCCTAATAAATCACTTGACGATGATCACCTTACAATGACGATTTCATTTTATATTACTTGTTCCTGATTAAAATGCAAAGTATACTGTAGTAGTAGGCAGTTTCACGTGCGTAAAAAGCGTAACGTAAAACGCAGGAAAAGTATAAAACCCAAAACTTCAAAATAAGTACAAAAACCCAATGAATCTTACCTTTATTGGAGGTACCGTAAGACGTGAAATATGAAATCTATCGAAGAAGGCACTTTTAAACCTTTGGTAATGATTAGATTTGAGGCCCCCACTAGCCACTTTCAATAAAAATTCGAATTTTTTCATAAAAAACGCAAATATGCATCCCATAGAATTGTCAGTCGCATCACCACGGCAAGAATGAACTAAGAGGTTTTGAAATACGGTACTTAATATTTCTATAAACTACAGGGAATTATGGGTAGAATTTTTTACATTATACAGCGACACAATCAATGTATTATATTCAAAAAACATATTATGTAAATTTACTCAATAAACATAAAATTCTTTTTTGAAGCATTAAACCAGAACAATGTGTTATTGAGAATTAGCATTATAGTCTTCTTGAGGCCCTCAGTTAGCGCCTACTGCGCATAATTGTAAATCCGCCCCTGGACTAACAGTAATACCAGCATTAACACTAATCTCACCTTTATAGGGCTACTTGGAATCTGAAAAACCATCATAAACTCTGTAACCCTTGGTAATTGTTAACTCTTGATTTACGAACACAAACAACCACGTCCTTAAAACGGTTCGAGCCCCAAACCTCGGTATTGCTAAGGCAGGGACCCAACGAGAAACATAAGAAATTGCAAGAGGGGAAAACTAGGAATCAACTATCATCCAACAAAAGAAATAAGAGCTACTACGCCATTGCAGAGAACAAGGTTTCGAGAAGTTCCAACAAATTTCATTGCCGCCAAATAAGTCACTGAAACAAACGACTTCACAGAACTCTACGGACAGCAGAATAGATTCAGAGCAGATCATCTTTCGCTGGCACTTCTTGGAAACCTCAAGAAATAATAGCTTCCACGCGAGTGTCACCTGAAATGACACATTAATTTATCGTAAAGTGACACAATATCCTAAGGTCTGCAGTAAAGGAGACGCGACGCGTGTCACGAACAATGGAGACCTGATTAAGGCTCAATTGCACGTGACGACGCCAAAGGCTACGAATGAGAAAGAGATAACCACGTTTTGAAGAATGGTTGGGTTCGGAGGCATGCGTATTCAGAAGAGAGAGATGAAGCAGGATAGGAAGAGAAGAACTGGAATAAAGTAGCTAAGACTCATAGGATGAGTCTGGAGAGATAAGAGAATATATGCTGCGAAAGAAGCACCCTTGGATCTCTCTTCTTGCACCCTTTCCTCTCCTCCGCCTCTTTCTAGAGTGACGTCAAAGGGTCTGTCCTTGACCCGCGTTTGCAAATGCGGACTCTCTAGCGATCCGTCGCCTGCAATTACTGTCCCCGTCTTTCTTTCTCTCCCTTTTTGCACTCATTCATTCCCTCGTCTCCATCTGTCTCTCCCGAACCCAAGATATGAATTCCCCACCCCCTATACTTCTCCCCCTTCCCCCCTCTCCTTTCCACGAATCAAGTCTCCATTGATTGGGAGGGAAACGGAACGTTAAGTTTTTCGCGAGGTAAAAATAAGCTTCGCTCTTGAGCGCAATCGGATTAGTTTTTCATCCGGATTCGGAATTTTCATCGCGGACTTCTTGGAATGCGACTGATGAACTTCTAAATCTGACAAACTCGATGCTAAAATAAAGCGCATTGGTACCTAAATATGGAATTTCACGGTGCTCTTCAAATCTTGAATGCTATAATAATATGCGATATGTTGATAAATTTTCGAAATATAAGTAAGAATAAATCCTAGCTTTCCGTATATCCATATGCCTTGATATCTCCTATTCGATGACATTTCTTATGTTTCTTCGTAATTTACCCCTCCCTTTATGTCGTCAAATATCATAAGAATGAATTCTTTTTCGGATATTATAAGTAATTATTTTAATCCAAATTGTCTATACTTTATTGCTTTTTACTTAAATGAAGTGGTTAGATAGAGTGAGAATTACCATACTATCGATAAACAAAGTCACTAAATGATAATTTTTATTCCTAAATAGCCAATATAATTACGGAAACCATATTTGCACAAATGTGAAGTTCGCTTTAAAGTAAACGTGAGAAATTAAAATTTAGAGACCATCAACAGCCCGCTTAAAAATCTTATTGCCGTGTCAATCTGGATACCTATAACGCACGGTACATTAGAAGCGGAAGTTTGAGTGATTAACTAAAATATACTAACTGAATTATCCTTTAAAATAATTTTAAGATAAATTCTGAAGTGTTTGAATACGCACATAAAGGATTGCTTTACTGATGAATAAAACTTTTTAGTTTTAGTCTTTCTTATAGAAAAAAGGAAAACGTAGGATACCTAAAATTCAAAGGAAGCCTTAAGGTATTTAGGTTTTAATATAAGGAAATAATTACTTCAAAAAATTAGTAATTAATAGACCCAAAGCTCTCCGAATGTATTGTTCAAGACTTTTTAAATGTTTATGATAAAGTTAATCTTTTGTAGTGATATCTGGTGTAACTCCATTACCACAGTGGAAAAAAAGGCACGTAAAAGTGATAGAATGCAAATTTTTTACTCACTTTTCCTAGTGAGCTTTATAAAACTCACTTAAAATTCTGTAAATATATATTAGTAACATCATAGAACTTTACGTCAGCGACCTGCTTAATAACACTGATACAGAATCATCTTTTTGATTCCGCTTTACTTATGAATTACTTCCCAAGGAAGAATGGACTTGAAAAAAGTCTGACGGGACCCGGAATCGAACCCGGGTCTCCCAATTGCCGGTCAGGTGCTCTATCCGTTGAGGTATCCCGGCAGAACATTTCTCCAAGTCACCACGGTGCGCAACATCTTGCGCAAAGTCACCCTTACCCATTTTCCTGTGATTACAACCAGTTAGTTCCTTTCCATCACTTTGTGTGGCCGGTGCTTCTAAGAAGCCAAGATCGAGAACGATGCCGCCATGCGGACGAACTCGCAACGTCCTTGCCTTTAAAGTATCCCGAATGGCTTGGAGAAATGTTCTGCCGGGATAGCTCAACGGACAGAGCACCCGATCAGCAATTGCTTTCGATTCCCGGTCCCGTCAGACTTTTTTTAAGTCCATTCATCCTTGGGATTTTTCCTGGGTGCGCACCATCTTGCGCAAAGTCCCCCTTGCCCATTTTCCTGTGTTATGAATTACTTAAACATTAATTTGAGTACAAAGGAAAATCAAAATACTTTTCAACTATAAGTTTTTCTTCAATTTTGCTACAAATAATTGGTTAAAGGGCATGTGAAGTGTGATGTGACATAAAGATTTAATTTCAGTAAATTTAAAGAGTACGCAGCCCAATTTGCATAATTTAGATACTATAGTTTTCTACATAAATAGTAAATCCGTTCCTTTAGTTCATATTATTTAGAATATTAATAAGATCTTAATCTTCTTGTTGACGACAAACAAACTATCTTTCACCCTGAATACAATCTTTTAATTTCAATTTCAATTTTCGTGACTTTTCTATATTATCTTTATTTCTTCCCCGTTGCAGTTACAAAAGGACAGCGCAATGTTTCTTTCCTCTCGGATTCAAACAAGGCTTACGTTTACCACGATTAAAATCCGAAGTAATGACGGCGGACCTTCCATATTAAAACGGTACGGCAAACTACGGTGACGAGATGGCTTTCGGATAAATCCCCAATTTCTCCCAGGAATAACATTTTTTAAGTACCCGGAGTCATAAATAAAAATCCCCATCGCAAACAGGAATAAAAATCTCGAATGAGGGTATCGATCATTAATGTTTTTCGACCGAGAAGAAACGGATCGAGTGCAATGATTCGATACAGGATTTTGGGAGAAAGAGGCGGAGAGGAAAGGAAAGGAAGATTGGGTGTCACGATACGCTACCCTCGGGCCATTAATTTCAATTCCTTAAAACGTCCTCCGAGCGTAATAAAAGAGCAAAAGTCAGCCTTCTATAAAAGTTCAATTGCGGAAATTTAAACGACGCGGAAAAACACGAGGGGAGAAAGGAACAGATTGAAGAGATTGCGAATGGAAGAGAAGGAGGAAATGAAAATGGAGAACGAATCAAGCTGACACGAGGAAAGGAAGACTGATGGCTGAGTGGCGAAGCGATGAATGAAGATAAGCGGTGAGAGAAGGAAGGAGGTAAACAAGAGGAATGAGTCAATAAACGGTGCAAATGGAAGAATTGACCGGGGGAAAGAATAAGAAAGTAAATAAAACAAGTACAAATTCTGTTCTTATAGCTAGATTATATGGGGAAAGACGACCTTAAATTAGGGTCGTAAGAATTATAAGCCAGATAGCATTCGAAATTCAGAGTAATTGCTGTTATCAACTCGAAATTGAGAGAAAATAAAAGCAGCAGAGGCACCCGACCCATGAGCATATGCAGCTTTCATAAATTCTGCCCGGAACTTGTTTCCGAGAAATCACATCCTTACCTTGCCTTTCTTAACCTTCTTCCAATTTCCTTTAGTATCTTGGAGTCTAAGGTAATATTATTATCATCGATAACCACCAACAAAATTTGATATTATGCACTGATAACTGTCATGATCGAATGAACGAAGCTTCAACGGTTTGTAACGTTATTATGTTTTAAAATAAACTGAAATAAGTTGAATATGGCTACCAAAGTCTTTCAAAATGCAAAGGCAGCCCACTAAAACGATTAGTTTTGGAATCCTTGAGTTTATAGAGTTTAATTTAAGAACCCGAAAAAACATTTCATTGATTTTTTATCGATAGTTAATATCTCGTAATTTAATACCAAATTTTCGGAAAATTAAAGGCTCAAACTCTTGGCCAATATAAACCCTCTTTCACTCCTCTTTTTCAGTTACTCTTTGGTCTCCTGGGGAATTCAAGATGTATTGTATGCAATATCTTCAGTTTTAAAAAGACAAGACGAGATATCGAAGAAATTTGCTGATAAACTTAATGTTGTGTAAATTATTCAAAATTGCCGAATTATATTTATACATCACGGAGTTAAGAAAAACGTTTATAGTTGCGACATTAAGATCAACGAGTCTATTCTGATATCTAAACCCTAATATATAACTCATTTCTCTTTCAAAAATAACATAATTTTAGATTATTGAAGGTATTCTGTGATTAGAATAAACAGAAAAAATTGAGTAAATTAATCGATGACGTGTACATTGCAACTTTAGGCCTAAAAAGAAAAAAGGTAAAAACTGACTGAGCTCTATGATATTTGAAGCATAAGATGGCATCAATGTGTAGGTAGAGAATAAAATGGTTGGGATCGGTAAGGAAATAAAAACTAGATTTGAAATAATGGCATACGTAAGAGTTTAGAATGGACGATCGTGTGTGACAGAAATAGGAGAGGGAAGAATGACACCAAAAGAGAGGGTAAAGGAACACCCGACTTGGAGATGGTTGATGAATGAAATGGAATCTCGAAAAGAGCGAAACCTTTGGAAAGGAAAATGTATTTTTTCTCAAGGAAATGGATGGAGAGAGGAGCTGTACATTCTACCAAGAATAAATTGGAAAGTCATAAAGCAACGAAAAGGAAAATGGGAATATTGGAAAGGGAAGATTGATAATGGGGAAATGGAAGATGAGGAGGAAGATTCTAATTTCACAAAAGGGAGACTGCCTTCCGAAATAGCAAGGGACTGAAGAGAGTGGAGGTGGGTTTTGGAGCGAAACGGACCTGACTCTCCAATGACCTCTCAGAACATAGTTTTATTGTTTGTTATTAGTAAAACTTCGTTAAATCGATGAAGATGTTCGATATATTCATTTTTTAACTGTGCTTCTCTGGTACTGGACTGTAACTGTATTTCAAAAACGTTTCAGGTTTCTTCGTTCACTTATTACGCAATTTTTATCTAAAGAGCTGCAACGTGTATCTATAACTTACGTATCTACGGATTATATTCAATAAATTGCACCATTATTGTCACGTGTTTACTCGTTTTCATTTACCATTTAGCTAGCTAAGGAGGTTCTGGTTACCCGGAGTTTTGATAAATTACCAAAAATTCACGGACGAGCAGTTTAATTGGATAAAAGGTAATAAAACCATGCTAATTCCAAGAATATAAAATTGAATTCTCAGAAATACGTTATATTTCAAATAATTTTAATATAATATAAAATAAAAACTAAATTCGATCTGAGTTTATTTTGTTATTTTATAATAATAAAACTTCAACGTATGATAGTGATACGTCCCTTCTTTATCCATGAATTAAACTACTGAAATTCACCAAATGGATGAATTTAAAATATGGTTTCGCAATTGTGAAGGTTTACGAAAACTTTTAGCTTTGGCCGTAAAGAGCGTAAACGTCACAAAACAGAAGTTTTTTTTTCTAAAGGAAAAAATGGGAAAGTATAAGCTTACGTAAAGCTAAAGTAATGAAATCATAAAGGTCCCCAGAAATATCCGCGAGAGAAGATGGAGAAAGTTGGCCATGCGAGACCCTTAAAACAGTCCAAAGGGAAAGAAACGGTGATTTGATGGAAAGGGAGCGTTGGGGAGTTGGAGGATAATGTGACCAGGAGAAGTTTTTCAACAAAATGGTTTCCAGGGGAAGTGTCGCGCGAGAACGAAATAGAAAGAGTTGGGAAATATAGATGTAGAGAAAGATAAAAGTGAGAGAAATTACATTTCGGGGGAGAAAAGGGCACCCTCGTGGCACGATGGAAAATAAATAAAAATGGGCAAAAGGAAGTATGGTACTGCAAATCGAGTATAAAAGAAAGCATTGAAAGCCTCTACGGTGACAGAAAGGAAGGATATTATTGATTTTATTCCGTCATTAATACGATTTCAGGTCATGGTCTCTTCTTTTTGAATTTTGCTACATTTTTCAGATAATATATATTTGTAATTCATTCGTTTTACATATCACATTTTTCTTTTTCCCAACGTATATTTAGAACATTTCTATTTAAAAATCTCCAGGCTTTGAAAGAAGAGGGAAGGGTAAATAACGAAGTACGATAGCCTTGCAGCTGAAATCCCGAGTATTGTTTAACCTTAGGATTTCAGCTGTGAAGAATAGCGACATGAATGGGACTCGAACCCAGGTCCCACTTTCCAGGCACGTATTCTGACCACTAAACATCCATGCCGCGCCTTTTCCACGCTGTTAAGGTAATCCTTTTTGTGAGCAGTGGTTAGAATACCGGAAAGTGGGTGACCTGAGTTCAAATCCCAGTCATGTCGATACTTTTATTACCTGTTTATCTTGGGTCTTTAGGCTATTATTTTTCTCAAATTTTATCGAAATTTCCGCTTTCTAATTCGCAGATTTTTTCCCAAGCGGATACTTTCCGATAAGATACTAGTGTTTTTATACCCTTGACATATTCACTATGCTACGTAAAACGATTTCTTATTATGGACTTTGAGTTAGATGGAAGAAGAGATATTCATGCCCAAACCTCGCTCGAATAAAGAAGTTATTAATTTATTTATATTTCACCTAAAAAACGGGATTTTCATACATTGGAACAGAACGTACTCTTAGCAAGACAAGAATCAAGGACAGAACGAAAAGAACCCAGACGGAGGCGAAGAAATAAGGAACGCAGGAAAGGTATAGCGAAGGTTGTAATGAGATGGAGGGGAAGTGGAGAAAGTTGAGAGATTAATACGGGTGACTGAGTAAGGGTTTGAATGAGTTGGATGTCACAGGAGGAGGAGGAGAAAGAGGGGGAGGAGGAAAGCGGATCGATTGGTTCAGAAATATGGCAAGAATTAGGAGAGCAGGATCGAGGGAAGATGCGGGTTTTCCAAAGCTCAGAAGAATATTCGGAAAATATAGAAAGGCTGCACAAAGATATTTTCGGTCGGAAGCCCAAGGAAATTTATGAGAGATGGAAATAAACAACAAAACCTCACCGCTGACAGATCGGAAGATAAATGTATTCGATTCTGAATCGCATTTTTCCTCCTCGGAGATTAGAAAGGGCTCTATCCTTCTGAAAACGGCAACTGACGAGTAATTACGTAGATAGGCCAAAAATATTAAGCGGAAATAAGAAAATTGGAAGTAATTCAACATCATAATAACGATTCCTCATTCTGAGGAAAACGACTATTTTTCAGGTAAAACCAGTCAACTCTGTTTCCCATTGACCCTATTCTTTTCTTATATATCTTTGTTAGTGAGTATATCTTTGAAACCCTCACTATGATCACACTGTAGAATCATATTGTATTAGGTTTATGTAGAACGTCCTTCATATACAAGCAAATCATCGTAAATGATAACAAATAAGGCTAATATGAACTTTTTCGGTATTCATTGAGCGATACTATGAGGAAATCCGCTAGCAGATTACTGTATCCCTTCCTTTATCCCTAAATTAAAATTCTCTCTGATCTAAATATCCGAGACCACTATAGAAGCAGAGCAGGCGTAACTTGATTTACCCTTTGCTTTTCATCGTTGACCGTCCTTCCTTTTTTAGGAGACGAATTGTTTCACAAAAGGAAATGTGATGAACTTTTCTTCAAGAAGACAATAAAGCTATCACTCACGCTGGGATGATCTCGAATAATGAAAAAACTCTTAGGGTTGGAAAAGATGAGGAAAGAATAGCAAGAAGAATAGCTCAGTAATTTTCATAAATAATTCTTTTCTTCTCTCTTAACGCGGACCCAAAAGAAGGGAGTCCCTGATTCGTAGACTGAGATATATGAAGGCAGAGGGAGATGGAATAAGTCAAGGATTCATACGATATTCAATTCAGAGAAAGGAATAAATTATGGAGATACATGAGCCGTGCAGAAATTTTCTTTGATAACAAATTTATAGCATAAGAGTTTTCAAGTGAAAGTAATTTGAAATTCTACCTTTTCCGAATACATTACGTTTTGAAATTCACAGAAATTAAAGTATCAAACTCTGATCACCTCGTAAAGGACCATCTAGTTCAATATCTTTACTTTTGATATTTTTGAATTTACAATTACCGCTATTAACGTAATAATTAAGGACTAATAAAAAGTTTACTCACGATTTCACATTGGGAATACCAACATTCTGATAGAAAAAGTTATTAACTTTAAAGAGATTTTTGAAATACCCTAACTGTCGTAAGTGAATTAAATAAGAGTAAGATAGCCAATGCGATTACAGAGGAAAATTTCATTTTGTACTTCGCACAGAGTGTGCCGTCCTGTAATTTTGTGGTAATCGCGTCGGATCGAAATTCGAAACTAATATACACACGCAATACATTCAAGCCCCAGAACTTTTCGTATGTAAAAGTGCAACTTTATTGTTAATGCGGTATTAGTGGATACGTAACGACATGGAGACAGCCAGCAATTTTTAAAAACATCCACGCGTTACACTTTTAGTCCTAGCGATGCATGAAAAACACGCTGGTGACATACATTTGACAGCCAGAAAAATTTGCAATGCAAAGAGTTGGTTGTACAGTAAATGAAAAGCACCTTCCACCTTGGCGCAGGGAGGAAAAAACACATAAAAGCTCTCAACACTTTTAACTTCGGTAGCATAAAACATGGAAAGAAAATTATCAGCGGCGATGTTTCTAGTTAAAAAATATATTTGCATATAAATAAATGAGAAGGGAGCGAAACGGGAGGAGATATTTGCGCACGTATCTCGGAGAGAATGACGGCCAAAGAGAGGGAATGCGCGCATAATGGCCTCGGGCCAATTACCGACTCCAAGAACAAAGGAAATCCTAACGGTATGCGCTGGGTCACGCGACTGCCGCGGCGATGAAAGCGGAGTAATAAGTGCGGAAAATCACAAAGGGCCTCTGCGATTTTGCAAGTACTGGACTTGGGTCGCGAATGAGAAAGAATGAGACGCACTGACTTGTTCTTTTTTATTTGCTTTTTCTGCATCAAGGCAAAATTCAATGGAAAGAGCAACACTTTCTGCTCTTGTTTCCAACGTCCTCCAGAGTAAAGATAGATAATAATAGATAAGAATAGATGAGAGCACGAGGAAGACATTTCTTGCCTAATAATCTTTGCAGTGCTGAGTTTATCGCTTTATTTGGCTCCGTCGCATCTCCGTTAGGAAGAGCAGTGGTTGATGTGGGTTGAGCTGTCATAGTCTGCGATCTGTCTCTTACGACACTTACGACGTTTTTAATAAAACTTTAAAGAAAAATAGAGAATCTAGTAAAACAAAGTAAAATAGTTGCCTATTTGCCGGAAAAATTAAGAATATATATACAAGAAATGTTTTACAAATACTCCTGATGAGGTCTCATTTTGCTGTATAGTGTTAAACTTTGTCAACCAAAGAAATCACAAAACCCAAAAAACTTCTTTTGAGGTTACAATTAAGCTTTTTTTCGCATAATTATACAAGAAAATCAGTTTGGCGCAGAAAATTATAATTACTCATCCGAATCTAGAGTTTACTATCTCTCATACCAATCGTTCTGAATACGGTAGGCCGTAAAAGTTGTTTGCGAATGTTAAATTTCATATTTTATAATAGTGCTTCAAGTTCCCAATATCTAACTTGTTTTGCTTTGAAAACTGATTGGTAAATACAAACATGAGAAATTTGAAAAGTTCATTGGAAATTATCTGAAAATGCTAAAAACACACAACATGCTGTTAAAAAAGGATTAGCATTGCCGAGAGAGTAAAACTGTGCCTTATTAGAAATTTAGATTAAGTTAGTCAGTCTAAGCCAGCAGAGTAATTCTTTAACAGTGGTATCTCTGAGTTATTAACGTTAATTTTCCCAAAGATGGTGACCACAATACCGTTTGTGTAAAGAGCTTCTCTATTAGCAGGTCTCTTCTATAAAATATAACAGAATATTCGAAACGATAATTTAAAGAACATTCGTCGCCATCGTCGTAGTTGACTCCAAATCCCTACAGATGTCAACATATATTTATGTAACATAAAGAGATTTTCACATTAAGCATTTCATTCTAAAAAATCAACTCATAATTCCTCCTTAATCTGTTTCCGATTGTCCATCAATAAATTACGCCAGAAACCGTCAGATAATAACTTTCTTCCACATTCGCGAGATTCCATTCAGACGCAGGCAAATTAAACTAACGTATGTAAATATGTCTCGCAGTAATAAAAATTGCTAAAAGGTGTCCGCTCTGATGTTTGAAAACCACTCTACTTTCCTAACCCTTTAACTCTTTGTGCCTTGACCGGTAAGAACAAGGATACCTTTCGATGACCTAAAAGCGGTATAAAGCGTCTGTTCCGGAAAAGGAGACGGAGAGAAGAGCAGGGAATCAAATGACCGCAACGTTAACGCAGGCACAAAAGGAATGGTTTTTGGTTCTGGGAGGTGGACCTCTTTTTCCCTCTTCTTAGGGTACGAGTGCGTGAGAGAGTTTGCGGTCAGAAAGGGTTATTGGTATGCGAAACGTTGAGGGAACAAAATTTTAAAAGAGAAGGACAAAAAGGTTCGTCGGCAGTAGACTTTCCCGTCAGAAAAAGAGTAGAAGGAGAGGCAAAGGTAAAGTAAAGGGAATGACCGAGACTGAGACTCGTAGTCGTTCTGACTACAGAAGTGGAAAAAGAGAGAAAACTGAATCATGAAACGATGAAGGAAGGCTAATATAGGAACTCGATTGTAGATATATGGAGATGATAAATTTAAAAAATGAGAGGCGAAGAAAGGTTTTCAAATGCATTATAGCTGGTGGATCAATAACTAAAAGCCTGAATAACTTAAGAGTATGTAATGGATTTGCGATGTAGTATCAGATCCATCCATCAGAGGAGATGCGTAACTGATTAAAGCTTTTCTGTTCAATCAGATTTATCTAGCTTTAATCCGATATCCTAACGCATTCACATTAGGAAGTTATTCATTTTTAAAGATTTAATAAATTAGGTCATAAATCAGAATACCTCATTTAATTCTCCTTTCTCTTCTAGGGTAGCATCCTTCCTTTGTTCTCTGAAGTTGTTTTATAATGATAGAGGTTCTGAAAATTCAGCCAATCCTCTGACTTCACCGACGATATTTACATCCGAATTATTTTAAAGCACAACGCAAGCGTAACCAATTTTCCATGAATCTCAAAATAATTTGTCCAGAAAAAACTATGCAGTTTGCTGAATGAGCCAACCGTAGATTTCTTCGAGCTGTATCTTTCGTAAAATTGGTAAGAGTAATTTAAACATGACCAAGGACTCTAAATGTTACACAGAGGATTTACGAATTCAGATCCATAAGAATTTACACTGGCAAATACGTCTGTTTAGGCAAAAAGCACTCACAAATGAAAAGCTGGAATAATACTGATGAACGAGAGGAAAATTATGAAGGTTACGAGCGAAAAGGAGAAAAAGAGATTAAAAGTTCAGGCAGATAAACACAAAGCAGAGGGAATAAAGGGAAGGATGCGGATCAGAATGGACTAGAGAAAGGAAAAAAAAACAGAAGAACGTCGGCGCTTTTTGCACTTTCTGGGATGCGGTTTTTTCCCCTACTCACAGAAGAGGAAGGGACGTCAGAGGTCAAAAGTGGCGAGATGGTGGACGTGCGGGGAAGGATGTGGAAGATGTAGTGGAGTTGGGCGAGTGGGGGAGAGTAGGATGCGCCTTGATAAATACCCTTCTCTCCATCTCCCTCATTAATCCCCGATGAAACTTTGCCTCGTTGTCGGCTAACGCTCCATCCTAAACTAAACCCAGCAGGACTTGCCTCCCTTCATATTCTTTACCTCTCTCTCTCCACCGCCCAACCAGCATACTTTAGCCTCTATGAAGCCGTTTACTTCCCCACTCTTTTCCCTAACATACTACAAGCTCTCTCTCTCTCGACCCATCCGCGGAACACGGACGCACACGAATAACTTAACCTTGAAAAATTCTCTCTCGCTCCCGAGGTCGAAGCAAAACGCACCTTTGCTTGCGTTCCTCCTAATTGGAGTGCATGCGTCTTATCCATCATTGAAATCTCACACTGGGAAGAAAATAAACTTCGACAGCAAGTACATATAGGCCCTGTTTAATGTATTAGGTAACCACATTTTCTCGCATCTCTGAAAGATAACACTTCTTTCGATGGATGTACGATATTATCCATCAATACGTGAAGAATTAGGGACTGTCTCGTAGTAGCTCAAGAAGCTTAAAGATTTTTCACAGGTCCTTGATGATTACCAAAGTACCACCGAAAATGTCATTAAATGAAGTTTAAAATATACTTTGAACACAACAGAATGTATTTCTGCTTCGAGTACTGAAGTAATTAGTGTTAATATTTTTTTTAAGTGCTTCGACAGCTTAGGTCATTTCGCTCGTGGGCCTCCACCGGGAAACGACGCACCGGGACCGCTTTCACCGAAGTCGATCGCGTTACCCAAATGACTATCCGGAGGCCCTCAATTACTAGAACATAATTCCATAGTTAAAAATTGGTTCCCGGGTTTCCGAAAACACGAGAAAGTATTTTCTATAAAT
Organism: Ladona fulva; assembly: GCA_000376725.2. Classification (NCBI taxonomy): domain Eukaryota; kingdom Metazoa; phylum Arthropoda; class Insecta; order Odonata; family Libellulidae; genus Ladona; species Ladona fulva. Next base: position 112,626 of record KZ308741.1, read on the forward strand.
CCTGTGAGAGGCAGGGAAAACGCAAGGGAAAAGCTTTTTACAGTGTGATTTTTCAGAAACTAATCTGTGAGAACGTAGCTTCCACAATTTAGCTATCCATAATGCAATCGATTATTCCTGGTAAATTGTTGCAGATAAAGATTGTAATTACCATATGTTAAGAAGATGGCCCTTAGTTTGAGGTTGTTCACAGTGAAATTTAGGAATCATAGGACTGTTAAGTCTTTCACTTCGTTACGAGACAAGGAACATTTGACCATCACCGATAGCGGTCCATTTAGTCGTCGTTTAGTTTTTGCTCCACCTCTCCCTTCAAGTGCTTTTCTCTCTCACCACAGACATTTGCATAAGACTCATGGGAAAGAAGATATGGTGAATGAGCTACCGTGGAAATGTACATGGCTTAAGAGAATAAAATAAAAGCCTTGAAAGAGTTATAGATGTGTCAGTCGCAAGAGATGCAATTATAGGAAATTATAGAGGAATAATGTGAATACATTAGGTAAATCAAGTGCTTAACCCGAATGGAATTGAATAATAGATGCGCTTGAGGGTAGGGCAAAGAAACTCATCGCATACAAAAAATATAATATAGAAAGATTTTATGATTTCGATTGATAATCATCTTTTCCTGAAAACGTCTCATTAGGAGTGTGGAGACCACCCTAATCGAAGTTTTTAAGAATTAAAAATATCATGTAATAATAAGTAAGTAAGTAATGTTCATTTACTTTCATCGTTGCGACCCTTCATACCTCGAAAAAACTTTTCAAGTATTGGCTAAGGTAAATTGATATTGGATCTCTCTCCCAAACAACATGGTCACTAAACTATTATAATTAATTCATCAATTCATCTTGATCGTATATACATAAACGCACGCCGCCATACTCTTGTAGGAGAGTAATATAAGATCTTTAGCGGTCATGAATAATGCACAGTGTGTCTGCCACCCCCGAGCATCGATCCATCTCATCTCCCCCGCCCATTCCCTCTCCCCACCACCTCTTCCTCCCACTCTAGCGAGATCCAAGAAGAACACCTGCGCCCGCATAAGCCATTACTCTGGAGCCAAGCAATTCCCAGCGCTCTGCCGGACATAATGGCATCCTCCACGTAGATTCAGCCCCCTCTCTTGCCTACCTTTCCCTCTTTATACACACACAAAATTTACCCTACCCATCTCCACAAGTTGGTGAGGGAAAAATATCCAGAGAAAGCTTTTAAAACCCGAGAGATAACCGATACTTAAATCCATTATGGACGTATCGTTTTAAATTAGCCGACATTACGGCCGCTACTCTTTTGAGAGAAGGACGATAATTTCATCCCTTGTTTCGATGATTCGTTTCATTTATTACTCTTTTGTGTAGGGCTTCTTTTGCTATTTCTATGTTTTGAAAATACGTGCTGCAGCGATGTTTTTCTCTTCTGTGTTACACAAAACCAATATCTGAGCTATAAATACTTTTGGATTGTGCGAAACAGGGAGATGAGTTAAGAGTATCTTACTAGGAGAAGATACCGTATATTACGGCAGACTTTTAAACGAGTTGAAATCGTATTATCTTAATGCAGAGACGCCCTGTAAACTTTGAAAAAGAGAGCTATTTCCTGAGGGTAGACTTTTTCAATTGAAATATTGCATTTTTGAAAGTTTTCCTTCCTCGCAGACCCTGGAAGTTGGATGTTGGAGCGATTTCTATCGCATAACGTAGGCTCCTCCATATAGTTTCCATAAGTCATGGAATCCAATATGAAACTTTGTTCTGAGAAAGTTTCCAATTCCACTCTCTTCCAAACTCAAAAGCTTTCGGACCTCGCTTTCTCCTGATTTTCCGCTCACAGCTCCTCAGGTTTATTCATTAACAAGAGAATTCCCGCAAGAAAAGCTTTGTGCATAAATGTTTAACCTATGTGATAGGCGGAAGCACATAATAAATTAATTACTGTGATATATATCTACAGTTTATGAGCAAAAGGATTATAGGACAAAATCTAAGCACCAATGTAAAAATATTAGCCAACTGCTTTTCATATTTGGAAATCAGAGATGGAATGAAATATTTTAAAAGAGTAAAACCGTTTGGTGTTCTATTTAAAAACAAGTATAATACACTTTAAAAAAGTGAGCTAAAATCGATTGCAAGGAAATATGAGCTTTGATTGGCTTTAAATAGAGCAATGAAAATCGATTTGTGACCAAATAAATCATTAAATACAATTCATTACTTGATGGTACTCGTATTTGCTCGCTTGCAAAACGCCGCCAAATTCAGTGGAATTTGGCGACGTTTCGCAATTCAGTCGCTGTGGAACTGTACGAGAGGATTTATTTCCATTGACATTAAAATTCATATCTTTTTGAAAAACTGCTAGGTGGAGGAGACAATTCACAAATTACATTATCCTGTAAAGTGAAACTTGATAAATATTTACGAAAGAAAAAAGAAACATTCGAATCGCTAAAATGCAGCTTATGATTACAGGGAAGGAAAATCCTGAGAAAACTTAAACAGACTTCATTTCCTTAAAATGAATATCTTATGCCACAAAATATGCAATACTGAATAATTAAATTACTTCTCATGAGAATGTAAACCCGTTTTGAAAATAATAGCTCCTTCCTTATCTTAAAGCAAAAATATCGAATTGGTAACAATGAAGCTACACATTCGTAGAAAGAAATTTTTGTAGAAAATTTCCATTTACCAGCAACTGGAATTCTTTCTGATTATTTATTGTCGCTTACCAATGCTTAAGAAAAAATTAATCTGCTTGAGATGCATTTGAGAACTCTTTATCATACTAGCCATAGCTACATCTACTAGTCTATCCCAAATGGCTACTGGAGATAGAAAAAACACACGATACCTGAAAATTTCCGCACATAAGCACATTCTGACTGCTTAGTTTCAAAGGGTATAAATTGGTGAGGCAAAGGAGATGAAAAAAAGCAATGAGAAAAAGAGTGCGCGGTTCCACGCTTAAACTTGTCTGGCCTAATTGGATTGACAAAGGAGTATTCTCCTCCCGGCTAAAACCTAGGAACGTTTTATTTCCTCATGTCTTTCTATCTCTTCTTCACACTGCTTAATTTTTCATCATTCTAGGCTCGTATTTCTCCCTTTTCCACCGCAGCACGCAATCACCTCTTAGATTAAGACCTCGGGAAAGACAGGCAAGAAAAAAATGCAATTTTCGTTGCAAAGTGCGGAAGGTGAATGTGCCATTATCTCTTGAACGGTCTTCAAAGGGACATCTACGCTGCAGGAATAAGCATTAAATAAGGGAATAACTGGAAGCGTGTGTCTCTGCGCAGTTACAAACTAGAGAAATGCTCCATTCCCAGGTCAGAGTGAAAGGGAATAGATTACGATCTCTTACTGGCGCCGAATGCTATTTTGTGTAGTGTGGACGTAGATGAGAACTTACGGTGGAGATCCTACGAGTGATAAGAAAATCTACGATGTCACCCACGTAAAACCTAGTGGTCAATTTGCAATTCACAAACACAATCTGAAGTCACCGAACTTCGCTCCAAGCGTTTATTTGCTCTAAGAGAGAGAACTTTGTTGCCGTAAATACGCAAGTCATATCAGAAGAAACGATGAAGACAATGACTATGAAAAAGTTCTAAATGTGACCAACAAATCTATTTTCCTTCTGAATAGAAACACTTACCGAAGAAATATGTTTCGGTAGTATTTGTCATGTTTTGGATTTAAGATCACCTAAATATTATAAATGTTGCCTGCCTCTATAAATAAAATCGCCCATCATCAGAGAATCTGATTCTGGCCGTTTGCTACCCTTCTTAAAAATTACAAGTTTGAGCATAAAAGAATTAATTAACTTCCTTAAAAACTAAATTTCTAAAATTAACTTCTTAAAAATTATCTTCCAACATATTTTAATGTAAATAATGGGTATACAAGTTCCTGCCTAAATCTAAGATGACGTAAGTCATTAAAAATATGCGGCATCCTAACAAAAATAAAAAGATTAATCAATTATATTCCTAAAAATCCTCAGATTTCACACCTTATCTACCCATTAACTTCTACTTGATTTCGATTTATCGTGGATTTGTTGGTGTTTATACTGTTGCATTAGTTCTCTTATATGTAATTCTCCATTTTAATTATTTGCAAGAGAATTCACTTCGGGTCAAGAGAAATAAATCAAGCAATATGGGGCAAGAGCTGAGAACGTCTTCGTTAGCACGCGAGAGAATCATAATTTTTCTTCCTCTGGTGGAATTTCCTCTAATCTTACACAGCCGCTCTTCTATAAATATATGTGTGCAGTAATGGCGGTCGGAAAAGGATTACTCTTTTCCTTCTCTAACAAACAGACGGGGAATTAAATCACGGAATTAGCCGTGAATCACGATGATGTAGCGCTGGAAAACGGTTCGCAGTTTCCAAGTGGGCGGAGTTCTCCATTGGCTACCGTTTCCGAATGAAGCACGCGGTACAGATTCTTGCAAGGCACGGAATCCCTCTGTAACACGCATCGTATATCAAAGGGATTAAGCCACATACTTTCGAGCATAAACCGTGGCAATTAATTATCAAAGCGCAATAAAGGTATCACTATCATCTGTTGGGTTGTTGGTGAGTTCAGAATCTTGTAGTTTCATTAATTAAAATCGGATACTCAGGAAATATTGTTTGATTTTCCTGCATAATGAAATACGAGAGTTTCCTTTGATCTACGAGTGGTTGAAATTATTCATTACGTACGAAACATTTTTAATTAAAATCTGTTGTAAATTCCAAAATCTACGTTATAATGGCATAATATCGAGTTCCTCCAACGATTCCATCAAAAGAAATGTTTAAAATTGTGACCCAAAGGATGAAATAGGCCGATATAGTTTCACTGATATCAATTATAAATTACGCATGTAGTCAAGATGTATTCATGAATACATAATCATTCTAGACCAATCCGTCTCATTTCACCATTTTAACTTATATTGTATTATATTACCTGATTAAAGTGTTAGAGGACTAGTTAACAATTCGTTTCCATTCTGATTCTACTTGTTTAATACGCTTGTATTCAGAATCAGCATATTACGTCATTTGAATAGAAAATTGATTACATTGTTTTATTTTACGGTTTACGTTCTGCTAATATTCCAAACTACAGAACGTGGATAGAGTCGTTTTTAATAACTATATATTTCATGGAGTACTGTTCTCGAAATTCCTATTTCGATTGTGCTATTGTTTATTAATTCTAGAGTGAATTAATAACCATAAAACATTATTGCTTTTACGTTCCAATTGCATCTAATCGTACGTAAAAACGTACCTTATTTTTAATGAAAACGGGATATCTCCCTAGGAAAAGGTCAAATACGAGGGTTGTTTATAAATCAGATACGTGAAAAACTATATTTTTCTTAAGTTTCATTACCGTTAAAAATATAATTCTATGAGGATGAATCACCTAATTACATATCGATTATTGCCTTTTGTATGCTTACTCATTGTATATAAATTGCAATAAAGCGAAAAAATTAAATAAATATAATTTCTCTCCAGTAATGGAGAAAGCAATACAACAAGGGAAAACTATTCGTATCCTGTATCTTATGTGACCCACACTACCGCCGCGATGTTTTTGGAAGGCGATATTCAGGGGGTATGTATACTCTTTGGAGATTCTTTCGTTCAATTAAAATTTGAACCTTCTTTTCTATCTGGAATCTCATTTATCGAAAGTCACTTTAGGTCAGAGATCACGCTTACCTCGAACTTTATTTGCAATTTCCCAGAGTAGTAAATTTACAGCAGTTCGAGCTTGATCGACACTTTACCTTAGCAATATCATACTTGTCGATCTCCAGCGCCTATAATTAATAGTGTAAGATTCTACGGAGTGAAAGTCCATTGACAGCTAATATATTGCATGATTCCATCATTCTATTTCACGCGGACGGTAGAAAACGTGTCATGTGGCGAGATTGATATTTTTAATAAGGGCTCCTATTTCGCGAAGAATCCCATTCTATGGGGCTTTATTTCTATATTTTTTCAGACAAAATGTCAATCATTATCATATATTGAGATATTTTGTTCGAAAGAAGGTTTCAACGAGATTTTCTTCCGTTATAGCCTCCATATGAATCCATAGCGTCCATATGAATTATTTTATCGGCAGAGCATGCTATTTGAGCAAATAGAGAAAAATTTACTTATTTTACGAGGGATGCCAATATGTTTTCAAAAGAAGTCGAGAAAAATAATAATACTCATTTGATTAAAAAACGTGGATTCCTAGAATGCAATGGACCATCGCTTTGCAATATCATTTCGTTCCATAGACACCATTGTACTGTGAAAATATCGTTTGTGAACCCAATAACACACTGATTGACGGTAATTCGTTTCAAGTCACATATATTGTATATAAATTCTTAATTACACTAGATAAACGTAGAATAGTTATATATAGTTACTTCTTCACAATACTTTTCCAGTATGACATTATTTCCATCTTTTTACGAAAACTCTCATCTCCCGCCAGGACTTCCTGGCCACGCAACATAGACGACAGCATCCTGACCTCTGGCGATGGAATTGTCAACTAAGTAAGCCGGGCGTCGAGAATTAATGACGCGGAGATTCACTTGGAATTCGGTGTCGTTAATGTAGGCCACGTTTCGAGGATCAAGGGGAAGGGAGGGATTCGAACTGCGGATGTTGCTCGGCATCATTGATCGAGTGGAATCGTAACGCCAAACACTTCCGAGAGAGCAACTCAAATGAAAAAAGTTGCTAGCGGAATGTAGGACGTAGGATGGGAGGTTTAACAGAGGTGAGATGAGGGAAAGGTGTGCAATGTGGTATGGTACATGTAGCAAAAATCCATCTCCCTCACCCCCCGCTCTCTCCGCTGTCACTAGCGCTTCCACGAACGTGGTAATCGACTGCATGCGCGATGGGCAGGGGTAAATGGATAAATCTCAAGAGAGAGGATGAGGTAAATGTGGAGGAATTCTCATCCGCGGATATACTTGTTGAGATGGTACAAATATATGAGGTATATCCGTCATAGTTCTGTTGTTTGATAGAGGCAGCAGGCCCTTCCGGGGGGTCTAATGCAGGCCATGTGTGACGGGCCTCACACCTTATGGGCCACGAAATCTAGTGTTTCATATGGCATTTGTAATGGATCAATCAACCGTATATAAGATTAGGTATTACTTACTGCAGCATTTCAGTTCATCCATTATAAATGTATTGTTTTAAATCTTAGCAACATTTCAATATGCAATTTTGGTCAATAACACCTTTTGCAACTTTGCCGTAAGCCTTACACCTCTTTACCCAATTTTGAACTTATTTCATCTCAAATTACACATAAGCTCTGAGTGAAATACAACCCCGTTTCAACATCTACGATAACAAGTCGAATTGCAGGTTTCCATATTAACAGAACCTCTGCTTCATAAAGAGGTTAAATATTGCTTAGAAATAGCTCACGTGCCTTTTTGGTTGCTTACAGGCGATAACTTGATCCTTGCATCGATACGGTGGTAATCAATCCCTAATCATCTGAGAGTATCCGGTGTATCAGTAACTCGGGTACCGCTTAACCTCTATGATAGACCTGAGAAGAAGTGAACAACAGCAATTCAAAAATACGAGGATGAATTTTTCACATTATTTGTTTATATTTATAATAAAACAAATTCCCAATGAAAACTTTTTTCTGAGCATTTGACTTTGAAATTATGAATTTAAAAAATGAAAATGTCTCTATAAGAGAGATCTCTCTATAAAACGCGGCATTTTTTCAGCTTCTAATATGGTTAATACGTATGATAATAGCTATATAATGAAAATATAATAGCATAATGTCTACTATGTGTCATGAGCTATCATTTGAATTCATATTTGTCCAGTTCCAAGTCCAAGAAGTTCCAGTTTGTAAAGGATAGATTTATAATGAATAGAATAGATTTCAGTAACAGTATATGCAGTTTTTTAGCCAGTTTCTTATTAACTTTAGGTTCGCTCTGAATATTTGACGTGCTTTTTATTAAGCGAAATTGTGTTTTTTCTAATCACTTCCAAATTTGATAATTTTGTAAGATACAGGTTTTTTATGTAAATGTGTTGTTATTCGTTCTTTTTTGGTTATTTCTATTGATTTATCTTCATGTCTTTTATAACTCTATTAATCTACTTTAATCATCAAATTTAGTTTTCTATCTGTAGGTTTCGCAGGTTTTTCACACCCTCCTTCTTGAGGGTGTTTTCCTGCAGTGGAGATTTTTCCCTGAGCTCTTAACTTAGGTTTTTTAATCCACAAAAGTAGTGTTCTTCATTGTACTTTTGCAAGCTATCTCTCTATTTTCTTGTTTCATATGACGAAGGGTTAGATGTAAGAAGAGACTTGTTAGTCTCAATCTCGCCCTGAATAAAGTCCTTTATTATTATTATTATTATATTATATTCCGACGGGATAATTAGCCCAAGACAATAATACCCAGAAGGACAACAATAATGAAAACTAATTTCATTCAATCCCTGAATATGGAACTTTACCTAAAAAAATTAACAAAAACCACTTATCCTGTCTATATTTTTGATAGGTGGACATAAAAGCATTTTGTGATACACAATGCAAATTCGGAAGGAAGCCTTGACATGTCTATCTCAAAACGTTCAAAGTCATACTGGGTGTAACTAAGGTATACTCGGTCGCTGTTACATTACGTGTCAATAAATTTCTCGCTCAGGGAAATGGTGAGAACAAAGGCGTCTGCTGGGAGTTTAGACAAGGTAAGAGAGAAAAAAAGTCGGCGATGGGAGGATATAGAAACACGAAAAATGATGAACGCTGCTTGCCTTTTGTTTCTAAAGACAGCAATTTTCCCGCTCGGAACACTTAGCTTGTTTAAAACATCGTTTCTCCTTTCAGACATGAGCCTCTTTGAAGTTCTTCCGCAAAACATACTTTGTGGCTAGATGGATTTTTCCCGCTTGCTTTCAGCCCAACAATCAAAGCGGGTAAAAGAATAGAGACTCGAGGAAAAAGGCTGCCATATATCGCTTCCTAGTGATGGTGAGACCTTTGAGATAAAAACGAACACATAATCCCTTTTATCGTAGAGGTAACTTCAAAACACCACGTCTTCAAATCGAAAAATAAATGTTTATAAATACTCAAGGAAAAACGGTCACGAAAAAGTCTGAGAGGACCGGGACCCGAACCTGGAAAGTGGATCTTTCCGAGTTCAAAACCCGGTTCCGTCAGACTTTCTTTGGGACCCTATTTCCTCACGAAGTTTCTTAGGTGCAGAATCACCTTCCACCCTTTTCCTTTTTATAAATAGATCATCGGTATGCGAAGGATTGGGTGCACCTCAAAGATAACGAGCCTACATTGCGTTTCAGTAATTTTGTGATCTCGGACAGAAGCAGTTTTGAGGGAACAGCAGAGCGTGATACTTTATTAAGTATTTCTGTTTCTCAAAAACAGGTAAAAAAGAATCAAGAACTCATAGAAAACCTAAAAGACGGCTTTATGTTGATAACAAACAATTGATAAATGGCGAATTGAGCTCCATCTGATCACTTGCTTAGTTATTATTCCAAGAAGAGTTGTGGTGCTGATCAGTAGAAATGATGACAAAGAAAACGAGTTAGGAGATAATCTACGAGGTTTTCATAATACCTTAAAACTGATGACTTTTCAGAACTGATTTAATCGAAAATAATGGAAAGCCGTTGGGGTAATAGTTTTGCTCTAAAAATAATAAAAAATAGCAAAATTTGACAAGTATTACATTGAATCTGATCCTATAATATTCGTTTTAATGAAGTAGTGGTCCAAATATAACATAAATTGTCATTAAATGGTGAAATACTCTAAATCGATAGTTTTTCAACATAATGATCCAACAATGAATTATATGTATAATCTACTTATCAGTGTAGTATGTGAAATCAAAGTTTAAATCAGATTTTCTATCACAAACCTGCTAAGGAAAAAATTAATTTAAAGTTTGGCATGATTCAATGTATCATGTTTCATACATCATACTTAACTTTCATGAAGTTAATCAGCAACATTTTTGCTTACATCGTCGATAAATATGTTAGGCTGTATAGTGTATCCTAATGACCAAAAGCAGATCATCTCGTTATGGCGTACTTTATAAATTAAGTTAATTATATTCTACGCCATTGCACTAAATTTATATATTTGGTAATTTCATTAGGATACTAAAAACACAAATCTTAACTCTAAAATAAAATCGGAATTTTTTGATTCTATTTCTAGTGATTAAAACTCAAAACGTTTACAATTATCCCCAGAAACATTCCAAATTTATTTTCCTACCAAGATACGGCATAAAATATTTCACGCTCTATCCATATAAACCAATACCTTAAATTTATATATTCGAGCACTATTGGAGTGAGTTGTGTGAAAACATTTCGTTTCTCGTTCTCCTAAATACGAAGTTTTTTTCATTCAAACGCCCTATAATTAATTTTCGAAGCAATCTATTCCTCGTTTACGCAGACGTTTAGAAATTTCCGATTCTATTCCACAAAAAGCGAGAAAAATTTGCTTTCCATCCTCTCCATCGTCTCCCGTCCAAAAAACCCTCCTTTCTCGTGCTCCCAAACCATTACTCCTGGAGAACCTGGTCATATATTTCTCACCCTTTACGTTCCCCCTTTTCTTTCTCCTTCCCTTTAACGTATTCCCGCATTTCTACCACGCCTCAAACTGTTCTAATTCTTGCCCTAACTCTTCCTTTCTCTACAGCTACTTACACTTCGCTAACAACCCAACTTTGCCTCATCCACTTTCATGCGATTTGTTTGAAAATGACTATGATTTCCCCGAAGTAGTTAAACCCTCCCAAGATGAGATCTGATGCCTAGCTCAGCTCCTCTTTATCTCTACGGTTCCTCAAATACTAATCAGCTATATTTCATCAAAATGTATCCTTTTAGAATTATTTATCCCTATAACAATATTCCTTCTTTTCATTATGTCGCAGCAGGTGGCTTTTAAACATCATTGTGCTGAAAACAATTACCAAACGTATCTACAACATAGGCATATCTCAGCCTCAGTTTCATGTAAACGGAAACGGTTCAAAATCCAAAGATAGAGGAAATGTTGGAAATTATATATGATGTGCAGATTTTGCGAGATATAGATCAGAGACTGCCATTACTACATTACTTACATTACTTTATATTTGTCACAATAAGCAAGTGAATTGCATTAATTCAAAATGTTCATTTATTCATTAGGCTGCGAGTCTGCATTTTGATGGTTGAATTTAAGAGGAGCTATACGCTTCAGCTGATACATACATGCTTCTAATGATATAATCATGATCAATTGTGAGTAAACATCATTTCATATACTGTGATTCGTAATGTTTTAGTGTTTAAGTACACATAAATTCACATGATAATTTCAATGCGCTGACTACTGGATCCTTGATATAAATTCCTTCATTACTGAAATTTTTCTTTTCATTACCAAAATTTAATTATCTCGCGGTTTTAGCACTTTGAAGGAAAATAAAGCAAATAAAACGGAAATTGCAAGCGCAAAATTATGCCTCGAAAGCTCGCATTTTTCGCTAGAATTTTATGGTTTTAATCTAACATATTCCGAAATTTTCGAATCGATGAAATTTTAGCCTTCTCTCAGGATTTGCGATTTAATGTAATGGCAAGGATCGCATTTATTTTTCTTGCCAGCATTTTCCCCCAATTAATCTTTCCCGTTTATTTACTCTATCGTCGGAATTTTCCGGATTATCATTCAATTCTTCGAGCGACTCGGAATAAACATACCGAAATTCACTCCGTCGCCAAATTTAAGCCCTTATTTATCGTCCGCCGCAACAAATTGCATCCATAAATAATTCGCATTACTGAGTCCGCAAATAAACCCTGAACATGTCCTCCCCTTCGTTTTACAACTCGTCCTCACCTCCCTCTTCCCAAATTCATCGCGTACGTGCACCTAACGAACACGCGTGCACCCATATCCTCTATGGATAGTACATACAATACGTGCTTCGCCCCACGAATACGAGATGGGTAGTCAGTCATTACCCTTCGATACCCTATTCACGCCCTTCCGTTTGGTGTTATACGGTACACTCCTCTACTTAATTGTTCAACGCACCCCTCTCTTAACTTCCGTCTTCTCTTTCCCATCATCAAGTCCTCTTTTGCATCCTGTTCACTTTTACAGTCCTGATAACCACACCAAAATCCCATTCCCGGAATTCTGCGACATCATGGGTGTCTGCATGTACTTGATCGATCAATCGATTGCTTCCTTGACAGAATATAGTTATCCCGTACTTATTTAGTCATGAATTAAAAATCAAACACAAACGGAGAAAAACAAATACCCATGCACTGAAAAGGTTCTGTACCTCAGCATCGATAGACGACATTAGTACAATTAGCACACATCCCTTAAACCAGTGCTTCCCATGTTACGCACAAGTGAAATATTTTTCTAATTTCGAACTATTTAAACGCTTTATTTAGCATTATATTTTGTTTTTGATAGAATTTCATAAGTAACGCAGGAAATGTTTATTCCAACATTTCTTTTTTAAATGATTCAACACGTTCCTACACTTTAGTCTAAAAGCTTAGGTTTTGGGCTGAACGAATATTTTAGCGTGCCGCAAAATGTTCAGTTAAGAAAAAAGAGAGCCGAGGACAACAATTTCGGTAAACTAATTACACCACAGATCGGCGAGTAGTATAAATATCGATTTTAGAAACGCAATTTCATCCCCTATAAACTCCTCCACATAAAACCCAATTAAATAACTCTGTGCCCTTCCCCTTCTCTTCCATTACTCCAATCCTTATCTATCTTTGGCAGCTGAATGTGAGAAGGTACTCCAAAGTCTCAATTTCATCCTTTAGAAATCCGATTGTATGCCTGCGTTGACCATTCTTTCTTCTCTCTCTTTACCCTACCTTTTCATCCTCTTTAATTCTCTTCCATTATTTATCCGCTTATCCCCATTTCCGAACCCACCCCTCAACCCTTTCCATTTCCCCAAGCCCTATCTACTCCCTCACCCTTCCCTTACATTCCTTTTCCTCATCCTCACAACTAATTACACCCGATCTGAAGAGGAAACCCTTTCCTCCAAATTCTTCACAGAGATTCATCGTTGTGTTTGCGGGGTTTAGAGGAATGGAGGGAGGGAGAGGTAGCTCAAAAGAAGAGGAACGCTCTAGGTAGGGGGTGGAGCGATGGCATGAGGAAAGAGCCCTCAAAGAGACTGAAACGACTAGGAAAACATTCTTGGAGCAGTGTGTGCACATGTGAAGCAGCGCCGCTCTCGACTGAAGAGGTAACTACTGTCTTTAAAAAAATAGGCTGCTGTATAAGGATTTAGTAGAGTATTCAAGGAGGGGAATGTATTATTCCAGAGCTTGCTGATGCGGTTTGTTACCATGGTCACGCTACGATTGCGTCGGGAATCCGTCCCGCCGGAATGCTGCCACGCTCTCCTCCAATCTTAATCAACATCTTGTCTCCATTATCTTAAGGTGTACTCGACAAGTTCTAAGGTTCGTAGCCATTTTGAATAATTAGTATATACTTTATGATTCCTTGATTCAGTAACATAGGATATGGATGGATGGATAAATTTGCAAGTTTAATCGAGTGCCACTAGCAAACACGAGAGATAAATGAACAAGAATATATCTCACGTAAGTGGGAGCCGAAAATAGATCTAGGTTTCGATCATTTGATAGCGTCTTTTCTTTTGAGTTATAAATAATTAAGTATTTATTGAAACGAAAATGGATACATTTTCAAGGAAATTATAGCTGAGGCATCCGTATCTCTCTAGACACTATATGAGCTACCCAATTTATATCCAATCTTGGTGGCATAGGGGTTAGTGTTCTACCTTGGCATCACTGAGGTTCCGGATTTGAATCCTATGTAGACCATGGTTACTTGTATCGTATGACTTATGAATGATAAATCACTAGTAACCACAAACCTAGTGTTTTATAACTCTACATTTCTTCAAATTAATTTTTATAAAGTGATTTGTATATTTTTCTAAATATTAAAACAATATCAATATCATTATAATTATTATTTAAATTAAATGTAAAAGGGTCTCTTAAGACCAAAGTTGTGTTATTTATATTATGAAATACTATTATCATGAAGTTAATATAATCAGAAAAACTATGAATCGGAAAGAAATCGTGCAGTATCACGAAGATTCATTTTAATTGAACGGATTTTTTAGTGATTTTAGGGAAATCTTCGACCAACAATAAATTTTGAAATTTTGTGTATTTTTTAAAATGTAATTTTCACAAAATTCATTACCCTATTCTGAGAGATCAATTATGATACTTTAAAGTATAGTTGTGAGTGAAACTTCTTCAGTGTAGCCAGAGCAAGTTCAAGTTGAAAAGAGTAGCAAAAATAAAACGGTACATCACCTACTTCTTGCACCTTTTCTGCCCTCAAAATTTTCATTACTAATTCAAAATGAGCATGATCTCTCCTTTTACATAATCGTCCACTTCATATTTCTTCCCGAATATTCCGCCAATGAACTGAGCTTTTCAGTAGCTATGAAAACTAAATGTTTTTTTACCCTCCCCTGCTACTTAGAGAGTGGGTTTTATTCCGACTCATTTGGTCGGCGCATGCAGCATCATTCGAGTGCGAAACGGGAATGCGCGTGAGTGAAACAAGGGAGGGAGCATTCGGAAAACGGGGGACTTTGAAGAGGGGGCAACATGCCCTTGAGGGAGAGCATTTAACGCGAAGCATCTTTATTTAGTCGGCTTACGTCACGGAGAGCACTTGCACAGCGCAAAACTCGCGAGATCTTTTATTCCGAGCAAAAAAGAGACGAAGGAAGTGAAGAAAAAGCGTGCGAAGTGAGACAGGAGGGGGGGATGAAAAGACGGAGTCAAGTGGTGCAAAAGTAAAACTACTCGAGCCTAATCTCGATGGAGATATCGGCTCAAGATGGTGGAGTGGAGAGTAAGGATAGAAGAATGGATGCAAGGGCAATTAGGGAAATAATTGGCGCAGTGAGCAAAGGAGAACGCGTAGGAGTAAAGGACTACGAAAGTTCTTTGAGGCGACGGATGAGGAATACGAGATAGAGAGAGAAACTCGCGGGACTCGCGAGATGCCAATAATCAGCAAAGAATTCGAAATGTATCTAAATCTCTGCGTTGGAATCGTCTGAATACTTATTCGCGAAAGAAACCGATATCTTCCTGTTTGTCCGATAGTATGAGCATAGAGGATTCGTTTCACTTCTGAGTCCTCAGTTTTATAAGTCGTGAGTGTACGTTTAGTTCTTCAGAGGTTGTAACGCAAAGAAATAATTAACCATAAACTGATTAGGTATTATATGCATATATATCTCGATAACGAGAAGAGACTGGAACAGCTTCTTTGTAAATTTTTGACGTCGTTTGTTTGTTGTAATTCTTTTATTAGCCTCTTATAGCTCATCGTTGTTCAGTTTTATTAGAACTGCATTGCAACGTTATTATTTACATATTACTAATTTTTTGTTATTCTACCCTCTCTTATAAGCTCTTGCAGCTGTCTGATGTGTTTATAATGAAAAGGCTAATAATATTCGTAAACCAAGTTAATAAACTTTCACCGTAACTTATCGACAACTTCAATGTATCAAGTTTTTTTTCGAACGATAAAAAACTATTATTTTCCCTTAATGCTTCTTTTTCTTGTCGAAAACGAACTCTCCTTTGAGATAGCTATTGCAACTTTTTCAACTACTACACCATCAGGTATCTGGTGCAAGTTCTATCTTACTTCAGACTACAGTGTTTTTCTCCTCCTCCTCCTCTAGGCAACTCACTGTTGTCTATCGACAAGGGAGAACTTTACGGCTTTGGAACTAAAATGTGGAGCTCCCTTTTTGTCTCTGAACCTATTACTTTTTCCGCTGCGAGATATACGACCTAAGGGAAAGAATTTTATTCAAGTCCTTAATGGAGTTGTCTACCATATGACGGAAATGCGAAGATGAATAAAAAAAGATGAAAGGAGAAGATAGTGAAGAAAGGAAAGAGGTCAAATGGAATTGTGGAAGCTATAGGTTTCCGAACAGAGGCAGGATAGATCTAACTCTGGGCAATGCTCCCTCAGAGTACTCCGTTGCTAGAGAAAGGGTGGGAACCAGGGTCTCGTGTTAGGCGCGTGTGTGTGGAGGACATTTTTATCGCGTCCGGCAGTCAGGGGCATGCGGATTGCTCTCTCTTACTCTCCTGTCACTCTCAGCCATCGTTCTCTCTTTTATCCTTATTCTAGACCTCCTCCTCTCCTCCCACACTTTGTCATTCTCCGTTCTTACGTTTAATATCCTTTTCTCCCTCCCTTTCCCGTGCTACCCTTTTACTATGTCCTTTCTTTCTTTCCATCCTGACTGTGGTTAGCTGGCTGCCGTTGGCGGCGCACAACTCGTAGACAAATGAGCAGAGGCAATGACCGACGGACGAAATTCCTAACAGTCGAAACAGCTTTTGCAGATTATATTAATGCGCTCCGAGAGATTGGTACTTACGAAAGGAAAAAAGGGAGGAATTTCTATCCGCGCCTAAATCTCTGGTGTTTTGTCACCATAGAAAAAGGCGAGTAGCATTAACGTAACGAAGTTGCATTAAGAATATACGTCCTTAACAAGATCCCATTATGGTCGTAGGTACGATAACTGATCATATATTTTACTCAAAATTGGAAGAAATTTTAAGGTTTAGGTAACGGCTCTGAAGTGACTCCGAACTGGACACGAGTGGTTATGGATGGAATGAGAAATGAGCAGGTTCATATTCTTATCCTCAAAAACCACAGTTGTAAAACCCTATGCAAACTTTTGGGCTTTAGTCATAAACTATGGTTAAGATACCTTACTGAAAGCTGAAAATATTAAAACTCGTTTTCTTCCGCAAAGAAATTTCGAATAGGAATATTAGCTGCAGAATAAAACATGTCAAAGAATCCTCACGAACCACAAAATTAACAATATTTTTAAAAAATGCAGCCAAAGTATGTACGTCTCGTCTATTCACATTATGTGTCATTAAATCTCCTAAATATATTGACATAAATTATTATCAGTGTCACTTTAAAACAACATTGAATGTCATCCTTCATGATGTTAAATATTTCCATACTGATTCGACCTTTATAATATGAAAATTCAATTTGCTATTCTCACGTCTTGTACTCTACGTATATTGATACAGCTATAATCACAGAAATTGATTATCACGTTCGATAACCATACAGGTGTATTTGAATTTTGGGATATATAACAAAATCCACATAAGATCAATATATTTTCATCATTATACGGGTAATTCATTCATGTACAAATCAATAAGAAAAACAGTGACCAGACCAGAAATATCGATTAATTGGACATGATTACAAGTAACGCATTTCTATACTATGCTAAAGTTGTATGTTTTCGATTAATTACTTCAATATATGTCGGTGCTTTTATTTTTTCGAGGGCACGGAAGCCTATAGAAGGCTATAATAAAGTAAATATGGCCAGCATTAGCTCTTATGTCACACATTAGCTCATTTATATATATATTAATACATAAATAACAAAAATGAGGAATTAATTCTCGATAAAATAAATAACATTAATTGTGTGTTTTGAGTTTTTATTCTTAGCAAAAATCTAAAGATATCATTGATGAATCAATAAAATAAATCTGGAATTTAAATTTGATAGTAAGCGGTAGAAATGCTCTTCATTCTAAATTGAATTTTAAAGTACATAAGTGCTATTGATCGATAAATTTTCAATTGATGCCTATATCATATATAATTTAATCTTTGAAAATATTTTGACTCTGCGACTCTAAAACTAAGGAAAAACCTTTCCGAGTAAAATTGGTAAGAGAGACAAGAATAACCTCGTTATCACGGGGGAAAAGTTCTCAGCAATAACCTACGAATACTGCTTAAGGAATATTTTCCAATGATTAGTAAACAGCCACGTCTCCGAGTTCCTATAGCTGACTGTTTATCAAGCACATCATCTTTTCCATCAGTCATGGTTAACGAAAACAATTCCCAAAAGGAGAGACAAATCGATCTAATTCGCATTTAAAAAAGAAGATTAATGCAATACAACTCGGACGGACGACCTTTAAATCTTCTATATCGGAGTCAATAGAATTGGAGGAAATCGAAAATTTTGAAATTCATCCTCAAGCAGAACTTTTGAACGAACTACTACAATCTATCATCTAACGATGTCCCCAACCAAATGAATAATCTTAAGGATCGATGGAAGGAAGAAATAGAATATATAAGAAATGAAGGAAAGGAAATAAATGCGGAAGAAGATAGCTGCTATTATGTGTTCCTTTCCTCGAATACGAGGCTACCTCGCTCAACCCCCTAAACCTCATTGTGTTCCTTTCCCTCCTAGAAACGCGACCCTAGCAAGCCTATCTGCAAACAACCCTTCGACCAATATTCCATTTCTGATATTTTTCTCGTCTGCGTTATTTCCACCCCCGTGCTTCCTTCAAAAGGCCCTGCATTCCAATAGACCCGATGCTTTGACATTTCGACCCATCCCTTTTCCCTGGTTCCGCTTATTCTCTGTGAGTCATCCAACGCTTACATTCATCTCTCCCGTCGGCCAAAGGCGGCATACATTTTCTCCGCAGATCAAAATCATCCAAATGTCGGGACAAACGACTTGAAGGGCATGATATTGACGGAGGATCAAGATATTTATACCTACAGTGACAGAATTGACTCATCCTGTCTAAAATTCTATTCCGAAACATCGCCGTTCTACATCTCTTCCGTTTCTATTAGCTATCTGAACGCACTTTTTCTTGAACGAAAGTTCTACAATGAGTACATACGTACCTACAATATATTACATCTTTGGGCGAAAATAAAATTCCTATGGGCGCTTGAATTAGACAACTGCATCATGATTGCTGAGGAATAATATAAATAACATATTTATGATTTTCATTCGTTAAATAGCTAATCAAATCCGAAGTTAATCGTTAATTAAATTCACCCCGTTAGGGTGAGGTACCAGCAAGGTATAGCATAATATTCATTTGGCTGAATAATCAATATCTAAAGCCAATGAACGAGTTGTATTATTATTTAAAAATGCTTCGAAGGCTAAGGTCATTTTGCACTTGAGAACCAACCGGGAATCAAACCCGGGACCGCTTTCACAGGTCAAAGGCGTTGCCAATTGGCTATCCGGAAGCCCCAATGGACGAGTTTTTTTCCTCACTTCTCGTTACGACCGTTCAGAGATTTGACAATTATCTTACAATGGAAACATGCCAATAAAAATTTCGACGGTATGGTTCATTAATAATACCACTCTTAGTCGTAATAGATTAAGCTCCCAGGACTCCATCATATCTCCTATTTGCTCGTTTCATTCATCACCCAACAGCAAGAGATTGGAAACGTCAAATCATGTATACAGTTCGCTGGGTTTATTCAGAAACTTATTTCTTCTACAATTATATTGTATCTTTCATTCGTGAAACTCGGAAAGGCTCATTTGAAGTCCTTCATGTCAATCAACAGACTGCTCTTATTTAAAAAAAGTAATCCTTGTCGGTACATCTATAGAGTATTACTGTCGAAAGCGATTATTTACTAAATTTTTCCCTGTGTTTGCATCGAACGAAATATTTAAATGAAAACCCTACTGAAAGACATTCACATTTCTTTGAAGGGAGAAATAAATGTCCATCATTTTCAGAAACGTCTATTTTAATGTGATAAAGGCTCGTTGAAAGTAAGCGCAGGATAATCCCTTTCACAAAGACATAACAAGCACCGGACGAGAAGACGGGGGATTTAAGAAACGTAGTGAGGCTTAGACTGAAGCGGTATTAATTCTGAAAAGGTGCGGAAATAGCAATCTAACATTTCGTATGAGAATTATTGAATGTACTCTTCGGGAGAACGAAACGCGTCGACTACACACCAAAGAAGTATTTCGATACCAGATCTTTAAATCACCAATACAGCTTTAATTCCAACTCAAATTCTGATCGAAGTAGTTACCTCTGTAAGACCTTAATCTAGACTGATATTTCTATCCCTGCTGAATTATTTGATTACAGTGACTTCCAAACTTTTATCAATCATTTTTGACGTATTCAAGTTAACTTCTTCTCTCACATTTCCTTTTCTGTGAACTAAAATCACTATTTTCATCTTTCAATCCGATCTACACTCCTTCATTCTCTCCCTCCTGTTCATTTTAATTTACCATCACAGATAAAAAATCTCCCTCTAAGGAAAAGCAATTCTTTTCACTCCAGAATCCTTTCATAGTCCTGAGAAAGGATAGTTATAACATAAAAAATAAAAATCATAGCAACCGAAAAAATCATAACGACATGTTGGCCTTTCTAAGAAATATATTTAAAGGATGTTTTATGAATAGATAGAGGACTACATAATGACACAATAATACACAATCATCAATAAAATTTCAATAAATCACCAGTCAATAAAAGTTCTGTTCTTTAGACAGCTTCTCAGATATTACAAGTTTCCTTTTTTGAATTGGAGTGGAGTGGAAAATTTGCAAAGGATCACATCTTAAATTAAAGTAATTATTTTAAAATGTCTTGCTATTATAGCTTATAAATTTTTCTGACTGGAAACGACAGACTAAACCAATAAGTATTACTTATTATTAGATTTACTTTACATAATATGTACTATAAACATATATACCTATACATGCATATAAACATCCCTAATACAGATGTCATTGAGACTTAATAGTCCCTCATTACATTTTTCTGTTACTAAGGAAATGAGCAATGTAATGGAATATGACAGTTAATAAAAAGGGATAAAAACAAATATTTATCTAAGTTATAAAACACAAGTTATCACAATAAAGTATGCAGTTAATGAAATAAAATATACAAAATATATGCATATTAAATTGAATGAGGATGAAGAAAATAAACACTAGGACTAAGCATAAGAAGTATTAATTAAAGAGCTACCATTCGTTCTCTCCGTATGTATGCCTATACAATCATTAATAAAGGAAAGTAATCCAGCGAATCTCTCTCCGGTCAGCTGAGCATCAAATGGAATTTCTGGCGACCTTTCTCTTCCTTTATTCCCTGCCAGTGCTCAATTTTTCGGCGAATTGGAGAAAGAAGCCGAGGAGGCATTCGAAGTGAACAGATAACGGAGCGGAACCGACGTACTTGTGATATCTCCACCAATCCCAAAGAGTCTGGGCTTCGACCTTCTCCGTCCTTACTTTGACCCTATCAAAAAGCTCACAGTCGAAGAAGAAGAGAGGGATGACGCCACAAACTCTTCTGTTGCAGATAAATTGATCCAGGAGATACAGGATATCTTTTCGTCGGTCGCTTCAGACCCCTAAGCCTTGCCTTCTCATCTAGCTTCTCGAAAAGGAAGCGAAAAATAAAAGAAATTCCCTTTTCTTCTAATAAAGGATCTCTCCTTTGAGGCGATATCGAAGGTGAGCCACCGACCCAATCCCTTTCTGTCTCCTCCGCTACTTGTCCGCGTTGTCTGCTCGTTGAGGAAACTTGTCTTATCGTTCTGCTGCACGGTTGACTGACCGCAGCCAATTCTTTGGCTTAGGGCAGCCTTCGGCACTGACCACAGTCTCCCTTCTCCTTTCACCAACAGTCAGAAATAAGGAAGGTAAACGCCAATAATTGCATGGTAGCGGTGGCAGATCAGGGGATCTTAACGGGAGATTATTTAGAACAATTGTAATAGATTGGATCTGTCAATTCCCATCGTTATGCTGCCTTTGTTTGAGGAATTTTCTACGAGAAAACTCAAAAATTGCGATTATTTTCAACATTATTCGGATTACGTTTTAAAATGTATCTAATGAAATGTTTCTCCATTGTATGTCTTCAATTCTGACTCGATAACGGTGTTCTACTTTGCGTTTGACCTACTTGTTCGTTGATTTCCAGAACTTCAAACACCTTTCAACATACTAAAGTTGACAAATAAACCTAGTTAATAAATTTTAACAAACTAAACATTATGTGTAATTAATATAATATATGTAATATTTATAAAGTTAAATCTTCAACTTCAAATTTGATCTTCTTGCCCCTTCACTTTTCACTGTACAAAGTAACCTATCACCGTACCTGCAGCTTCTTTTTCTCTAAAAGTCTATAAGTCTTCATACTAATCATAAAACACATCAGCATGAGCTGAACAAAAATACCTGAAGTATATAGTTATATTTTATGATAATCTATACGTAAATTTCAGATAATGATCTATGCCACGACTCAATAATTTCTTACAGTACATAAATTAACAATTCAACTGCACAAACTTTTGATATACTTGGATATGAAGTGAGTTTTTAATATAATAATAACCAAAATATATCAAATTGATTCATATTTTATTTCACATAAATTTTCTTAGTTAATTACATTGGAATAATTTAATTCCTAATCTAGAACAAACAAGGGATTTCGAAGTCGAAGCTCTATCAAAGCCAAAAATTATTCTATAGAACATTTTATAGAAAAGAATACAAGAGTAACTTGATGTCCTGACGCAAACAAAAATGATGAATTACTTTATTGCGAGTCACATAAAAATTACTAAGGTACTCAGTCAGCGATAATTATTTTGGCGTACTTGAAATATTTCAGTTTTCTCAGCTAAAGGATAAATTTTGCGAGTGAATAATGTAATTTCAACCGGAGACAAATGGAGGTTAAAGGGGAAAATATTACGTGATTTGGCGTCACCGGATATTTCTAATTCTATCTTTCAGATTTTGTTACAAAAATGCCTATTGCGCAAATTTCTATCATTTCCTAAAGATAATATTATTCCGATAGGTACGGAATCGCTACATATAAGTTACCTCCTTGCCAATTTGTTTAATAAGTTTTTACTTTTGAATAACTCTACCGTGGATCATATATCTTTGATATTAGATAACAGTTATAATTCCTTTGAAAGTATGGAGCAGGCTATTCTCCGCGTTATTCGATTGCGGTAGTGTATAAAGGGATAAATTACTCTTTCGAGAGGTACAAAAGGCTGAGAAGCACTGATGAAAGGCACACAACCGCGGATTGACGGAAGATTGCCGAAGCGAACAATTCCGAGAGGAAATATATTTCGTACGCTCCAATGCAACTCTTTCTTTCGACTGTTCCTCACTCCCCATTTATCTCTCTCTGCCTCAAAGGGGTTTTTGGGCGTTTCCTTGGCAACTGGGACCAGTGGAGGGAGGGGAAAGGGTCAACTGGAGAACGGCCGAGATAAGATGGCGTCGACTGGAATCGTGTCTGGGATTTTATTTCGTGACGTTAGCCTTTCCTTTCTTGGCGCAGAGGTGCGGATTTATATGGTTATAAGTCCACGTGAAGTGAGTTAGGAGAACTTGAAACACTTCTGCGAATTGCAGCGTTAGTTCGCGGAAATTGATGAATGTTCTTTCGCGGTTACAGTACGCTTAAAGACAAGAGTTTAAAGAATCGGCCGCTTTGAACGAAATTTATTGCCACCTCATTTTTTTTATTTCGTGCTACTCTGAAAATAGCCAACTGTTCGATCGCCTTCTTTCTTTGGACACTCCTAAGGTGAATTTACTTTACTATTTAACAGACGATTTCCAGCATTATCTCGATTGTCTTCGTCCGATGAAACCTGTTCTCAATTTATCAATTTATGAAACATTTCATCAAAGAAAAAGCATAGCGCAGATTAAATAAAATACCGTTTTTAAAAGCCAAAAGCCAATCAAAAAGAGATTATCCACTCGGCAGCCAATTTTACAAACGTTCGCTCGTAAAAAAGGTAACGACTGAAGCGATAACTGGTGGAATTTGTCCTTACTTAATACTAAGGCAGGGTTTTCATGTTCAATTTCAATTATAGAAATGCATCACTCTTCATCAGGTCACGCAGACGCTGACTCCGTTTATGTAATTCTAACGATAGTGTAGTATTAAAGGAACATACATGCGATGGTTTTACCCAAAGAATCAATGAATTCGTACTTTGATAATTGGCATAATTGCTAAATGGCATAAATCTTAGTGTTTCTAATTGACACAATGGAGATAGCATATTAGCGAAAATTAAAAGTTGTATATTACTATTCATGTTTGATTAAAATAGTAGGTTATCAACTGAAGTTGTGATACATATGTTTACTTATATCTGATTTGTTCAAGAATGGAATCGCACAGAATTAGATCACTGCGTTTCATTTCCTCCCGACTGGAAAATCCAAAAACAAGTCGAAGGAAATAAATCAACTTGTTGTGATTATTATCATTTAGACTTGAAAGCAAATTTCGAAGTTATGACAAAATGGGCAATTCGGGGCGTCGGCTAATAAATCTACTGCTGAAAGGTTCTCCTTCGCGCTTTGCCTAAGTTTGCGCTTATTCCAAAGGAATGATTACATCCTCCGCGATTTATTGCTAAGATTAGGAGTATCGTAACAGTGATTCATGATTCTAAAAAATTACAAGATCTAAAAGTAAGTTTCGTGATCGCTTTCTCGCTTTTAATTACGAAACGGCATTTTTAATTACAAAATACGATGTCGTAACGAAGAATTTACCAATCGAATAAATTTTTTTCTACTCTATTTATATTACATGTTCATTCTTCAGTCTTCTACCTATCTACTATCATTCTACATGAATTATCAGTTTCATCTCCACCTTTATTTCGATTTCCGCTTTGCTTCTTAAAAATGAATATACTGTAATTTATAATTTTTTAAATGTTATACATTCATGCTTGTACATTGTTTTGAAAAGGGATAAATGTAAGATGGCACTCTCTAGTTCCGATTTCACCCAATAAATAAGACGTTTCTATTGTATTGTATTGTATATTCTGACCAATCTAAATGCACGTATTTATGCGGAAGCATTTTATGGTATGCTACACATTACATTTTCACATTCGTATGCTTGAGAAGGCAGAAACCTCAAGAGGAGAAAATTTTCAAATTTCCTCTCTCACGTAGAATAGTAATATTAATCTTTATCGACGTTTATAATCCAAGCTGAGACTCAGATTTCTGACATGCGACACTCTTGCATTAATTCTGTAGAGCTTATTTTCATTCACATCAGATACATGCTTTAAAATATCCTCCTTACGAAAACTCTATCTCCACTTCATCCTTTATTGATGCCAAATCCTACCTTTTTAGCACCGTACAAAATACCATGAAAAAGAAAAAATAAGAGAAAAATCTTTAGAACTGCACACACGTCACATCGTGTTGCGAGCTGATAACAGGAATAAATGACCGCCACTTCCTTCATTTTATTTCTCTTAGCAATCGACTCCAGCTGAAATGAAAAGCGAGTACTCACGCATTTAACAGAAGGTAGCGTCAATCACGAACTGATCTTATCTCGGAAATAAAATTTAAAACCTATGCCTCGCAAAGCTCGCAAACTGCCTCTGAAACTCTCTTATCTTAAAAGTTGAATCATCGATAATAATAAACAATGAACGAGTAAAGTTAAAGTAAATTTCTATGCATTATTACTATGTATAAACAATGAGAAAATTTATTTTGTCACTTCTTAGAAGAATTTGGTAGGAAACATTGGCATGAAAATGACTTAAATTAATTGCCTTTAACCTTGGAAACGTTCCGTAAGCTCTAAGAGGACGATAACGAATTGAGATAAATGTTACTCTCCGCATTAGCTGGCTCTTTAATATTTTTAGGCACAATTAATTCTGAAGGAGTTTATTTTCTTTAGTCCGAGATCTCCTTGGTGAAATATTTGAAGAATCTTATGACAGCAATTCAGAGTGACAGCAATGCCATAATGGCAGTGTGTTTATAAATAAAATTCGCTCTTATGGTGTGAAACTCTCGTGTTCATAAAAACTTCCAATAATTATTTTGTTTAGTATCACAATCCAGATACCTGTTAAATATATTTCGCACTTTTTATATATTCTACATCACTGTATCTACCTAAGCTGAAATTTTTAAAAACAGTATGTGTCCTAGGGACAAACATTTCATTTCTATAGTCAATGGAGCTTCTTGTAGAATCTTTTCTATTGAAGCACGGCATTATCCTATGAGGCATTCATATTCCTATGGGGTGCTTCATTTCCCTCTTTAGCGAGTGAAAGACTTCCGGTGATCGTCGAAGAATGAAAAAATAAGAAATTTAACTTACGCTCCAACTCCGGCATTTGGGAAGAGAAAGCGATCCTGAGGAAGAAAACAGCGCCAAACGATGAAGAATGCGGGAAGCAATGCATCACTCACTGTCGCCTTCCTTTTCCGCTAGAGGGTAGTTTTATATCCGGTAAAAGAAATGTGGCGAGGATAGTGCGAGCGAATGCTAAAGCAACCTAAAGAACGATAAAGAATGATAAAGAAACCTAAAGAACGCACGGTAAATGATGGAGAAAAAAGAGTAGAAAATCTTTAATAGAGTCTTAGGCTGCATTTCGTTTAGTTCACATTAGCCATGCAATAATTCTTAAGATCGATAGAAAAGGGCAATTCTTAATCTCTCAACAATGGAAAGGTTGAGGATTTCAGACAGTTCAAGATAGTACGCACATTAAATAGTAATGTCCCAAAAAGTAACATTGTGAAACAGAAAATGCCAAAAAAATATAATGGGATCTATCTCTAATCATTTCTTCTTATTATATTTAAGAATTATTATCTACAATTACATAAATACCCTGCAAGCCGCCTTTTGGCGTGTTGCAGAAGGAAAAAATAGCGACATAACTGGGACTCGAACCCAGGCCTCACACTTTCCGGGCAGGTATTCTAACTACTGAATTGACCATGCCGCGTCGTTTCATTATAGTTGCAAACCGCAATAACGATGACAGCTTTATCATGGGAGAGGGGATATGGTATTCGATTTGCTAGCAAATGTGCATGATATCCTGGAATATGATCCAATTGATGGCAAATAATCCGAAAGGAAAAATCACACCAAATATCTTTACGCTTCATAATTTATTAATTCTGCAAGTGGTTTATTTGTATTAAATGTATTTTTTGTCCCATTTATCTAGTTTCATACGCTTATTTGCGCGTATCGTCTATAAATTATATCTAGGTACCATATATATACTTATATGTAAGTATCTATGTATCAATTATATTTTTTTCAATAAACTGTTGGTCAAAGTGTAAAAATCGTGTTGTATCGATTGAAAATATTTTACGTATTTTTAGTCTTCCTTATTTTTTCTGAATGCAAATATACTTGATTATTTTTTAGACTCTAAATGGGTTAAAATCCGCATTATTATTATAAGTGGTTCTCATCAAACATTTCGACTTTAGAATGAATTTGTTGGAGAGCCTAGGTGTGAGAATGCCGCAATACTATCAGCTAATTTGAGGTATATTTGCGAGGGATAAGAACAATATAAAATTAAATGGATTCGGAACATTATGCATCTATAAATAAAGCCAATGCTCATACGAAATTTATAGAAATCGTGAGATCTTTTTCTGTTTTTCTTTAATGCGAACATAATCTCATCGTTAGAAAAGTTAGATAGTTTTCCAGGACAGCAAATCCTACTCTTATTTGCATGTTAAATTCCGATTACGCGAATGTCAACATTTTAAAATGCCACTTTTCTGACAGCTCTAACGTATTTTTAGGATTATAAACAGAATCATTCTATGCGATTATTGTGGTTTCCATTATTAAAAAAATAAGCGGCGACAAAGTCATTTTTGTCTGTTGCAAGTTTTTGTTGACATGGTGATACAGAGTGGTGATGCAAGGTGATGATGTGGTACGACTACAGTTTCATTAATATGCATGATGTTATCGTCATTTCAGTTTTGGCAAGAAATTTATCAATTTGATTTCTTTCTTATTGAAGTAACCACTACAATGAAGTAACAGAATGATACCATAAGCTTCGAGATTTTTTGGCACAAAAATACTCCACTTGAGAGATGAAAATATAATACGTCAGATAAATAAAATTTTCAAATGTTCGATTCAAGGCAAAAGCCGATGCAAAATTTTAAAGTAGTATTAATTTTTATAGATGATTTACAACATAGTAGAAATGTCTGTGAACATATTTAAAAAGCGTAAGAATCTGAATGAAATATCAAAAGATGTAGGAAAAGGAGTGAAGAATTCTACATATTTATCAACCGTTCCCTCTAGTGATGCTGAAATCTAATTTCTGAGAATCAGAATTTCTTTCATAAAAAATTGTCGCTAAAACGGGAAAAATTGATGAACGAAGTGTATACTCAAACTCCAAATTTGATGATCAAAAGCAAAATTAACAGATAGTTTTCGTAATCTAATTAAAGGTAGGCAGGAATTTTAGTTTCCATATTACAGTTCAGCTAGAAGTTCAAAAGATTAAGTGCTGAGTTATTTCCAGACAAGAGGTAGAGTTCAAGAAGAGGAATATTATCAGCTTCCCATTCGGTTCCCATTTCGGTCTGATCGTCAAATTGCATTCTACTAATTTTCAAGAATCAACTCAAATCTAGTCGAAGTATAAAAAGGACAAATAAATGGAGAGTTCGATCTTTGCATTAGTCAAGTCGGCGAGTGAAGTGGTAGGAAGGCCGAAAATGGTCGACTCCATCTTCGTCGCCAACTTGATTTACCCGGACTCTTCCCATGAAATTGAGTTCTAGCGAACAAATCGAGCGGTTTTCAGGGTTCTCTCGGAGAGCGATACAAGTGGCGCACTCTGCGAGTGGGAGGGGGAAATAAAAAGGGGAGGAAAAGAAATGAGAAAGAAAGCACTATTAAACAGGAGGGAGGGAAATGCTAACAGGGAATTTTTTTGAGAGAGTGTTTCTTTAGAGAGACGTGCATGCGAGAAAATTGAAGGAGAGTTTCAGCAGGCAATGTGCATGGTGAGGAGGGAGCTTATGTTTCTTTTCTGACCCCGCATTTTTCTAGATGTAGATAAAAAATTACAGCGGTTATTTGTGAGAGAGAAAAGCGCAGGCGATTGCTTCGATTTTGGGCGACGAAAGTGAAACGGAGTGAGGAGGCGTTGGCAAAAGGTTAAACAAAGATGGCGACCATGGATACGCCCATAAAAGCCGAGAGAACAATCGCATAAATACAGAACGCTGTTCCAAGTAAGAAAGAATGAAGTTTCCCGATGTTGAAATAGCATAATCTCCCCCTCATTAGCTCGGTTTTGAATAAAACGTGGTTTTAATAGGAAAAAATTCGACTGGAATCGTTGTGTTTCTCCTTATTTTATACTCGGTTGAAAATCTTGGAAATGGATCTGCCACATATTGAGGAATTGTTTGTTGAGAAACATAATAGAGGGAACTGAAGACGGGGAGATAAAAGGGTGGGTAAAAATGTAAATGACGCAAGGAAGAGGATATGCAGAAATGAAGAGACAGACGCAAGATATAAATATCGCCAGAAGGGGTAAATTGGAATCTGTAGCAGTAGATTCCAAAGAATGGTACAATTTATATTCTTTCCTTGGAAACGAACCACGTCAAGATGATGCCTCTCTAATCTAAGGAGATAGTGTAGCTTCGAGATGAAGTAAAGTTGTCTAAGATATCACAGTTAATTTCCTTTCTGCCATTCAAATCATAATCTCAAACAAAGTTAATCGTAAACAACACGCATATGGCAGATTGTTAAACTTAAATTAGGCATTTACTATTTCTGAGGTAGACAGCGTTATCATTCAATTAACTCAAGAGATGACGTCGGTCGTGGTTTGCCCTCAAAGAAGACTTATTTACCAAAACGTAACAGTATACCGCTCAGAAATGTAACAGAAAGGTAAATAAATCACGTTCTAAGACAAGAAGTGTCGTAATGAATTCGTGTAAGCTTAATACAACATATATGGGACAATACACCAACTGTACGTCGAAGAATGCCTATCTCCACTACTTCCTAAATTAACAAACAATTTTATTAGCCTTATTCGGGGGTTATAACTGCCTTAGAGGGTTTCCACCGCTCATAATGACTTCCTTGAAGCTGATGAGCAACAAAACAAAAGGGTCAGACCGACCACCACAACTAAGTTTACTTTAGACCCTTGAATGAACTTATTAATGGAATATAATTTATTCAACAGTAATTTGATAGCTAAGGACCGGCATGTTTCGTACCTAAGCAGATAACATCGCAAGGCGTAATTAAATTTCTGTTCAATGCTTACGGAATGTCCTTATTGGACAAAAATTTCATAAAAATATAAATAAAAGTAAAATAAAACAATTTTACGTGAGTTAATAGAGCTGATAGGAAAATTTATTAGGAAGCGAAGATTTCAAATTTCTGAATTCCAATATAGGGAAGTAATGAAGTAACAGTTAATAACTAAAATAACTGAATTATAATCGGGGAAAAATCGGAGTATTTTCTGTCAAAATATATAAGTAAAAGCGAAAAACACCAAGTCTCCTGGATTTTGTAGGATAACAAGCTTACATCTTTTTTATTTCTTTTGTTAAGAATTCAAAAGATGTATTCGTTTTAAACTAAAATGCAAATGAAATTACAAACAATGTATTCTTCGTGAAATACCACGAAAACATTTTCCAGGTAACCTTCACTGGGAAGCCCTTCTTAACAAAATGTTGTTACAAAATAAAAGGTTTCTTAAGATGAAGGAGGAAAGCCAACGTCACGACATTGGAAAAATAGGGATTAATGCATGCGAGAATCCATATTTTAGAGAAACTAACGCTAACACTTGCTCAGAGAGATCTCATTAGTCAAATTCGGAATAAATGGTGTAAAAAAGAAATGATATCTTCTCGTT
The DNA here is from genome assembly GCA_000376725.2 of Ladona fulva. Lineage (NCBI taxonomy): Eukaryota > Metazoa > Arthropoda > Insecta > Odonata > Libellulidae > Ladona > Ladona fulva. The sequence goes on from KZ308741.1 coordinate 143,541, forward strand.
GCTATACATAGAATAGGAATCTATGTAATACCCGTATTAGCTTCAAGAATTTATCGTCCGGGAACGACCGATTTAAGTCCATGTCTTACTTAATTGCCATTTCACTTGTACATCTGTAATTAATCTGCGAAGAAGTGAATGAAGTGCGAAGTGAAGAATATCTGAAAAGATTGTTATCTCGAGAATTAAAAAAAAGTGATCATAATAGTTATAATTTAATTCCATTTTGAGTCCGATTAAAAGTGATTTCTAGGTTAATGTAAAAATATAAATATATTGCTGCACTTTGCAGCACAGGGATTGCTAAAAATATTAACAGAGAACAACCGTTCTAATATATTTCAAGCGTAATAATTTTTGAAGCGAAAAAGTTTTCCCTATCTCCCTCAAAGAAGAACTTTAGAACTTTTAAAATTCTCCCTCTCATACATATAGACTTGCAGTCAAATATTTATATTTTAAGAAACGGTGTATAATAGACGCGTCATGGTAGTGCAGTGGTTAGAATATCTGCCCGGAAAGTGGGATATTAGGTCGCTATTTCCACATCTATTTACATTAATTTAATCAATTAGGTTACACCTTTTTCGCAGCAAAATTATGGCCAAATCTTAACTTATCAAATATTATACTATACTCACTATATAGTATTAAAGGATTATCCACGTTAAAAAGGGAACGAACCAGGATTACCTAGTATTTATCAATTCTTCCAGCCAAGTTTCTTAAGTGGCGACTTGTCTAGTAAACTATGCTCCATTTAAATATTTCTTTTGTAAGATGGAGGGTATTGGAAGATTTAAGAATAAAAGAGCGTACAATGTGAGTCATCAGGAAATCTTCTGTTTCTAACCTCAGGTAGTAATTTTGTAATTTTCTCCTTCGTAAACCTAAGTGTAATAGTTATTTGAATTGACTGTTGTTATTTACTAATTCCCATAGAGTGAGTTGGATACAAAAGGATTAGATTGCATTAAAAATTTATATCGAGCCGAAACCTAAATTAATGAATAATCTACTTCAATTGATTGAATATCTTCAGTTTCAAAATCTTTCATGTTTCGATTTTTGTCTCATTGTCAAGGAATTTATCTCTTAAAAAACAATTAAAAATCACTAGTTTAACAAGTTTTCAAACCCTTCCTTCCTTGTTCCTAGCTTCCTTAAATTTATTTTAATCATAGAACCCCGATAAATATTCCATAATTATTCGCGACTTTTCTAGGGAAAATTCATAACTCGCATAACATAATTCATAGAAAATACTTCGGAAGTATCTCATGATGCTGTCAACCCACTAAAAAAATAAAATATCTTCTCAAAATTGGTAGAAGAAAGGGGGGAGAAATGCGCCGAAAAATTATACCTTGGGGAAGTTCATTTTTTTCTTTCGACGAACAATGGATCGTTGCTTTTTTCGAGAAAAAAATGTTACATAGGGTCTGGTTGAATAAAGCAGTGAGGCCTGGAGTTGGCTGCCCTCTCCCCTTAATAGGAGGAAAAATCCAAGTTGCCATAAATATGGAGGCAAACATATCTCAGGTTGCCACGCCCGGTCGCCCTCCACCTCTTGCCACCCACACTACATACATCCCCTCAACAAGGGCTGCCAACTCTCCTGGATTCGCCAGCTTTCTCTTGAATTAGAACTATTTTTCGATCCACCTTTATTCCAAGTATGGAAGTTCTCCGCTGTTTAAGGCTATGAATTCAATCGAATGCTTAAGAACGACATATTTCAGGGAGTTCTTTTTTCCACGAAAAAATGATTTTTTAAGATACATTAGCTAAAAGTCAGGAAAAGTAGATTCAACATCGTTTGATTAAATCGGTATCTTGTATGAGAGCATCTGATTCAGTTCATTATTTATTATCTAGTTTCCTTCAATTGAGGTTACTTATCTAAAGCGACTTTTAACAGGGTAAACTTTAATCGATCCTCTGACTGCATCTCCAAGTTTATTACGTGCAGAATCTGCCAGAGGAAGTTAAAATGAAAAGAAATGTTCTTATAGATACCGGAAGAGATCCAACAAGCTCTTAAGGCCTTTAGCTTTTCACCATATTGCATGGATCTTACGCAAAATTTGCATCATCCTTCTCACCTCTCGCCCCCGTTTCTTACATTTTCTCTCTCTGCAAACCCTTCCTCTCCGATGCGCACAACTCATTCCCTTTACGCCTGACAGCCTCATATTCACATCTATTTTTTTGGAAAACTTATCTTTCGCTCCCCCAAACCTCACCTCTTTCCCCCATTACTTTCTCTTTTCAAACTATCGACTTAATTCATCCTTGGAAAGAGAATAATGCTTGCCGGACGACATACGGCACCTCGTTTTGACCTCAGGGGAAGTTTTCTCCTTCCAGCTCAAGTCGGGCAGAAAAGAAGGATAATAAAGAAAAACTGAGCGCTTTCATCTGAAAAAGGGGAACTAGAATGCATCAAGCTTGAAAAACAGTGCCTTAAATTCAAAAGGAAAATAAGTTGCCCTACCAACTGTGAAGTGATATGAAACCACTCATTACCTTGAGTTCACCTATTTTTGTTATCAAGGGTGTTCGATAAGCCATACTACTAATAAAATTTAAGGAATATTTAAGAAAAGAATAAAAATAAGTAGTATATTTTTCAACTGCATTTACATATCATCAAATTACCCAACAGAGAACTCTTCATCTTCAAACGAAAATTTGGCTTCAAATTGGGATAGCAAAGTGGGCTGCACCTTCGCCTTTGATGGAAGCGGTCCCGGGTTAGATTCCCGGGGGGTGACTAATATGCGCGAAATGACCTTAGTTTTCGAAGCACTCTCAACAATACTACTACTCAAACGAAACTTTTAAACGAATCCTCTTAACTCTATGCTACTATCCAATTAGGTAATCATTACCATAATGGTCATAAGTGAAAGAGTTCATTCTTTGAAAAATGTTAAATCTTAGTAATAAATATCTTACTTCCTTAAAATTCTCTAACGATTCAGCGGAATCTATTTAAAATAGAGATTAAACATAGCTAATACTCGAATGTCCTTCTTTTTTCTTTCATCACCTTTCTGATTCATCTTTATGTGCTAAAACACCATCTTCCGCCGGAAGTCCCACGTTCCTTTCAATCTGTACTTCGGTCAATTTTCGGAACCCTTTGAAGCTCTAAGAAAAGGAAAAGGCGGCGAGAGAGTACAAGGGCAGCGCACTCCAGTCATGCAAGCTAACGAATATTGCTGAGTAAAATACATTTTTTAATTCATTTTTGGAATGATATCCGCACGCACTATTTCTTATCATTTTCCAGATCTATCCTCACAGATACGTAGTAGTAGTATAGTTAAAATTCCTTCGAAGGCTGTAATTTCGAACATTTGGGTCCTCACCGGGAATCAAATCAAGGACCGCTTTTACGAAAACTAATCGCGCTACCCACTTGGCTAATTGGTGACCTTGCAAAACCTCCTGTTTTCATTTTGTGTAAAATTCTTTACTATACCTAATAACGTCGATCAAAAATTCAAACTAAAAATGCTTCATTAAGTGTAATTTTCTAACATTGTTTATCGAGATAGACCGTAAAAATAAGTACAGTTAGTTAATAAATAACAAGCGCAGTCTTGATTTCCCGTCAGGAAACGTTTAAAATTGGGATGCCCTTATTGTACATACATACCAACAATTTATTTCAGACTCTGATAGGACAACTGTTTGAGAAGGACCATCAGCAGGAAAGAAATACAGCTAAATTTCGAATCATCACATATATTCTATAATTTTTAATGAAATACTGCTTGCTAAATCTATGGCTGATTTTCCTATCTCATTCTATGCGATGTTCGTTAATGGTTGAGGTTCATCCAACACTTTAACACAGTCATCTTTTATTTTGCTCTCTAAAGGTATCATCTGCAATTTCAATTGTGAAGTCCGTGGCTCTTTTCTCCTTCAATGTATCTACATCTTTATAAGTACCCTGAAAGCCACCTTTCGGTGTGTGGCAGGGGCAGTACATCATGACTCTACTTCCGTTATCGATTATATTTGGATATCGTTCGCGGAAACAAGTTCTTAATACGACTAATTCTAGCATCTATTTCTCTGAATTTTCTCTTGGGATGAGAACGGCCTATATAAAAGGAAGGACACATAACATTAGCTAGATCTGCTAAAAACGTACTTTATTTGAACTTTAAGGTAAATTAAGACTTCTATCTTCCTGCATCCTGAAGCTTCTGCGTAACGCTCACTGACTTGAAACATTTTTTTACGAAACGTGTCTCCTTTTGCAGTACCTATTAGTATTTCCGATACAATCCCGAGGTACATGACCTAGCCAGGCGGCTTTCGCCGTAGGTGGCAACTTCAATTTGGCAAGAATAATCAGCACATTGCCAAATGTTTAACCTTTTTTTTCTCATACTACATGTAAATAGACCAAACAGAAATAAATGGTTAAGATATTGCTTAGAAAATATGAGTTCCTTATCTTTATAACGGTTGAGTTTCTTATAATGTCGAGAATTCTCCTGCGGCAAATGAGTATTTACTCGAATGAGTTCCCAAGCTTCATTCACTTTTTTAAAAGTTCATGTTCCAGTCTCTAGTTGTTAATGTTTTAAAATAACTATGAACAATGTTACTTTTTCAGCCATACCAGTGGATTATAACAAATGATTCTAGCATTGGCTCCCATAAAAATATTTTGGGTATATAGAACACTTCTACAGCAATTTCAACTGTATAATTCCATAAACGGCATTTAATATATACGATTTTTGTGATATTTAAACGTTCAATATTGCATGCTACATCGCGAACCTCTGAATACGTGGCGGTTGAGCTGGAAGACGCTGAGGTACCGCTTTAAAAGTAATGCATTCCCTATTCGTATACATTATCAAGGAATATAACTCAGTTAAAATTCATCCATTTTTCTTCTGAATGTAAAATTGCGTCAATTAAGGTGGACGATGACGATGTTTCCTTCCTGATTTAACATCCGAGAAAAGGGCAAAGTATGTACATACTACTTTCCACCACTGGCTCCGATTCAATTGTTTTATATGAAAATCTGAAAAGATATTTTATTTTAAAATAGATGGAATATCTAAAAAGATAAAATCTATCTATCTCAATCCGAAACATATGATGTAGATAACATGGTGATGTGGCAAAGGAACCCACGAAAATATATCCATGACACAACAGCCAGGATCATATCGACCTCCGGCAGGGAATATAGAATAGTGGAGGGAAGAGAACACGTATGGGCAGGACAGAACGAGGGATAAACACGTTTAGAGAAAAGGAAGGATGAAAGAGGAAGGATAGAGGGGATGCAAGGAAAAGGACGAGAAATAGCGCACGGAGAAGAGCCGTGAGAGAAATGGTATGAGTATGGGAAACGTATGGTCGGGTAGCTAAAGAAGAGATATTGGAGACGTGAGTGAGAAAGGGGAGAGAGCTTAAAAATTGAGGGAAGGATAGCGGAGAGCGAAAACAGGGGAGGATTGGGTCGGGAAAGTGAAGAAGTGGTCTTGTGAGGATTCCGATGGATGTTGTATTTGGTGAAATTGAGGGCGCGTGAAGGCGGAAGAGCAAAGAGAGTGTTTGGAAGGAATACATGTGGGATGGAAAAGGCAATAAAGATATCGAAGAGAGGATAATTTACGATGCGGTCCTCTGAAACGTCGCTGAGGCCAACTGCGTTCGCTTCCGTAACAACTACGTATCAAAAAGAGGAGCGAATTATTGGGTATACATTTAAAACCAAGCGTAATTAAAGCCACCTAGTTCGTTCGATTACATCAAACGTGACTTAGTATTTAGCGTTATATAAATACTAATCAGGATGTGAGTATGCTGAAGAAGTATAGCTTTTGAGGCACGAATCCGATTGTTGGTAGTTTCACTACAGCTGAATATCGAATGCGTTTCCTAGGGATAATAAGTTCTGCTTCCCATTATTGATAGGTGATACATGATGATGAATAAAATGTATAGGTATGGCAACAGCACGTGCCAAGAATAAGAAATGATTGGTACGCTGTTGTCAATTTTAATGACAAGTTAAATCAGCTGATTTTAAAACGAAGCATTAAAGGAAAGTTATTTTTACTTCTCTTAAATACTATATCTTTTCTCATCTTCTATATCCCTTCCTTCTTAACTTCAGAGATTATTTTGCAACATAATGCATTATGTGAATTTGAATATTTTTTTTCCAAAGAAGAATTGAAGGTCTGACGGGACCGGGAACCATCCCGGTCCCGTCAGACTTTTTTCTAGTCCATTCTTCCTTGGGATTTTTCCTGGGTGCGCACCATCTTGCGCAAGATCACCCTTACCCCTTTTCTATATATTTATTTTTGTCAATGGATTAAATGGTAAATTTTTAGTCCAAACTTCACCGAATAAATTCGATTGCATCGAATCGAAAGAAGAGAAATGGCGGGAGTATATTTTGTTATCACATGATCATACCTATCGTAGACAAAAATATAAATAACAGAAACTTCCAGAATTATCTATTCTTAGATTGCGCGATAAAGTAGGAATTTTACAATTTTATTGTCTATGCAATTTTTACGGGGAAAAGTTGTCCATATCCAACTTGTCCATCTAAGTTTTTCATCTCCGTTTTTCCTTGGGTTTGCCATAATTTTTCAATTGTGAATGAAAAACGGTACAACGAATTCCTTTCGAGAAATTAGACCAACTAGAAACTACCATTTGATATAGACAAAATATTGTTAGATAATAATACATGCATTATCTAAATAGTTTTCACTCTTAATTAATTATAACCTGAAATTATTTTATATAATTTAATCATTCAACAGTTAATAATGGTGTGCTATATTATAGTGCGAAGCAAAGAAATCGGCTTTTTGTATTATCTTATAAGGCAAAGAACCCATTACAAACTAATTATCTTCAAATACAAAATTAAGTATCATGATGAGTGGATATAAAGATGTTCCTATAGAATTATACCTTAAATAGCAGTAGCAATAAACTACTTAAACTTAAAAGCATAAGCGCTTGTAAAGAAATTTCTCAAAAATCTTCTATAAAAGGTCTTATGAAACCCTAAAATGTACTATCTCACAGATAAAAAGAGACATACCGATACAACTGACAGTATCAATCAGATTGCTATACATTTATAGGTTTTTAATCGATTATTTGTGAATTGATATGTTAAAATAGAGATAAATGTTGCATTTATCAATGCTACCAAAAGAATTTCTGTGCAAAATATGAATTTATTTTACCAATAGTTCTAGTTTTACATAGGAGAAAATTACAAAACTGCTATCTAGGGTTAGAAACGAAACACATGACACACATTTTACGATGTGCTATTTTTAAATCTGCCAATACCCTCCGTCTTACAAAAGAAATATTTAAACAGGGAACAGAGCTTGCTAAACATCCTATGCTGAAGAGACAAAAGAACAAACCGGAACGCTGAATAAAATGCAGGAATGGGAAGGAGAAGAAACAATACATTCCCCTGCGAGAACCAATTTCCCGCTTTGAAGACTTCCTTACATTCTCTCCTTTCGGTTTCTCTCCTTCCAACGCTAAATTCAAGGGTTTACTCTTCATGGACCAAAGGAACACTCTCCTCCCACTCTATGCACAGCGTTGCACCGACCTCCTTATGGAATTCCCTTTTCGCAGATAACATCCCCAAGGAAAAAGCTCTTCCCAGGCCGCAAGATTCCTGCCTCATCCGCATTGGAGGGACAGAAGGAGGAAAGAGGGGGAAAGAAGGAGAAAGTAATTCGGCAAACCTTCATAAGAGGATCAACTCTCGTCCCTCCCATCAGGAGGTACCATTTTCGATCGCATCGCCCCATTTTTTTCCCTTTATTCCCCCACGTACATACACACACAAGACTCTATTCCCCGCGGTGATTGACGCTCCCTATACTCCACACGCTATCGGAACTCGGCGTCAATCCGACAGAGTGCACAGCCAGCGATTCTATATCCGTGGCAACAACTAGATGAAGAAAAGGGGTTTCTACGCGATGGATGAGGAGAAAGGAGCTCCTATGCATCGCCGAGATGCTTCTTGTCTATCCAAACACAGCCCGGAGGAAAGAATGAGAACTCTTCGTAGTCTCGGGAATGAGTAAAGATCTTTCTAGGAGCCTCAAGCACGGATGATGAATAGGGAATAAGGAGGAATTATTTTTTATTCTGCGGGAGGGATGCATCAGACGGTGTTTTCCTATTCGCCTCCCCGTCCTACTCGTTCCCATAGCAACGTCACCCGATGTCCCCCGCGAAGGGACGCATTGCTTCCGGGTGGAGCCCTCTTCAGAAAAGGAGCAAAATAGCGGCCTTTTAAATAGTGAATGCAAGTTGCATAACCTCTTTCCCCAAAGGCAAACCCTCAAATCTCGGATACGTTTACTGCTACGCTGGAAATCTTACTCCGCCAAGCAACGGTAGCGCGGAAAATCAAAACAGACTCCAATATAAGGAGCTGCAAAGATCAAAGGAATCAATTTCAGAGAATAGAGAGAGGAAGGGGAAATATAGGGCCTTTTTTTCTAAGAAGCTAATCGGGAGAGGCCGGAATCGGTGACGTCAAACCTAAATAACTTTGTAGTGTCCCTAATAATCCTACTAGAGGAAACATTTGTTCTCCTTGAGATATTTATGATGAGGGTACGTAATTCGAAAAATTATTAACGGAAAATATAAGAGAAAGGTTAATTTGTTATGTTTCAGGAATAAACGAGATCTGAAAATTATTGACATATGAGCAGCAATAATTTACTGACAAGTGCATCGCATTTCTCTAAATGCATATCTTCAAATCGATGTCTTCTCGCCGATATTTTACGTTGAAAGTCCTATAAGGAAAAGGAACACGGATGTGGTAAGACATAAGAGTTAGATAAAAGCTCCAAATAGCCGTTGTTACTGCTCATACAGAGAACAATACTTGCAAAGCGCCACCACGGAGAACCCCAACCACCGCTGGTGGAAATTCTTCAACCGTTAGTTTGCTCGTAAACAACGGCTATTTGTAGATTTTATCTAACTCTAATGTTGAAAGACCAATCACTTGCTCCTAAGTTGATAAAAATACCGAAAAATAAATCCTAAAAACTTTTGTATTAAGAATATTACACAAACTTGCTCAAAATAATATGTGATTTTAATCGTGGCAAATGTACTGAACTTGTCGGTATCTTCATTCTCAGGTACACTTCTGTATCATATCTTTAGAAATAAAATTCAATTTCCATTAATTACTTCAGTTACTACTTCAGCCTCTTTCAAAATATTTCTTCCTGGACTACAATTTTTAATTTCCGTAATTTCCAAGTCTTTCACTTGACATCCGCTGCCTTCATCATAGATCCGTTTCCTGAAAGTCTGAGAAGCCATTAGTACTGCGTTTCGTTTACATGAATTTTCAGCAGAATCCCGTCAACCCAATTTCTGTAAAATTCCCTGATTCATATGGCGATCCTCGGTATTGGCTCTGGTCAAGTTCTATATGCATTTTCTCATAAAGAACGCCCTAAAGATCTAATTATGTGGTACCAAGAGATAAAGGAATCGCAATCTAAGCAGTTTGGTTGTCGCACCAAAACTGCGATAATGTAGATCCGCCGTTGGCCCTTTTCCCCGCCCTCCTTTCCCATATTTGATCCTATGCTAGGACACTCTGCTTCTTTGTTTATCATTCCTTTATTTAGAAATGTAGAGCAGCGGCAGCTATGAGCGACAGCTGACGGAGAGAGAGAGACGCGGTTAATCGATAGCACTGTTGAGCGAACGTGGCAATATTTTTTAGATTACATAACTACAGACAGCGATACATATTATATTAACGATAGAACTAAATGAATTTTAAGAATTTGACTCATTGATCTAATTGAGAGAATGATTTTAGGACGGAAAAATCGTATTCTGCACAAAGTAATCATCATGAAATTGAACTGTACTGGATAATCCAGAGAAGGCCAATAGGTTCGTACCCCTTCATGACTTGCAAAACAAGCAATTTGCTTACGGTATGAATTGGAAATCGACCTGATAACTAACTGCGAAGTATATCTATGTTATTTCTATATCCATTGGATTTTCACCTGTTAATTGGTGAGAATCAAAGACTTAAGATTTTCACTCCTTAAAGATGAGTATATGGGATGCTGCCAGAAAAATCCCCCTATAGAAAGTTTCCAGACTTGCCATTGATGAAACCCTACATTAATAAATGATTGAATGTACAGATATTTCTATATTTACTTTATTTATATACAGCTATTAGCTGTTAAATTGGTTCTGGCTTTACTCATAACCGATATAAACGAGTGTACTGTTTTAACTGGTATCATAGCATTAATTCGGCCAATCAATACTACCCGAAAAGATCAAATCAACTACAGGCAATATAATTTGACGTACCAGAAGGAATTTTATCCTGAAGGCTAAGAATCCATTTGATTCCAATTTTACTCGAGTTTAGATATTCGATCTCTTCCTTTTATTGAATGCCTCAGGCAGCGTTGATACAAAATACGAAATAAAATATGCATGACGTATTCCACCATTTCCTTCAATTCTAGAAGATTTCTGAACCTGACAGCAACTCACTCTCGAGGAGGCGGAGAATGGAATAAACAGGAAAATCACCAGTAAAGCCAAATCCGTCTAGTAGAACGCGACCTCGATCCAGACGGATATCAAATTCCCTAGACAGCTTAGAGAAGTCGGAGGTTTTGAGTTTGACTCCATCCTACCAATCGAGGACGCGATCTAAAATTGAATATGAATGAGAAGATTTCTCATTTTCTTTCATTTCCCCTCATTCTCTCCAAAGGGAAGCTCAGAGATAAATCCTGGAAGTGGAAGGATATGAAGTTTTTCGACACGCGATCCAATTTAGAGCTCGGAGGCAATAAAATATATGGGCATGAACACTCACGTTTCCTCCACAGCAATTTGTTTCGCGGTTATAGATTTTCAGATAGGTGACCTATTTTCCATGAACAACGAGTTCAAGAGCAAATTCTTTATACCGAGAGGTCTTTACGAAATAAACGCAGATGGAGGAGTTATGAGATAAGAGGCGGAAATCCTTTCGTCAAGTTCCTCGGATCGTTCGCTGTCACCATAAATAAACGCGGAAACCCTCGCCAGAACCCGGCATTGGTTAATTCAACGTCTTGGACAAGTGCATCTCATGCCACTCTTTGTTTCCAGAGAAGATGTTGTGAGATAATTGCAGGTAATTTATGAGCAGAATAAAGTTCTATTTGAATACAAGTTCTACTTGTCGAATTCAAAAGTGAGCAAAATTAAAAGGCAATTATAATTTCCGTTATTTCGATGTTTCAAGCTAGACCCGAAAACAACTGAGATGTGAGTCAAGATACAAATTGCGATAAAGCAATACTGGCCGATTAAAAATAAACCAATAAATTTTAAACTCGATGGAATCAGCCTCGATTTTGTGAAACTCCATAACTTTAATGATTAGAATGAATATGTTTCAGAGAAATTTCTGTAAACTTACGAAACATAAACATAGTTATTCTAATCATTAATATCATTGAGTTTCACAAAATCGTGGCTGATTCCATCGAATTTAAAATTTATACGTTTCATTTTTAATCGGCCAATAACTTAAAACTGTTATTCTAACCATTAATGAAGAAAATTTGTCTTCGAATAACTAGAGATTACGTCTCGTTTGCGATTAACTAAAATGTAACTCGTTTTTTTATTTCAACAATTCAATAATCGGATACATGACTGAAAAATTATTTTTTCTAAGCTACCATTGCAGCGAAACATTATTTAAATCAATCAAAATCACGAGGCATGAGATTCAATAAACTGAGGCAGCAAAATATTAATATCGCAGTACCAACGTATCGCACTTCAACAAATCTATTTCTTCAAAATTTCCTAACATCCTTGGTGTAGGATAAAAACCCCCTTCGCGAAGACACGCTCCCGTCGCTGAGGGACAAGCAAACAAACTCGAAAGATACACGAATTTCATGCGCGCCGTATATTACGGGTAAATCCAGACACTAACCCTCTGCCAGACGAAACAAAAACATCCTGAAAGCTTAAGCGCACATTTTCTCCCTGTAAATGCCTCGCTAATCGGTTGCAGTTGTGATTTTTAGGCGACGTTGCGTGTTAGGTTGCAGGTGAAGTTGTGTTGGAGCATCGAAGGTGCACGACCGAGGATGAGCTAGAGAGGTGGAGCAGAGGAGAATCCTGGCTCCGGGTGCAGATGATGTCGAGATAGCGACTGATGCCCACACTCCTTTCGACTCCTCCGACGATATATAATTCCAATCCCCGCCCCCTACAGTACGTTTCCTCTACAAATTCCACGACCGCCACCGACACCACCTGCCCGTGCATAAATTGGTGGTTTCAACGCACGGCGGGAGGAATGTGGGGAAGGAACGGGAGAGAGTAGATAACGATGCCTATATATCCTTCCGGTTAGGGAAACTCACTGCCGCAAGGAATGTAAAAGATAAGCGGTGATCACAAAAATATCTAAGACTAAAGTAATTGAGCAGACGATTCTTACACAGGATTACCGAAATCGGCGAGTTACCTATTTTCTAGGGTATGCAATTAGTAGGTGTAAGCCAAAAAAATAAGAAAAAGTGATTCCTTTCCAATATGTACGCTTAACAAGTTCTGCAAATCTATATCAACTTCATTTATGATAATCAATTTCGAAAATGAATTCGAGATGAAAATGCATCTCAGGATGATTACAGATTCCGGAAAATATTGAATGTTGCAAGAAATAAGACTATCATTCCAGAAGAGGCGCTCTTTGCTTTAACTATAAAATGACAAAAAATATTTTTCTAAGGAAATTTTCTAAGGTGCACGCCTTTACATTCAAAACCACCTTTAAACCTTTTCATTTGATTATCCGGAGGGCTCTCCTTTTCAATATTTTGTAAAGTCGTTGACTCTCCGAGGTCGTCGTTGTGAAGGATGCCAGACCGTCGTACGTAATCACACACCCTTACCTACCAAGTCTGCCTTCAACGGTGTGACCATAATCTCTGACCGAATAGCTCAATAGATAGAACAATAAACGAGCAATCAAGAGAACCGGGTTTGATTCCCGGTCTCGACAACTTTTTTCACTTGGAAAATTTCCTAGGTGCCTTTTCGTTTAAAATCACCTTTAACTCTTCTACGTCTATTCTAAGGCTATTATTATCTACTGCGTTTAAGTTAACCCGGAAATTGGGCCCTATGGTTTTGTAAGAGATAAAAGATTTTGTTTATGAATTCTTTAAACAAAAGAGAAAATTCAGAAATGAGCCCAGAGATAGCTGAATTAGAGATGAAATAGCTGTACAATGAAGCGTAAAGTAACATTACATTTGATGAGAGCACAAAGTTGTTGAAAAGCAGGATTGAGGAAGTTTATCCTAATTAGTACAATATTATCATCGCTTCTACATCAATCTTAAAATATTTCTAAAAGAATTTTACTCGGCAATCACATGAACTAACAGAAGCTTAATAATAAACACATTGGTCGCATTTTTTTCAGTTTATTCTTCCGTTTTCCACTCCAGAATTTCATTTTGTTCACATGGAGATGTGAACCTGCGTAAACAAATACACCGGTGGCATGCATATTTAAATTCTATATCGATAGGGGAACACAAGACCAACGACGCATTCCCTCGACATGCGCGGTAATAAAAGAATCTCTGCCATTCCGCAATTCCCTTAGGACCATTATTAAAAGACCCTCATGGTAGCAGCGATGGTTGCCACGGGAATGATGGTAGGGATATAGTGACGGGGATATTGAGTAGGAGTAGAGAGGAAGATGGGAAAATTTGAGGCTTCGACCAATGGAAGGGTGTTTGGGGAAAACGAGAGAGGTATTTGATGGGGATGTGCGATGGTATGGGTGAACGAGGATGGCTGGGGGAATAGAGCCATTGGGGGAGAGAGAGAGAAAGAAATAAAAGTTCGGGGACGCCTCTCGGTAATGGCCAGTTGGAGGCTTGATGGGAGCAAGATGTGTGCAGAGGAGGGAATTTGGTACCGACGACGCGGAAGCCTGCGACGAAATCGGGATGGGAACGTATGCGGCGTAGCGATGGGTGAAAACAAATGAAAAAACAAGGGAGACATATGAAAGCGTGGATTTGCTTCGGGCGTGGCCGGTGGGGAGAAAGCAAAAGCGCAAGCCGGGGAGTTCCCCATAGCACACGTTTGGGTCCCCGATAATTTTGGCTTCAGATCTCGATGGAAACCTTCCTTTTTTGTCGGTGTCGGCAGGTGAAGGGATGTTGCGGCGAGTTTGAGCACCGTTGGTCGTACAAAGTGAATGCTGGCTGGGAAAAAAATGAAACGCAACAGATAAGGAGACTCATGCTACACAAACTCGCCTTTGTACTTTCTAGTTGTCGGTGGACGCACAACTAGCCTCTCATTTCCCTTCCCTTCCGGCCATCCAGTGACTTTCCTCGATAATATCCATCCCTATCGACTTCTTACGATTTCTGCCCTCCCTAATACTCCTCCGGCTCTCCTGTAATCGACGAGCGCTTGTTAGCAGGGGAGGTAGGGTTGCAGGACGAAGGATGTTTATCTCTTTGTGGTTTATTGTGTCCGGCATTGCTTCTCCAACCATGCAATGGGTGATTACAGCGCCATTATTTCGGCCATTATGTGAGGGTTCAATGCAAGGATGGAGAGGGAGAAATGTGGATAGACGGGAAATTGAGGTGGAGAGGGGGTTTCAATAGGGAAATGAGAGAAAGGTGAGTAAAAGGGGAGAATGAGGAAGATAGGCGATGGAGAGTTCCGAAATATCATAAGAGCCTGAAAATGGAGTTGAATAGTTAAGTAAGTCAGAATTAACTGTTGAACCTTTACTAAAGAATATTTGGGATAGGATGAAGAAAACGATTTTGATATAACGGTAAATGTTTTTAAAACGACGAGAAACTTGTTAAATTCCATCAATTTTTATTCTTTGAATAAGATTGATAAGAATCAGTCTTCACGACAAGAAAATAAATATTTATCTACATTATTCGGAAATGATTTTAAAATTTACTTGACAATTGGTTAGTACTTCAAAAAACAAACAGCTTTTTACGAGTATATCCAACTGATAAACACCCCCGTCAAGTATGATGGAACTTATTTTAAAATATATCTGTTATTTTATACATCTGGTCTTCCTAAGCCAGAAAATGTCAATTGTTGGTATTTATAAATATGACCGACAGATAGTTTGATTGATAAGGCATAAATTTGGTATGCATTTGCCCATAATTAAATGTATGAAGGACTATCTTGTCAATTGTCATTATGAAGTCAACATTCATAAATCTTTTGTATACTTCAACTTTAAACCATGAAATTTTTAGGAAAAATACTATCATCTTGTAACCGTAAATTCCAAGCGTAGTCTTGAGGAATAAGATATTTAGCTCGGTATTGTTAATCGGGTTTGGTAAACGCCCCCGTCAAGCAGGTTGGATTTATGATAACTGGATATGCAACCTAGTCATACCCTATTTTTTAATAGATATTAATCAGGATAGAGTTTAAGCTTAGAATATTAGTGGAGTTCCGAAAATTTACAAACACGATTTCGTCAAACACTATGCAGCTCGTGAGATTTACGTAAGCTCGCAGTTTTAACATCTCTTTTGCGTTCATATTTCATTCCTGTCCCAATAATCTTCCCTTTTTCTCTCCATAATATTTCTTCATCGTGTTGATCGCGATAAATCAACATATAAATGTCCTTTAGTAAATCGGATTGATTAAGAAACACTCACATATGGCCCTATGCTAGTCCCAGCGATTTAAACATCATGCTTTAATTTTAAAATATATCTGTGAATCCCTAAACCAGAAAGTGTCCCTCGTAAAACCAAAATAACCCAATATATTTATTACCGGTTGAGGGTTTATCTGATCCTGGATAAATTAAAAATAAATTTGATAATAATTAAATAATTGTACGGAATATTTTGTGAGTTATAACTATGAGATTGGAGATTCAATGGAAATAAGATCAATTCTTCTCTTAATATTATAAGATAGTATATGGTCCAAAAGTGATGGTTTTCCTTGAATTCATCAGGAAGAAGGATATGTACTACTATGTAAATTAGTCTCTCTGTGAGCCAGCCCTTCGAAGAACGAGGTAAACTCTACCTTGATCTCTATTGACTTGCGTTATTCTCTACACTTGCAGATATTCTAGTTTTACAGCTTTTACGCTGCATGTTTCAACTATTGCAAATGAATAAGGTTAGCAAGAAAAACTGAGAAGTTTTAAAGTATTACACGGGACTGTCGACATTTGAAGTAATAGCACAGCTATTGAGATATTAATCCTTGAATCTCGGAAAAATTTTAGATCGGTTTCGGGGCCTACTTTAGCAAAAACTCCAGATGAATATTATACTGAATTATTTTAAATCATGCGTAATATAATCCTTAATAAAATGAGCGGGACAAAATTGAAGAAGAGAAACAATATCGGGATTAAAGAGTATAAATGTGAGGAAAAAAGAGACCCGCTAAAGAAGATTTGTAAATTGCATGGAAGGAAGACGCATGGCTGATTTCCACGGGAACATAAGCGATCGGCAAAGAGAGAGAAGGATTTCCGCTCACGCACGCAGATGAAAGAGGAGAGGAAATCGGTGGGAGCAAAATCAAAGAAGGGGTGGAGAGCGTGTTGTCAAAAGAGGGCTGCAGTTACGGAGGAAAAGGGTTTGGAACACAAAGACGAGGACGGTAAATAGAGGAAGACGCAAAGAGGAGATCATAGAGTGGGTGCAACGAGTCGCAGAAAAAGAGAGGAAAGAAAAAAAGGCTCATTGGAAAGAATGGCAAAATGGTGGTTAATTGAAAGGAAAAGAAAGAATGAGGGAGAATAGGGGGTGGGAGAGGGAAGAGGCGCGGGTGGTAAAGAAGTGAAACTGATGAAATAAAAAAACCGTTCCCTTTGGAGAAGAAGAGAAATTGAGGTGAGGATGCTGAATTCCTTTCTGCTTTCTTTCCCCTTTATCCCCCTCTTAATGTTCCGTTTTCATCCTCTAAGCTTTACTTTCTATTCGTACGCGACTCTTCGCTTTCATCTTTATTCATTCATCGAACGGTCTTCTCTTTTCACGTTTATAGTTAGGAATTGTAGAGTTACGCTCCAGAACCGAACGTTTTTACATTTTTAAAAAAGCCGTATCAAAGTCCTCGAAAAAAATTCCTGTAGCAGGAAGTTGCGGTGGATGATCACAAACGCTTCTTAAAATCGTTAGCATCAAAGCGGCACTTTCCTTTGCGTGCTCCGATGTTCTTCGGACACATTCAAAAAGCCCATCAAAGATTTGAGTATACTACTTTGGTATTTTCTCAAAAGGAATCGAAACGTATTATGAAGTAATTTTTCGGATTTTTTTCTTAAAATTAATTGAATCGTATCGTATTTAATATCTAATTAGAATTCATAAGAAACAAGAGGTAAGTTTAAAATTAACAAAGGAAATTTAAAAACAATGAAATGGAGAGAACTAACAACTTTTTTTAACTAGCATTTAAAGCACTGAGTGACAACAACTGAAAATCCATAATTTTTGTTTTTAGAGTTACATGGAACTTGAATCCAATACTCGAAAAAATAGGACGGAGTTTTGCCTTAGCTCACAGAAAATCTTAGATTTCCGTCACCGTGAATCATCCGTATAATCACCATCAGTATAATAATAAATAATTTACTTCATTCTTGAACCGAAAAATGTAATATTTTATTCTAAAACTTGATAACTGAGGTGACAAAAAGCAAATTTTGGTCAAAATGTACCCTAAAATATGAAGTAATATTTTCAACTTAAACATTGCTTTAAATAAATAACTTCACAAATCGTTCTTGTTTAATTACTATGTTTTAGAATGTACAGATAAGAGCGTTAGGTGCAAGGTGAAGCCCTCATTTGACAAGATTGTGAAAACTTGGACTTAGCAGAACTCTAGCCTTCATTCGAATATAGAATTCATCATTATAATCATCTTCCTCGATTAAAACTGTCTTCTAACCAAGTCCTACTTCAAGTTTCAATTTTTTCAAAGTCTTAAGACAGCTGCCCTATCACTTCCGGCTATAGAAAACAATGAGTTTCACTTCTTTAAAAGAAAATTAACAGAAATCCGATGAAATATCAACACACCTCGTTAAACGGTCCGTAGATACAGTACAAAGTATAGACTGAGCGGCTACATTACACTAGAAGCGTAGATCCGATTTCTTTCCTGTTCTTCCAAATAAAGGGTCTTATATTGCTGCAGGTTTGGAATTCATAATACATTTTTTATTTTTGTAATGTTGCTAATTACCAACCGAGCAGAAAAGTAGCGATATATTCCTGATTTTTTTCTGTTTCACGACGTTTCTCAATCTTCACAACTCGCAAATACAGTGAAGAATAAACAAAAGCATTGCAATTCATGTCCACAAAGAGAGGTAATTCTAAAGATTTCCACTCATTGCTTGCAACTTGGGTAAAATGCCCCGGAGAAGGGACGAAAGAAAATATTACTCACCTAATCTACCTAATGGTGACCGCTGCCGATCGACTTCGGAGGGCCAAGGTTAAATTCTCCCAGGGACCCTTGATCGGAAGAAAACACCACGAGTATACTATCTTTATTACCGTTCCGAACTGAAGACTCCTTTTTATGACCGGAAGTTCGAGTCCACTCGTATATTCTTATCTTTACGCCAAAATGGCCTATGTATTCCAAACTACGGACTGATTTTTCCACTCGATAAAAATGTTCCACACGAAAGCAGTCACTCAGCCTGAAATTAAAAACGTCCAGCTATTTCCCCGAACCACACAACACTGTCCGACGGCACTTTCTAACAGAACGTCGCTCCGTCCAGTGACAACGCTGCGCCACTGACTTTAGACTCCGCCGTGGATTCGCGGCCTTCCTCCGCCGCCCTGAGGAGTCGCCGGGTCTCTCGCTGGAACAGTCCGCCGGCTGTCGGATGGCGGCAGTTGACGAAGGCGGAGGAAGCTGAGGCTGCCGTGGACATGCCGTGCAAAGCGGGCGACGTGCACGCCACGCCCTGCGCTCTACGAGGAACGAGGATTGGAGACCGCGCACGCGTGGCCGCCGAAAACGTGCTTGCAAGAGCAGCGAACGTGTTGAGAAATGGAGGTGTCGAGGTTAAAAGGCGCTCAACTAGAGGAATAAGGAAGAGCTGCTTTGGGAAGATTCACTCACTCACAGTGTTGCGAAACGTAGGTTTTTCGTCCTCCTCGAATGCTCGCTTGAGGATCTGCGAAAGAAAAAGGAAAGAAACGATTAGCTCATTGCCGCCTTCGCGTCGAAGGAAAACAGATGGCCTGAAACATTGAGGGAGGTTAATTGGTTGAATGACTCCAGTTCTTGCATTCGCAGAACTGCTTTAAAAAAGAGCACTGGATTACGTACGTAGCGGTTAACCGAGCCATTTTTTGATATATTTCGCTTTCTTAAGTTTACTTGAATAAGCAATCATCTCTTTATTACCGAAATACTTAAGTAAATTACTGTAAGTAAATTACATAAAATACCAGACGTTAAAAAATTCTTCTGCGCATGAGTCTTTCAATATATGTACCATGTATATATTGTATATTATTTCAATATATGCACAGTATATGTACCATGTACGATTGTGTGTATGTATGTATGTATGTATGTATATATAATATATNTATATATATATATATATATTCCATGAATATACGAAAACAGCACAAACATTTTTTTCTTCAATATTGCTTGAGGGTTTTGAAAATAGTTAACTTTTCTATATCTCATTCAAGATAATGAATATGTCACAAATATATCTTGTAACTACAACTATATACTTTTGAAAATGTAAATATGATTACCCCATAAATAAACTTGACGTAAACAAGACGACATAAGAAATAGAGTGCATACTAAGATTTTGCTGTCATTCATAGATTCCATTATCAATGAGATTGAAGACCGATGCATTACAGTGCTGTCAAACTAAAGGATAAAAAGAAGCGAGATTTCCTTGGAACTAAATGGCCCCTTAGGGGGCATGCATGAGATAATGCAGTGCCTCCCATTGATGTAGTTTATGATGCACGACTAGATGAGCCCCAAATACCCAGGATGTATTCGTGAATATTTAGGGCTGCGATGACAGATCCAATGCGAGAGAGAGATGATAGTGACATGATAGATTGTTTCGGATGGCAGGACGCTAAAAGAAGACAATCAATCAATGCCTGCTTCTGAGTGATCATACGTCACGACAATAACAGCCATATCGATCTTACAAAATTATTGTAAACTGATTCTCGAATTCCATTTCAGTAACAGTGAACGTCCCAACTATATTAGTGCACAATGCCTATTATCTGTGAAAAGTAGAAAAATCATATATATAAAAAGCAAATGTCTGTCCGTCCGTCGGTCCGTCTGTCCGTCCCCCTATTTATCTCAGAAACGGTTACACTTAGAGATCTGAAACAAACTGCATCGTGTTTCTACGATGCTGAAACCCACAGGAAATCTATCCTCATTTCTATAAAGGCCCGGGTTCGAACCCAGGAGCCTATAATACGTTTCCATAAGAGATGTACGTAAATTACGTTTTCATGACTTGCAGAAGTTGCACCTTTTACAAAATTAAATTAGAAACAATGGTCCTACGAAGTTGAGACAGGTCTCTGGAGAAAGGAAAATGATCATAGCTTCTTATTTTAATCGTGATTCATTGATATAAAATTGAATTTTGATAAAATACACGGAAAATTCCGTAAAATTTTTCGGAAATAAACAAGCAATCCGTATGACGACCAAAACAATTGTTGAACATTTATTTCATTAGTTATCTCATATAAATACACGAAGATAATCAGTTAGTATACTTTTCGATAAGAAATGTACATAAAATATGTTTTCGTTACCTGCAGAGGTTGTTTCTTTTACAAAATTAAATTAGAAACAGTGGTCCTACGAAATCAAGAGGTGTCAAAAGAAAGGAAAATGAATATAGATTCTTATTTTAGTCGTGAAATATTGATATAGATTCGAACTTTCGGATTTTGATAAAACACACGGAAATTTGTAAAATATTTGGGAAATAAACAACTCATCCCTTTAGCGACTAAGGTCCATGTTGAATGTTGATTTCATGAATTATCTCATATAAGTGCACGGGAATAATCAGTTCTTATAATTTTTATCATAAATTTACGTAAAGTAGGCTTTTATGACTTGAAAACAGTAGAAAAATATTATAAACAATGTTAAGGAATATATTGAGTTATTATGATCTTACGACGGACTGTTTCTGGCTTAGGAGGACCATATGTATACAATATTAGAGATATTTTTAAACTAAATTAAGTTCCGTCATGCTTGACGGGGACGTTTACTAGTATATAAGAACAGAAAAATGTTTTAAATGCGAGTAAATCTCTCCAAGCTCATGAAAGGCTGTTTTATTCGACATTTTTATAAATTGTAGAATTTACTACAAGATAATGATAAGAATAATTTCTCACTGATGATCAATTCGAAGACAAACGTCATGAATGACGAGGTTTATATTATTTTAAAGCATATCTCTTACACGTCGCATTCGTGTAAGAACTTTTAATTAACATTCAGATAATAATCAAAAAGGAAAAACGGACATGAAATAACTCTGAAACGACCCGGACCCGGATCTTCCACTTCGGGTGGATGCTCTAACAATTAAGTTATCATGACAGACCATTTCAGGTTATTGAACGGTATCTCTAAATGTTCTGCCTAAATAGTTTAATGGTTAAAGCAACCGCCTTCCAAGTGGGAGAACCTGGTTTGAGTCTGATTCCTCTCAGACTTTTTTCATGTCCGTTTTTCAGTCAGAGGTGGCAAACCTAAGGCACGCGAGCAACACTAGAGAAACGTGTTGGCACGAGTAACTTTGACTGCACCATCCTTCCTACGTATTCTTTGCTAAAAAATTAAGCTCTAGA
Organism: Ladona fulva; assembly: GCA_000376725.2. Classification (NCBI taxonomy): domain Eukaryota; kingdom Metazoa; phylum Arthropoda; class Insecta; order Odonata; family Libellulidae; genus Ladona; species Ladona fulva. The sequence continues at coordinate 165,611 of KZ308741.1, forward strand.
GTAAATATATTTCGATTCCGTTCTTTAAGAATGATAATTAGCAATAATTTACGCCAATTACTTCATCTTAATCTCATCCTTGACATAATAAAATAAATAGCATCGGTGTATCATTCTATGGTTTGCAACACGATGGCTTGCAAATCCTTTATATTTATCAACTGTGGCACTCTTGTCTTAAAAGGTTCACCATTCCTGTCCTAGAGGCTTGCTTTTACGTGAGAAGTCACATTTCACCCATTTCCCTTGATAATCAAAAAGCTTTTTCATTTTGAGATATTTAAGAATTCTTGAGTATGTCGATCGATAATTCAAGTCCTACGTAATAAAAATCATACATATTCATCAATATAGGATTGGGACTGGTTTATTGAACGCCTGCTTTAATACAGTCTACCTCGATCTCTAAATCTGATCGAAGGTACATCTTGGTGCGGAGGATCCTGTGAAGCTTTGAGCACACAAGAAAGCCAAACAAAACTAATATCGATTCTGTTCCGGTTTTGTTCCTTCTGACGTCGAACCTGTTCGGACCGTTGTTTTTCGCTCCGGCCATTATAATATCATATCTTTCTGAGTATTTTTATTATTATTTATAACTTTTTCATTTACTCTACCTCCTAATAAATAATAACCATTAGCAATAAGATAATCTAATTTTCTTTGTTAACCTTCAGTTGCAATGATTTTTTCCCCACACCGCAGTCTTTCCTTTAGTTATAATTATATTTTGTGCATATCACAATGGCATACGAGGAAGAGAGGCCCGCATAGGCCTAACCTGGATAATAAAGGCTCTATCTATTTAATAAAATTATGAATAAAACAATTAAATTTAGTTGCAAGTTGTAATTACACATATTTTGTAATCCTTCCTCCAATTATTCTTAAGTAAAATGTGCAATTCTGGGAACAATAAATCTGAGTGTGATAAATAATGGTTTTCGATGCCGGTTTGGGTTCAAGGGTTTCAATTTTTTGGTTCGGCTCTCACTTCGGCAAAAATAACTGTTTTTCGGTTTCAGTTTTCGGTTCGGTTCCGGTTTGATGCCTTGGTTGTAGGAAACTAGCTAGTTAGGTTTTAGCTATTCATTCACCTCAGAGATATGTCATTCTTAAGAAATGCATCAAACTTAAATAGGTTGTATTCTATCGTATTTAAAATTTGCCATATGCATGAGCAGATTTATCCACCAATAAATTATTATTTTTAAGTATGCATAATGTCTAAATAGGAACAAGAGCAAATGAATGGATGACCCTCTCTTAACAAAACTACGGCATAAAAGACATAAATAATACAAGCTTCACAAATGAAATTCATTCATTAAAACCAATTGAATGCAATAGATTACTCGAATTCTCATCTCTACATCAATAAAATCTTTTCAAAAATGTCATATTTGAATTTATGTTCTAGGTGATTTCACATGAATCTACTCCTTCCATAATATGCTCTGAATAAACTATGTCCTGCTAAATCTAATGTAAAGTTGCAGGAAGCATCACCTCATTATCTTCCACATTTTTTGTAAGACAACTAAATCATATCCTCAACAAGTAATTTCACTATACGCGCAGTTATCTCTACAGTGATAAGTATCTCCCCTATTGAGAGAAGCGGCTCCTTGTGAGAGATAGAATGAAAGATATGGTTCGATTCCTCTTTTTACTGCACGCCGCAGAGCGCTAACTGCTGCTGAAGATGCGGCCAAATTCTCCTTTTTGCCCTTTGATAGCTAGAGAAATGGTACGTTCTCCTCCAGCGGCGAAACTCCGCCACGTTTTTGTGTGAGCGACACCGTTTCTTATGAAATACAACCCCCACAAGTTGTGAGGTGCCCTTTACGACGTAAGTGCGCTCGACACTGCTTTTTTAGGGAGGAGAGGAAGTCTTTGAAGTTTACGATATCAAGCAATAAACAGATTTTCCTTACGTAAGCAAGTTAAAAGTGAGTTTGCAATTGCAATAAGCAATATAGAATAGACATAATATAAAGAAACATCTAAATGGGATATAGAGTATTAGTAAGAATCCTTGAAAGGAAGGAGATTGGAAGCTAGACTGCGATCGCTTGAGAAATTCTTGCAAATACTTATGCTTGATAAAAATAATGCTTGATATTAATTCTTGCAAATTCTTATGCTTGATAAGAGAAATTTGCGGAAGATGTAATCGGTACTGTACGAACCCCCTGCTACTTCGACCTATTTGACAAGGAGCGTAAAATAAGATAAATAGATGCGAGCACAAGTCGTTTTAGGGACTCTTTCTTTCCGCGAACAATACGCGGTAACAATAAGCTAAAGAAGTTATTCGAACTAGTTTGGTGCCACTCGCCGAGAGGCGGCATTCAGAGTTTATCTGTAGATGTTGATGTAGAGTATGATTAAGGATGCTTCCTCATTGCTTTGATACTTCCCTTCACCATCAAAGACCGTTTATTTCAGCTGGTCTAACACCTTCCAGAAAATGATGAAATTATGAAATTCTCATGGTGAATCGGAAATATTCCTTAAGAGAGAAATACATTAAGTCGGTAAATATAGTCAATTGGTACCTCTAGTTTCTATTTTGGGGGAATTAATCCAAAAATAACCTAGGTAAATTGCAAATACGGCAATCGTAATTTTCCCTTCGTTTATTGAATCTCTTCTCCTTTCCTTATCTTTCAGCCTCGTAACTGTATCCAATTAACAAAGGCAGGTTTAAGGTCTTCGTTTCCATCCTAAACATCTTCATCCAAATGTTTTGATCTGATTACTAACGGTAATTGCTACATGCCTAACAGCAAATTGAAATCCTGATATTTTTGTCGTATTGATACCACAGATTATAAACCAAATCTCCACCGAAGATATTAGCCAAACATGGTGACGAAGAGAGACCGCAGTCTTCTGGCAAGCATTTGGTTTCTTGTTCAATTACATTTCGTTTGCTCGGTACTGACTCACTGGCGTTGTTTTTCTCTTTCTCTCCGCTTTCCTTCTTCATTAGTTATATTAGTCGCCACTTTAATGTTTCTCCTTGACGGCCGCCGGAAATGTCGTTTGCGTCAATGTCCCGCCCACCACCAGAAGGCCAACCGACTGCGCTCCGATCCGCGGATTCGCAAATAGACGTCGCGTAATTTTCGTCTGACTCAACGCTTTCTGAGAAGCCTAGGAAAGTGTGCTTTCCAAAATCATAAAGCTAATTCCATGAAAAACCATATAATTCAGCTTAGCTTCTGAGCTAGGAAAATTCATTCAGAGCTACTCTTTTGGAAGAAATATTTGCAGTTATACGATGGACGTATCTAATCTAATATTCGATTATATCATTAAGGCTAATTAAAAGGCAAAATTATTACTTGTTACCCAACAATGGTTAGCGAATCAGAATCCTCTATTGTTGTTTTCAAGTTAATTAATAGAAGACTTGAATACTTTGACCAACATGTTCACATTCACAAAATAAATGAAATCTTAAGTAAAGCAAATTTCCACAAAAAAAGGTGAAATGCAGAATATTTTGCGAAATTCGAAAGTTTTATTTATTAATACTAGTTTTGTTACTTCCAAAAACATGTTTTTATTTGCAAGTAAATGCTGAAAGGTTATTTACTAAATTATTTTTTTGTTCGTATGTATGATTACCATGATTCCATAGAAAAGATGGACTCAGGAACACACCGTGAGTCAATCTTCATCGGCAAAAAACGTCCGTTAATAGTTATCTACTAATAATGTATTCAATCATAATAATTTGTCATATTAAATCCATAACATGTTGCGTAATTCATGAACCAAGTAACAACAAAGATTGATAACGTTGCCTTCAAGTTAAGTTCTAAATTTGACAGAAATAAATGTATAATTGTATCTATACAAATACTTCAAACTTGAACATTTACTCCACAGCTTATTGTTTTCACAGCTTATTGTTTTCTCTGCTCGTGAAGATGAGTCAGTGAACATCGAAATCTGATATTGTTGAAGCAAACTTTAGCATTTCGTAAAAGTCAGCATCTTCAAATGGAAATACCCTTAATCGTAACAATTCGAGAAACTTGAAGTACTTGAGTACTTGAAGTAACCGAGGGTAATAACCCTCGGTTACTTCAAGTATTTCATATTTTCAATAGAGATACGAGAAACACTTTAAACTTCTTTTAATTACACGAGTAAAAGAAGTTTATCAATGTTAGAGTAGTGAATTGCAATTAATCATCAATCAGGGACCCTCTAACGAAAGTGCAGCGCCACAGTTCGTCGTATAACAAGCAAAAGAGGTAAAAATTTTAATTGAAATCTTGTGAACTAAATATACACCTGCATTGTTACACCAAAATAAATTCGTGCATTTTTACATGCCCATATTTCAGATTTTACAAATTTACTAATTCCAAATTGGTAAAACCAATGTACTGAATTCTTTCTTTATAATTCTTTTACAGTCAATAAAATCGGGTCAAGGAAAAGACATGGTGATGCTTTGCCAGATTATATACAAACAATATTTAATATTCTTAAACGAAATGATAGGAAAGTTTCAATGTATTTATATAACGAGAGGCTTTACTGAAGGCCAAAACGCTTTTTATATTTCGTTATTATTCTATAACGTTAATGCCCAAAGCCAATTACTCAGACGGATTCTTAAGATCGAGCATTAATATTCTACCAAAAAGACGTGAATTAAATACAAACTTTTTGATAAATTATTTTTGAAAGCATATTAAAGAATCTCCTAAGCACGCACGCACATTCATAACGTTACGAAAAGATTTAAATTACAATTTTCAAAATTGAAATTTTTCTCCAATCTTCCTTCTTATTCAGAAGATTAAGAATTATAAAATGCTAGGTCCAAACGGTAATTTAGTTCACTTGCTTTTAAATGCGACTTATGTTAGTTGGTCCCCTAACCTGATTTAGAGAAGACTCTTGTAGACGCGTCTAAATTTCTAAGGCCATACATTTGGAATCCATGCGAAACGCTATGCTTACCGTCGTCGACCAACGAAATTACCAAAACGAATTTCGGAAGATATTAACCAAACGCTCAACTTTCACCCTCAAGCACATTCATACGTTACAAAAGCGTTGCATTGGGGCTCCCGGTCCCTGCTAAAAAATGAGGCTGTAAACCCGTTTTACTGTCGCTACTCCGTATCAAATTAAGAATAAGTAAATTGAGAGGAATAAAATTAGAGGATTACGCACATTTCCTACTGAACCGCCAGTTACTTTTTTCAAAGGATTTTATTGTTGTGAAATCCATAACACTTGTATGCGATTTATCGACGTAGCAGCAACCTTAGCCTTAGAATAATACTTTAACTGGATAAAGTAGCAACAAAAAGGAAGTGAGCTCCCGATGGCCTAGAGGGCACCGCGTTCGACTTCAGTGAAAGCATTCCCGGGTCGATTCCCGGTGGGGGCCTACGTGCCAAATGACCTAAGTTGTCGAAGCACTTTTAACAATACAACACCGTTGCATTGAAAAGAGCAAACAAGACACAGAAATCAACAAACAGCTCCCTCAAAAATGAACACTTGCAAACATTAAGCAATTCGGAGGGAAGAAAATGCAGGTCTCAGACCTAACGAACCGATCGATCCACTCTTCAGTTTTAGGGCAGTCGCTTCCAACAGCTCTTCGGAAGGAAGGAGACTAATGAGAAAGGGCACACACGCACCGAAAGCGAGTGCGACACACACAAGCGCAGAGGGTGCGAAAGAAATGAACTCCGAGGGTATAAATTCCCGCAAGACCGGATTTCGAAATCGAGATCGACCCTAAATGGCTTCTCTGGAAAATCCAATGACTGCGCCTCCGTCTTTACCTACAAAACCCGACACAAAAAATTGAAACTTCTTCCTTTTTCATGACCCTTTGAAAATCCTCCTTCGTTTCTCTCCCTTTGCTTCGCCCTTCCGCACGTTTTCCCCTCTTCCTCTCACGTCACTCCCACTCCTTCCATTTCTTTCCTTTCGTTAAGGGGCTCGGGAGTGACATTTCATTCCCGCCCTCTCCCTGTTCATTCCCCTCTTTTTGTTTCTTCACTGTTTCCATACCTCATTCAAGTCACGCACAGCGGACAAAGTAAAGGATAGGTGGCGACTTGCGAGAGAAAATGGCGTAAAAGAGGAAAGAAAAAGCTAAACTGATTTTTCAAGCGACGACCTCGTGGGGTAGAATAGCAAGCCAATGGCTGGAGTTTCGTCCGTTTGACTGTGTTGAATGCAGAAATGTTCACCATATACATCTCTGATTGATATCAAATAACTTTTAATATATTTAGTAGGACTCATAAATTTATACCATACATCCATATTTATTAGCAATTTCCATGAAAAGCATGTGAATAAAAAAATATTAACTTAAAATCTCATATTTAAGCACATGATATCTTGCTCGAGTCAGGTATAAGATTTTGATAAATTCTTAACAATTGTTGTATAAAAATAACAATTTTCTAAATTTACATTGTAATTTTATAACTGCCTATTTCTGTTATCCTATTTACAGTGGTTTCAAATGGTAAATGATGAATATATTTTGTAGATTTCCGAAAAATCTTCCGAAAATCCTGGATATTAATCTTAATAAAATAACAATTCATACAAATAATATGTATAAAGAGAAAAAATTCTGAAGTAAACGCACATTATTAACTTAAATGCTCTGAACAAGGTGCTGAATCAAATTTGAAACTTATTAAATATTGAAAATTCATTTTCCTAATTGTGTACTTAAGTGAACATATGCAAGATCTGTCCTGTAGTATGACAAATGAAAGATAGATTCTGTATTAATAAAGCTATTTGCCTTCTTAGCGCACGGAGCACTTTCAGCTATAACTAAATACATCAGAAGATAAACAACCTTTAAGTGATAAAACACGATTTGTGTTGATCTAATATTATGACGATATCCTCCTATTAGCAGATTCATTCCCCGGAAATTCACTCTATAAAGCCTAGCTGCTATTACATAATTTCCGCCGATACATTCTTCTGCTTAATATTTGTCTTTTTCTAAAGGATATCTTCTGCAGTGAAAGTAAATAACTCCATCAATCTTTCCTTTACCAAGTTTTCTTAGATTACTACCTCTGAACTACTACTATTACTACTTCTGTAACATTTCCTCCCTAGTCTGACACTATTCTCATTCTTAGGGTATTAAATCTCAATCAGCGAAGACCATAATAGGTGAGCATCCCTGGCAAATAGCTATCATTTTATTTCCTCAAATAAAATTTTAAAATAACTGCTGCATATATAATATATATCGGAACGCCACTTTTGTCGCCGTATTGCGGTTATTCAAAGATGATTATCATCAAAATAGGCGGAAAACCTCACCTTTTACATGCCCAATTGGACTATAATTCTTCCTTTTCTTACACACTATATTACAGCGACTTATAAATAATTCCACGAAATGAACACGCAATATACTGATCCGTAATTAGATCTTTTAATTATTGTCACTAGAATACTTGATATGAAGAGAGCGAAATAACATCCTCCACTCTGAAAGATAAGAAGATCATTTGTTAACTTAATTAAATGAACGGTGAGCTCGATAATATGATACTTTTCAATGACTCCAAGTTAATCAATTGTGGAAGACTGGTCAAGCATTAACAGAAACAAGTAATTCACACCCTGGCTAGAAGACTTAAATTTAATTCCTAGAGTGCAGAATGTAATCTAAAATATATGAATAAAATAGCCATAAATTATCAATAATTCGTTGATGTAAACATATTTCAGGAAATCGCAATGTAGAAAAAAGGAAAATTTGAATGTAAAGCGAAATAAGCAGTTTAGACATAGCATTAACATCGCATCATTTCCTACAGGTACCTAACTCGTGTTTTTGATGTATTATTACACAAGGTATACATTCAAAGATTTTATTCTTGAACTAATATCAAACAGTCTCTTTCCTTTGTGCTGAGTAGGTTAATTAAATTTCTGTTTTCGTTCCATCCAAAGTCGAACACTGATTTGCAACTTTCTTTCTACTACTACTACTCACTGATTGATCCTTAATTTTATGGCGTAAGTTTGGCAATTCCGTTATTCAGAGTACCCATCTAATGTCGCAAAGATGAAAGATATTGTGCGCTGCTTAGAATTTACCAGAAGAAAATTCTATACTAGCTGTTAGCATAAACAAACTAGAAGCGTTTCATTTGTGCAACGTAAATATTCAAATTTATCTAGATTCGAGCATACCAAAGTGGACGGTTTCACTACACTTCAGTGTCTCTGTCATAAACAGCAATAAAACCCTGAAAGAGACACGAATCTTCCATACATCGTTAGGTTCGTCAGCTGTTAAACTTCCTGCTTAACATCCTATAATTCAGCTACTTTGGCCCCCGCTTTTTCCTATCCCGCCTTCAACTAATTTCTTCAATTTTCCATTTCTTCAATTTTCCATTTCTTCAATTTTCCATCACTTCTTTATATTTGAGGAATACCCTCTCTCTCCGATTTGTTGGTTTCATTGAAGTCTTTTCTTCTCCTGTCAACTCCACCACTTCCAAGAACTTAATTATATCTTCCAACCTAAAACAAGTATTTCAAAGGCCTCTAATCTCCAGACTAGAAACTTCACTCATCTTTTCCTGATATCTCAATCAAGATCCTTCGTCGTCACATACTTGTATGTGAGTATGATTGCCTTAACCTGATGTAAAGAAATCAGGAACATTAAATTCTGAATTAAGTTACATCAGGAAATAAGAAATTTGCTTTAATACATTAAATAATTATACTTACTTTCTCGTGGCCAATTTTATGAGCCTACAAATCACCTTTAGTTTATGTGTAAGGTTACAAAGTCATTTTATTTCTGTTTTTTGACCTTTTTCTCTGTAGCTCTGAATTTCTCATATAATATTTTATTCCATTTTAATAGAGTTTTATGCAAATCGGTACAAGATGAAAAATTAACCAGGTCCATACATCCAAAATGGAGTTGTCCAAGGCGAATCAGGGCAAATAGCAAGCTCGTATGATAGGGAAATAACGCATTTAATGTAAAAAGTTCCGAGTAGATGAATTAGTGGAACTGGATTCGAGACCGAAGATTCCGATATATTAATGCTTTTACTTTCTAACACCAAAGAAATGGAAACATATTAGGCACCACATTAACATTTCCATCAAAATTCCGCTCTTCGATTGCCGATTAGGGTGAAGACAATCAGAAAGGACCGAAGGGGCGGCGTTGAGGAAAGGAGTAATGTGAATGATGGAGAGGTGTCGAACTGCGGAAGAAATCAAAAGGGGAACTTCAAAGACGCTAATCAGGTGGAGCAATTACTCCGAAGAGACGAGAGAACGTTTCAGACGTAAGCAAATATTCAAAGGGAAACACTTGCTGTACAAGGATTCAACTGATTCAAATGCTTTATCACGTTCCAGTGGCAATTCGAAGAGGTGAATTGAGCATCTCTCTGCGTTTAGTTCGTTAGTCAAGGAGCGGAATCGATTCGACATAAAAGTAACCCCCCAAAGAGAGAGATACTGCGTTTGGCAGATTCGACTAAGATATTAGATCAATTGGAATGAGTTCTACATAAATGCTTGCACAAACTATTCTAATTACTAAATGAAAAGAGGTTGTTTTGCCCTCGTCTCTGTTAACTTCAGTTTTAATAATGGAAGATTCCAAAGAAATACAACTTTTGTGAATCGTATTTTAAGACTCCAAATATAACGCTGCCGTCCACAGAAATCTTCCATTTTCCTAAAAAAAAGCTGCGGTATGCATTGATATTACTACGATCATCAATATGCTACTTAAATTAATTGACATCAAACCATACGTTGCTAGAATTTATCTTAAAATAACAACTGAGTCAAGCAATAGGTATTTTGACAAAAAAAAGAAGCATTTCCTTGGATTTTGAGCAAAAATACTAGAAGACTAGAATACTACTTAAATTCACCATTATTGTACATACAATATTCAACATTATTGTAATTTTAATAGTTAAAAGTTGAATTTATGATTGTTATGTATTAATCACGATTATTGATTCTCAAATATACTAAATATTACTTTCCGATATAATTACATCGAAGTAGCATAGTGGTTATTGACTCGTTTACATCGTAGGTAAGGATCTGTTATGATTAATGACCTTAAAGAAAACAGAGGAATGATACGATATTCCGATTGCTGGGGACGGAATCATAAAGATCGATTGTTCTTCCAAACTTTTATAAGATAAATTAGTTTTCTGAAGCAAATTTATAACACCATTTTCAAATCAAAACGCAAAGTTCAATTAGTTTCCAGTGGACACAAAGCCGATAAAATGCCGAGGTAGACCCGAAATCCCTCATAAGATGAATTCTTAGCAAACAGCATTACCCGGTAAATACCCTCTTAACAGATCTTAATCACAACATACGACTTGAATTAAGTCAAAACTTACATACTACTTTTTCATTGATAATGGGCATTGAAATCTTGGAATACTTTATAACTACTACCAACATAATATATTTAGTTTCATGAATATTACAAACTCGATACGGAAGGCAGATGTTTCAAGACATTAACCGTGACTTTACCACAAATTTAAAGCTTATTTAAATATCTACTCTTTTGCTCATTAAATCCTAAATTTCTAATAAATAGCTTGTTTCAGCGCTAATAAACCCAAAAATTCTCATTTTCAGCCCAAAGAGTTAATGACCCCGGTTCGACGACCTGTTTAAAGTAGAATTTTGAAACGGGAATATTCTAAATCTAGCATTCCAAATAATGAACGATTAAAATTTATAAGGTAAAATAAGAATAGCAACCCGTAAATTCCAGATCAATTCGAATATCTATGTACAAATGCAAAATTTGGTCTGGATAAAAGTTTCATGTGTGGACCTTGTAACATGTACCGTGGGACTTGAATAAGTGAGTGGAGAAGAAAGATTAGATAGCGTTGAAATATAATTAATTATCCATAATGGTAAGTTTACTGAACGCAATACTTGTAAATAAGGAAACGAGAGAACAGAAAATTTTGTCTTTCTTAAAGAAAACGCCTAAAGAAAACCATTTCTAACAAACACGTTTCTACGGATATACAGATATAAAATTAACGACATCAAAGGGACTCGAACCCAGGTTTTCTACTTTCCGTGAAGATATCTAACCACTAAACTACTACAAGTCACGTCTAATCCAGAGTGTTAGTTTACACCCGTGGCCGCAACTACCTGGTTGGTACATGTCAACCATATGCAAATCTCCTCTTGATCGACTCTATCCTTTCCTAATAGGATTGGTTCTCTGCGTGGATATTCTTTTCCGAAACTGAATTCATGAATCCGCCTCTCATAATCCTCTCCCCTTTCGTCATCCGATCAAACCCAATAATTTCGATGTTCCGCGATAGATCGATTGCCACCCGCGTACGCGTCGAAAAGAGCGTACTTTGGCAGCAAGAAACGGATCGATTCAGCTGCCGACACTCGAGCCTAAACGGCTTAAAAACCTTGGTATGTCAGTGGGATGAAAGGAAATACTCACTGGAAATAATACAAAGTACAGTGGCACTTACAATGGAGGACTACAACTTTAAATTTAAATCCAATTTATCAAAATTGGATTCTAATCTAAAGAACTTTGACACCATATACTATCTGAATATTTTGCATCTTCCATTTGAGTAGTTATAAATTTTAGTGCATCTTTTATTCCAGCTAACCTGATATATTTTTGAAACGGTATCATAAATGTTAAACGTTTTATCTGCAACATTGGTGCAAAGAAACAAATTCCAAAAATCTGGAAAAGAAATAAAAATGAACTTGTTGGTTTCTGCGGTTGTGTATCAAGCTATGCATATTTATCGAAGAGATTCGCACCTCTTGAACAAAATGTACGCAGTCTTAGAATTCCGCACACCTTTGCTTAACAGCCACTAGGGTAGATGACTTGAAGATTTACCACAAATGATATTTGCACTATGGATGTTATTTGGCGTTCAATGCGGTATTCGATATGCGATATTTCCTTTATACGCGACCTCGGTGATGGAATGGTCAGATCGCTCGCTATCTTTCTAACGCTGAGGCCCCGGGTTTGAGTCCCGGTTAACAAGGTTTTTCCTAGCTAGCGCATGGGTGTTTGTGTTAGTCCCTTGTATCTGTGATAGTCTAAATTATTAAAGCAGATGTAATTGGGGCTCCTGTTTCCGTTTAAGAAATAATAATAATTGCTTTAAACAATTTCAGACACTTTGTCACTCAGTTTCATTGCTAATTTGTGATTTCTCCTATGTTACGATGTTATCCTCGAATTATCAAGAGAGACCCAAGTAGAGCGTATTGTTTTTTGTGTAGTCATTGAAGTTGTTTCCCCAGGAACAAATTATCAGAATATTTAATTATAAAAAACTCGCAAATCAAGAGCAAATAAAAAAATAGTTTTGTAACAAATCTCTCACATAAATAGCGGTACTGTAATCGCTGAGATCCTGAAAAATTATAGTCTTTACTCATGTCATACTTTTATCCCCACTAATGAAGAGTTTTGAAATTCAAAAGCTCTAACATAGAATTCAAAGGTAAATAAGATAGAATATGTTATAATCTTACACATTTTTACAGTAGGTGTAGTCCCAACGTGTAAGATAAACGTTTTCCTATCTTCAAATGCTATAGTAAATTATTTCATTTTTTAAAGTATTTTATAGATTTCTGTTCTATTAATTCGCAAAGAAAATTTCTACCCACCACACGTCGAAAGGCAGCTTGCAAGGTATTTATGTTGATATACTTGTAGAAGTAGAAAAACACGGTTTAGCTGGTAAAATATTTTCTCTGAACCCAAGGGCACCTTATCCATCGCAGACCTAATTGTTTTTCTATGCTTCTACTTAATGTGGGTACATCGCCTTTCTGTGTGTACAAGTTGATCCACCTAAAAATTAAACTGAAACTAGCTTTGGAGAGATGTGAATCTGAGAATTTAATCTGAACCTCTTATTTTGATGTATGACTTAAAGTTTGTTAACATCTACTGTACTAAAATTTCGTACTCTAAAACTATAGGAAATGCTATGATTTTACCATTAGTAAATCAATGACTCACAATTATAAATATAATTTTTCGTTAGGGATGAATTTATCTAAAGAATTTTCACTTGCATCGCTATACTGACGAAAAGTATTATTTAGAGGTAATCTTCGCATTCTCTGCGTTCGAAAAAGGTGTAATCTTTTAGACGGAATTTAGAAAATATCTCACCTCTGAATTTCATCGAATGTTTCTTTTCTAAGGGAAATTTTGAATACTGAAAAAGGAGCAATTAAACTGGCCTCCATTTGAGATCTTTCCATCGGTCATTATACAAATATGTGTATAAGCTGAGCAAAGTTTCGACTAAATATCCTCTCCATGTTAGTAATTACGGTATTTGTCAATCACATAAAAAGTAACGCAAAATCTGGAATCAATTCGTACTTTTCCCAATGTACTCATATCCTTACTTACTTTCAGGAATTTTAAAATAGAGATTCTTTGGTCTAATACCAGACGGTATACGATTTGCATAATCTAAAGAAAGAATTTGCTCTCATAAGATTAGGGGGAAGGGTTTTCTATTTTCGGATGGTGTTGATTTGTCGTACTTTGGACTTTTACTTTGATTGGTGAAACGTGATTTTATCACAGCTGCGATCAGCCTTAGTATTAAATTACGTAATTGAGTTAGACATGCTCAGAGATAGGACGGGACCTTCACGGCGAGCTCCCAAAATGGCAGGAGAACGAGCAGTAAGAGCAGAATAACGCGGAAATATTCTGCAGTTCGATTCTTTGAACAACTCATAATCACGAATCAATGAATCCAGAAAATACCCGCTCAAGAGTTTTAAATTGACCAGTCATTGTGAATTTTCTAACTTCTAGTTTTTATGACAGGTTATCGTAGAATATTTTACTGAAGGGAAAAGAATATGAATAATATAGAGAGTATAAAAGAACGGTTAATGATTCAATTGCTTTCGCGCTTCGAAATAAATAAGAAAGGTCTTATATCTATATTCGATATTTATCGACTGTGGTACTCTAAAATCGAGAAAACGTTAATATCACCAGATTGAGAGCACTCTGTTATAAAAGTACTTTTATTTGCTATTTTTAAGGCTATTTGCTTTGGAAATGCCACAAAAATGTTTAGGGTCACAGAAAATTACTCGATGTGCCGTCATAGTCTGCGATAAACGATTCAGATTCGATGCATTAGATCAAAAATTCAGAACCTAAGCGTTTGAACCCAAGAACATGTTCAACAAAGAAAGTTGACGAGTAAAGGTTCTAGTTTATTCTAGAAAACTCTCCCACATTGGTTGATAAAAATTGTGAGTATATTCGTACCTATGTAAGCGCTCTATACCTGTGCAATTCAAACTTTGCTTCCCCTACTCTTTACCGTACCAACTCAAACACGAATGGTAGACTAATTTATACGTTTTCTTGCTTCGATCTGATTCAAAATTACAAACCGGAAAAGAATGGAAGTAGGAGGGAGTCGCTGCTGTAATGAAATCTTATTCGGCAATGAGATAGCAAACATATACGTAATGCAACGTCGTTTAAATATGAGATGCCAAACACTCGCGTTTATGGTAGAGTGGCTAAGATTCTCCACCTAAATTGAGCCAATACAAACGCATTATAATTAAAATTACTATGGTCAAGCGAGACTTCGTGGAATTTACACACATCTTAGCAGATAGATCTTTTAGGAAGGAAATTTTCTTTCTTTGAAAACGACATAAATGACCTTAGACTCAAGTAACACTATCATTGAAAACTAATTAAGGCAAAAATAATCCTCCCAGTTTTTCAAAAGACTTCTACATTTACAGATTCCTCTATACTGCTGCCATGGATCCGTTTCCTCTACCGTAAGACGACTATGAATATACACGTAAAATTCATATGAATTTGAATACTGTCTTAACTAAAAGGAACATTCCACATGAATGTTAGCAGTGATTCTAACCTTTTCGTATCTAAAAAGGCTAGCAATCCTTAAACAAAATCATTGGCCTGGGGAATGACTTATGACTATGCGAACGAATGCGATAAGACTTAAGAGCTCACAAAGTCTCTCGAATGGCTTGGAGAAATGTTCTGCCGGGATAGCTCAACGGACAGAGCACCCGATCAGCAATTGGTTTCGATTCCCGGTCCCGTCAGACTATTTCAAGTCCATTCTTCCTTGGGATAGAATAGAAAGGTATCACGTATCGTGCTGTATGTAAATCCCTATCTACCGAACTGATTAATGCAATGATGTAGCCTGTAGATTGTAAATAAAAAATTTCTCAACGTGTTCTTACAAAGCTCTTCATGTGTTTCTTTTTCGCATTTCCAAAGTGGCAATAGTTAGCGTTAAAATGTTTTGAAAATGCATTTACAAATATTAGTTCTTGCTATTTACGTTACAACCAATAAATGCAATAGTAAAAGGACGAAATTTTTTGTATCTTACATTTTAACTTAACGCAAACTAACTAAATCAATATCAAGCAGTTGTAATTTTCTTCTTTGATGAGGTTATCATCGTTATCACGTCGCAAATATCATAATATCACAGAAAACCCAGTTTTAAATATTCGAAACTACTTCTAAATTGGAATTCATGGAAAAACGGTTTCAGGAATCTTCGTTAATGAGCAGTTCTTTCCGCCAATCCATGAAATCAATCATGTCAGTGCCCCTTTCGTATCGTTTTCTCGTTAAAAATTACATTCACGAGCACGTGATAAGCCTTCGTCCTGCGATACACACCCACTTGAGTTCCGCCATCATTAATCCCTCGTTTCACGTCAGGTGCTCCGGAGGTAGTAGGGCTTACTTCTACGCTTCCATAAAAATTTGCCATTTGGCATCACAGATGCATCAAAAAGAGAGCTCGTATTTTTCGCGAATCCCAAAAGGGGTCGTTAATGCTCGCATCCGTATGCCAGAAAAGTGGAATAACGGGTATTGTTATTGGTCTAACGTCGTCGGTAAGAGGGTGCCACGCAGTAAAAAGAACGCAAAAATAGGGGTATAAAGACGACAGGAAGGAATTAGGGTAAGGACAGCCAGGGGGGATATAATTGAAAGTGATAATGACCCGTCAAACCCACTCCAACGCTTGTACCGCCAACCTCTTCGATTTTCCCAGCGTAATACAACCCTCTATGTTCCCCATCACATCAAAACCGCTCACGTAAACAACCGAATCGCTATTGTTAATTTTATAAACGCTTCTCCCCTTCCCGTGGTTTTTCCCCCTTTTTTTACTGAGCAATCCCCGCTTCAATGCTCATACACGAATTACCCCCTCTTTAACTCACCCCATTCCCACCCTTTGAGTACTGTTTTTGCCCCCCTCCCAACTTGCCACATTTTACCGTGGGACAAATTAACACGAAAACCACGGTGGCAGCAGCGGCAGCAGCCTTCAATTGATCGACCCAACTACAGCCGTCGCCTCTTCCCTCCCTGCCCCTCTCCTTGCTACTCTCCCTGCCCCCCCGCCCCCCGAATCCCCTCGCCCACAAACTCCCGCATCGATCGCAAAGGCCTCCGCCCGAGAAGCATGGCCGGCACGGCAACACACCCCCCTGACCCCTCCCCCCCTTCTTAACCCTTCTCCTTCCCCTTTCCCCTTGATTCCATATGCCTCTCCCAACCACCACCCCCACCCGCAAACCACCGCGGTCTGCCTCCCAAGAAGGAGCAAAGCAGCTCGTGGATGGATGGCGAAGGAGAGTAGGCTGCGTGGGTTGGGGTTGCTAGTATCGGAAGGGGTAGTAGGGGAAACCAAAACATCGGCATGCTGGGACACTTTTTCCAACCGGGATGGTTTTTTCCTCGCGATAGGTTGGAAGGAGGTGAGAAAAGGAATAGCGCGGAGGAAAAATCTGCAGTCTCTTTCATACACCGCACCCGAAAGGCTTTAAGAATGAGGTTAAGAAAAAAGAAGACGAAAGCTCTGGAAAATGTACAAATGGGTTGGGGCATGAGGGAGTTTTAAAGGAAAAAACTACTTATTTTTAACCATCGTTCGTTTCAGGTAAACTTTTCTCCTCCGCGACGTTGGAGGGGAATATGAGAAAATGGAAAGCCGTAGACCTCACGTAATATTCCACTAGCCTGCCATTGCCCGAGATAAATCCGTTTAATATTTCCAAGAAATAAAAAGGTTCGTGGCAGTTAATTCCCCGAAAGAATAGAGGCAATCCCGTGACATCCCACAGTATAGGAGCATTCTAGACATTTCAAAAGAATCCCTCCAAGGATCAAGAGAAAATGAAAGTTAAAAGCCAGAGAAAGTGAATAAACAGCGGAGGGTCTGTGCTTAAAAACAATATTCAATATCCTCGGTGCAAGAGCGTCGTCTTACTTAGACTGCGGGTTACCCTCGCTTTAGTAGTCGGCCTAGTGGTTTCAATTCGCTGCACAAATTCAGTTAGTAAAAGAACGGTACGTCCTACTTAATCCCAAACTCATTACTTAGAGGTTCACGAATCAGAGCAGATGGACAGTATTTACACACCAAATGAGTTACCAATTTTGATCACACAATACGAGAAAATTGCAGCGGTTTCCAGAACGAGCTGAGATGAGGAATACCTCGTATGCGGAATGGAACCATTCTCGGTGCCTAAAAGTCGAACGCTGGTTGACCTCCCATCCGCGTGGAAAGTCGATAATGCCTCCAACTACATAACCACGGGTGGCCTTCTCGTTTACACGATGCACTTCCATAAATAATGACTCGTGTAACATGCGCTAGAAAGTTGTTACAAAGGGCTCCTAATTGCAGATGTTAAATATCGCGGAAAGTAAGGCTACAAAGACTTCATTAATTACCTGCTTTCACGTTAACCCAATGGAACAACATCCTCGGGATAAGGGATACACTATTCATACATCATGCAATCCGGGAATACGGCGGCATAAACAAACCAAAAACAAGCATACATTCATCTCATACATAACACACAGACACCAAAACGGCGATACACTAGCAGGAATTTAGCACTAGAACACACCTTTTCTCTTAAATCTTCCGTAATGATCCTTCTTCGCCGGTCTCTAATTAGAATGCATATTTGTTATAGGAGTAAAGGTTTCTGTTCGGCAGTTCTCTATACTTTCCAGAGAACCGTAAAGCACCACACACGCTAGTATGCAAGTTAACGAACTGACTTTTGATTGATTCACAAAATTGTAGCACTTTTTGGGTATGTATTTGGAGTTAGGTTTGTAATATTCACTCTGGCAGAAACACGGTTCGTAATGATTACTGGAAACCAATAACTAGACGTTTTGCGATCCTTGTGAAAACTGACCCACTTCCACGGAGCGGGCACTCACTTAATTATCAACACCAGGATAAGATTGTCCGAATACTGTTTCTCCGGGTATTAACGCAGTAATTAAGTCTTACGTTTCCGAAGACGGATTACATACATTTACTTATATCGACGACGTAAGGTTTTAGCTGACGAGTAGAATACACGGTTAAAAGGACTGATTATCGGACACACACAAAGAAAGCACTTCACCTTTTGATATAACAGGCAGTAACACTGGACACGGTGCAGGATAAAAGGGGTATGGAGATAAATATCGGCAGTCGATGTGGTAGATTCAGAAAATGTATCCTTAAGGAGGTACTGTATTGGCTGAGAATGTCAGGGTAAGGACCGGGGATTCCCTCACCCGAATAAGGACGAAATGAAGGAAAGAGGAGGTTGATCTCCGCTTGCTTTCAATATGGCTGTCAGACACTTCGCGCTCTCTCCCATACACTCCCCCTAGAATGTAGACCCGGATATCGCCCAAGGTTTCCACTCCGTCCGACTTGGTCCCCTCCGTATGTTTTGTTACGATGACAGAATGACCCGGCTCACGATGCTGCCACTGCTACTGCGATGAGACAGCCATTGTCTTCCGTCCCCTCTTTCGCACCGCCTTCTCCCTTCTTTTGTCCGAGTACTAATCCCTGTTTCTCGAACACAGGATTCTGATGGCAATATTAGGGCTGACGCATGGAATGGTGATGGGCCAATACGGATCCAGGAAAAAAAGTCGGTTTCTCCCGGAAAAAGTCCTTAAATTCTCCCCTTTCTTCCTTTGGCCTCTCTGCGGCGCTCTCGATGTATTTTCAGGCGAGCGTATTTTTCGAGTCGGCTGAGACCTCCATTAGGGGAAAAAACACTCACACACAATCACCTACTCCCAAGGGGCACACGATATCAGACGAAGCACACGTACGACGATTAATTTGAAACAAAGATTACGATTACAGCTCTTCGGAAAAGGTCTGGGGACGAAATGCAGAGAGGGTATCCTTGAAACCCTCTCCCCTCTCTGCTACTCTCTTGTTTTCCGATGAGCGGTGATGAACTATTTACAAGAATTACGCGTTCGAATGCGACAATTACTCTTTCACTTATATTTTCCTCGGAATGTCTGCACTAGTTCTTGTTTCACCTCCACGAATTCGATATTAATCCGATTTCTTTCTCGTGCTCCTCGTTGTACGCACAATTCTTTTCACATTCTTCGCGTTTCCCCAGCCGTAGAAACGTCGTTCATATGTTCGCGTCGATTATTTTCTATATTTTTCCCTAAGCGATATATTTTTTTCGATCGCGATACCCCTTTCGATGGGCCTATCATACACACAAACACACGTATGAAACGAAGAGACTGACTGAAGGGCGGCCCGATGTGCCCCGGAGGAGGGCGGCGGAGGGGCGATGTGTGTTTGTGTGGGGGCGGCGGAGGGGACGACGCCATCTTGGAGGGGAGGAGAGATGGAGCCACCGACGAGGGGAGACATCCCTGCCATCTCGTGGCGGAACGAAGGAAACTGGCCAAATTTGTAAAATGGGGTACAGCGGGGGGGGTTGAAGATCGGGGAAGGGTCCAGGGTAAAGAGAGGGGGGCGGAGGATTCGCCCAGCTGCCGCTCAATACCGCGGACTCGAGGCGTGCGCGAGCGCGTGCGTGCACGTGTTTAGGGCGGTGGGATGGGTAGCGTGGGGAAATGAGGGGAGGGATGCTTTGGGAGGAGGGAAAATTGGAGGGTAAAGGGTGAGGGTATGGGCATCAGATGTGAGGAGCTGAGTTACGCTGTATATGGAAGGAAGGTCGGAGAAAGGAAGTATCCTGGGAAGATAGGGGGAGAGAGAAAGTGTGGAGGGGAGAAGGTCGTGGAGGGAAATAATTGAAAGCAGAGATGCGCTAAAGGGAAGGTACACGAAGGAGAGGTATACAGGGAAAATGATGCGGATAGAGAATTGGAAAGTAGGAGGAACTGTTGGTAAGTAGGGATTAAAGCATGAATTTGAGGATTTAAAGTATTAGATTGTAAATTACAAAGAGAAGGACATTTTGAAAGAATAGCTGGGACTGATGGGGAGGTAGCCCTTGGTATTAGGGACCCAGGGCAAGGGAAAAAGGCGTGATGTTGTGTACACTCTGAGAAGAAGAGGTCAGGATGGGATATACACGTACGAACACGTCATAACCGCAGCTAGTAGGGTTTCGTGAAAATGGCGATGGGGTCAGAAGGACGGAAGAGAGATTGTTGAAATGACTTTTTCCTATAATGAAGGACGTTCTCTTTTATTTTATGAGAATGGGAATCTGACTGTGCGATTTTTTATGTACCGACCACCGAAAAGTGTGTCTGGTTAACTGCTCAAAATAATAACAAATATATTCAAAAAATCAAATTTATGACTAGTTCTAGAGAGTAATTTCTTTTCTCATCATTAAGGTCAAAACCTATCAATTAGAGAAGGATTTCATTAAGATTTATTTTCTCCAAAAAGCCGCTATTACTTTTAAAAAAGTGAGAGATACAAAATCAAACAAAGCTATAGGGCAGGAAAAACCGATGGGAGGATTTTTAACTTAAGCTGTCTGAAGTAATATTTTGGCTAATGATCTCTGTTACATCAATGCAGTAGTGTTTTCCAGATGAAAATTAGAAAATTTTAAATTTGGTAAATAATCTGATGGAACAAAATATTTTACATAAATCAAAACGCATCGTTATATAAATGATTGTTGGTTGTATACAAGGTTATTGTTGAAGAGATACTTTTATGAGAATGAGTATTGAGAATCGATAAAAATTCATTGCTTTATGTGTTCTCCGCAAATATATCTCGGGATCGTCAAATAATATATCTTTCTTAAAACATCCTAAATTAAATCCTAAAATATTAATAGCTTTTTAACTAAAAATTCAATTTTTTGAACTGAATATCAACAAGAAAGACCAAAATAATGGTTATAGAGAAAATAAAATACCTGACTAAATATAAAATAGACTGACTTAAAAATGACATAAGAATTGATAATACTACCTTAGACCAGGTTGAAAGTTTCGCTATCTAGGAATATTATTAGAAAAGATAACATATGCTAGACCGAGATTAAGAGAACAACTTTGGCGAAACAAGCTTTCCTAAACAAGAAATCTAAACATAACCGCAAACGCCTAGAGACCAGGATAAAGTTCATCAGAACTTCTGTTTCGAGCGTATTGCCATATAGATACGGAACATGGACAGTTAGGAAGCGGATAGTATCAAGCCCGAGGCATTGGAAATGTGAACCTGGAGGAAAATTATGAGAACGAGTCGAGGAGAAAGAAAAAGTAATGAACATGTCTTAGAAGCGAAAGAAAAAATATCGCTTTTAAAAACGGTAGGACGAAAAAGAGCAAATTTGATAGGACGTAATAAGTTTCAAATGCAAGGAATAACAGGTGTAAAAATTAGCGACATGACTGGGACTCGAACCCAGGTCTCCCACTTTCCGAGCAGATATTCTAACCACTGAACTACCATGCCGCGTAGAGTGGGGGACCTGGGTTCGAGTACCAGTCATGTCGCTATTTTTCACACCTATTATTCCTTGGGCTTCAGCTGCACGTGCTTAGTAATTTACTTTTCCTTAATCCTTGTGAAGTTTCATATGTTCTTGACTAACGAATGCCAAGTGTTGGGAAAGAAATCAAGAGCTCTACCCAGAGCGACATACTTCAAGAGCATGGAACAGAAGGTGATTATGACATCATAAGCTTGCATGAAAGAAGCAGTGATGAATAGACACACGTGACTACTGCGAGAAGGCCCTGCCTTAAGAATTTGATGATGAGCCAATGTTTGGAATTTGCAGCATGATTTACTTGTAATTCTATAAAATATCCAAATGTTGCCTTATTTTCGCGTGAGGTTAGGTGTAAGAGAGGCTCACGGGGGTCGCAAATGAATGCTCTATCCGTCCATCTTACTTCTATTAGGGTTTCGATCCCAATGTTCGGCAGAATAATTCCTCAAAATATCTTACACAATTAACCCAAATGTGTGGTACTTACAATAGATAACGCATGAACGTGTGTGAAAAAAGTATACTACAGAATTCGCCACAAATCATGAGTTGTGACAATCTAGATTATCAAATTTCAGCGATACATATCATACCAAGCTATTATGACAGAAACTTTATGCCTAAAATGGCCTCTTTCATCTTTTCTTCATATACCTATGAAGAAGCACTTAAATAGACATCAAAATGTGCATAAAGCTAGAGAAGTAGCTCTCTAGCTATAGAGAGATAGTAGCTAATAAAAGAAAAAGATAAATACCTCTACAAGCCATGTCATTAAATTAATTGGTAAATTTAATTCTTTAATTAATTTTCGAGCCAGGTCATTTAAGTAATTCTTAAATTGTTTAATTTAATTCATTGTTCAATTAATTTCATAAGGTCACAGTATCTAGGGGTCATAAATTCATTATACAAATAGCCAATACGTAACATTATATAGTATTATATCGTTGCTACGTTGAAGATTATCTTTTTTATTTCACGACGAAAATATAAACAAGTAATAATTCATATTTACATTGAAAACATGTTTTCTTGCCTAAAACATTGCAGGAATGTGATAATTTGAATTCTCAATTCTTCAAGATAATAGAGAAATGAAGGAAACTTCGAGAAGAGTAGTCTCAAAGCATCATCATTTCCTTAAAGAAAGCCACATGCACGTTGATGATTGTCCACCACACGTCCTCTTTTTATGACAGCATGAGTTCAGACAATTGCAGCACGTTAACGCGATGGTAACTCGAGTATATTCAGCCATTCGCACTGTTCTCCGCTGTACCGGAGGAGACCATGAGAGCTAAGAAAAAACAGTTCAATTACACGCAGTCACATTGCATAGCGTATAATCCGAGACGCAATTAACTCGCAGGATGTCGGGCAGGGTCAGTAGAATCTGGGCATTTGAATGGATATCACGTAATTAAGAAGGACTCAGCTTCTCCTCTCATCGTTCTTTTCGAGTCCTTTATTTAAAACAGAGTCAAAAACGCGCGTTCTGTAGTGTTAATTGCTATTAGAATGAAAAGCTATTATATATAGAAGCGGATAAATGATCCCCGTATTGCAATACTAGCGATAAATAGCATGGAATAATCTTGCATTGAGTTGCCTACACTTTGTGTTCCGTTAGAAGTAATTTATTTGTTAAGGTTATGTAATTTCTATTGTGCAAAACTTTCATCTGCTTCCTAGATCTATATTTCAGTATAGCTAAAGGTGAAACTCAGAACATTTCAAATTTTCCACATTTTCAAACCCACTCATTTCGTAGGAGATAGAACTAACAGTATGTGGGACAAGACCAAAATCTATCTGAAAACTATGATGGATTAATGCTCACATGCAGTAGTAAACAGCTAATTAATCTATCTAATATATAAAGACACATGACTGGTAAAGTAAAGTTATCATTATGGATTTCTGTGTCTCTCACTACCACAAAGTTAAACCTGAAATTATTAGTTATAATATATAAAGACTGCATTGCGAATTAATTGACGATAAAATTATCCTATTTTGCATTTTTCGTCTGTAATTTACTATAATATGAATTAAGATTGAAACGCACTGTCTAAATTTCAAAGAAAGTCAATGAACATACATGATACTTTGGCTCAAATTTTTATAATGTTTTTCTTATATCACGATAAATAGGAGTGTAAATTTCGTGCATTTAGTATAAAAACTTTACCAATTACGATGCTAAACAAGGGTTCAGGAAAACTTTTGAGCTGCCAAATTCAACCTCTAATTCACAATTTAGAAGGTATCAGGAAGAGATTTTTAACTTCATAAGATAAAAATTTGTAAAATAATTTCAAAAAGAAACTGTAAATATCCTCAAGAAATTAAATTTGCATTCACGAGAAAAAACTTAGCGCATAACCAGGTCTTAGAAACCAATAATTGCTTTCACTTGGGGCCTTATAAATAGCTTCTAATGTAATAAACGTGATGTAGCAGAATTAATTCCCACTATATTACCATGCTTTCAAGGAATTCCTTTCGCCGGTTATGATCGGCGTGATCTAGATGGAAAGTTTCAGTGTGCTTGATTTTTAGTAGAAGTATTTTTAAAATTGCTTCGACAGGTCATTTCGTAGGTAGGCTCTCGCCGGGAACCGATCCTAGGATCGCTTTCACTGAAGTTGAACGCGTTGCCCATTTGGCTATCCGGAAGCCCCTCGATTTTTAGCCAATCCCTTTAATTTGTAAGAATGATTCTAAGACGGCATCAGTAATTTTGGCTCTTCAATTGAAACATATATAATGAAACTCATTCCAAGAAACTATTATTCTAATACCCATACATATATTTATTCGTTTATAAATTCGATATGACTTCAGGGTCCTCCATAAGATATGGAATCCAATCCGCAGTTTTCCAGCCTTAGTACAAAACTATTAATCTAATGCTGGCTAATAAAAGATGGGAATTTAATTAAGTATCACCTCAGATATCAAGAAGATACTCTGTAAATACTGCAGTCGATCCTTGATACAGAATCGAGTTTGCCACCTCGAAAATTTCATTAACTTGAAAATTTCCACATTCAACCCGGAAATATTTAACTGTTTAGAACAGGTTATGTTGGCCTTCTATATTGAATATAGAATTGTATTTTGTGTATAGTATATTTATAATTCTGACTTTATTTTCGATCCCTGCTATGAAATTTTGATTTCCTTATAAAATAAATTTCATCTTGACCAAGAGATTTTGTTGCCTCACCCGAGGAACAAAACCCTGAAACCCGGAGAGATGGCAACACCGCATAGAACCACATATTAATGATATTGAAGAATGGAACTCCTTCACTCATGTTAAAAAGATACTTTTTTTCTATTCATCCATCTGTATTTTTGCCTCACATTTTCATGTAGGCAGATGTATTTGAGTAGTATTGTTAAAAGTGCTTCGATAGTTGAAGTTTGCACTCCCATCGGGAATCGAACCCCGGACCGCTTTTACCGAAGTAGAACGCGTTACCTTCTTGACTGTCTGGAAGTTCCTATGTACTCGATAATCCATTTATGAGAGAATGATATGGTGAGAATATCACAATTTGTATTTCTTAACTTTAAAAGAATATCTGGAAATAATGTATGTGTTGTGAATTTTTTCTTTTCTTGGCTCCAGCTCTGTGAGTGTTAGGTCCGATATATAATGTATTCTCAAATCTGCCTTTCAACTTAAGTGAACTTTAAGCTAAAGTGGTGTTTAAGTATCAGGAGTGTCTTATAAAACTTTTTAGAGTCCTATTTACTTAGATACCACTTTAAATAGTAGATGCTTTGACTGAGAATAATTTTTATACCCGTTGCCGTGAACGCCGAAAGGTTTGTTAGAAAAATATCGCATCGTAATACGGTAATGCCGCGAAGCTCGTTTATTTTTAAGATTTGACAGCTTTTAAAAAGACCTAAAACATATTTTTTGAACTGATATGCATAGTAAAAGAAGTTGCAGTTTTACAACTGATGAGCAGTTGACTCTATTAAATTTGATAGAGGAAAATTAAAGCATTCTAGAGAATAAAAAAAAGCGATGCAATCACTTGAAAGCAGAAGGTATGTTTAGTTGGATTGCTCTTGCTGATATTTATGTTAATGAGAAAGTGCTTGTAAATGACTGTAGTGTATATGAAAGGGAGGAGCCATGGAAATCTATTAGCACAAGATTTAATGCTCAGGTAAGTAATTTGAGGTCTTGGAATAAACTTCGGGAAAAGCATTACCCAATCAACTTGGTAAGGAAATTTGGCGATTAAACGCCAAAATGTAATGAGAACCGGGGGTGGTACAATGAGTTTAAATATTAAAAATCCTATTTACAAAAAATGTTTTGGGTTAATTGGTTTAAATGGACGCGGATTGCACACAAGTTTTGGTGTTTTCACGTAAAGGGATCTTAATCCCGTCATTGCAAGGGTAATATTTTTAATGGCCCTACTGGAAGGCGCTTTATGAACACCACTGCGATGAGCATGGAGCCAGTCGCGTGAAAGTGAAGAGTCAGCAGAAGCTGGTTCATTGCCGTCAATACCATGTTTCTTAAAATGAGAATATTTCTTAGTTGCTTATCAATACGGTTATCTAAGATCAATTTTAACTTTAATTCCTCTACTTCATCCTCAACATCTTCAAATAAACTCACTACCTCCATGTCTTTCGTCAGTACTTTCGGTAATAATTACCTTTGCACGTTAGCAAAATTTCATAAGTAAATATGTACGATTTTACCTATACTGAAGTTATGTTTTAATTTGCTATGAAACATTTCCCTTCCTTCCACGGTAGCTCAACTTACGAATAATTTCACCCATATCAAAATATTACGCAGGGTCAGTAGAATCTGGGCATTTGTATGGATATCACGTAATTAAGAAGGACTCAGCTTCTCCTCTCATCGTTCTTTTCGAGTCCTTTATTTAAAACAGAGTCAAAAACGCGCGTTCTGTAGTGTTAATTGCTATTAGAATGAAAAGCTATTATATATAGAAGCGGATAAATGATCCCCGTATTCCAATACTAGCGATAAATAGCATGGAATAATCTTGCATTGAGTTGCCTACACTTTGTGTTCCGTTAGAAGTAATTTATTTGTTAAGGTTATGTAATTTCTATTGTGCAAAACTTTCATCTGCTTCCTAGATCTATATTTCAGTATAGCTAAAGGTGAAACTCAGAACATTTCAAATTTTCCACATTTTCAAACCCACTCATTTCGTAGGAGATAGAACTAACAGTATGTGGGACAAGACCAAAATCTATCTGAAAACTATGATGGATTAATGCTCACATGCAGTAGTAAACAGCTAATTAATCTATCTAATATATAAAGACACATGACTGGTAAAGTAAAGTTATCATTATGGATTTCTGTGTCTCTCACTACCACAAAGTTAAACCTGAAATTATTAGTTATAATATATAAAGACTGCATTGCGAATTAATTGACGATAAAATTATCCTATTTTGCATTTTTCGTCTGTAATTTACTATAATATGAATTAAGATTGAAACGCACTGTCTAAATTTCAAAGAAAGTCAATGAACATACATGATACTTTGGCTCAAATTTTTATAATGTTTTTCTTATATCACGATAAATAGGAGTGTAAATTTCGTGCATTTAGTATAAAAACTTTACCAATTACGATGCTAAACAAGGGTTCAGGAAAACTTTTGAGCTGCCAAATTCAACCTCTAATTCACAATTTAGAAGGTATCAGGAAGAGATTTTTAACTTCATAAGATAAAAATTTGTAAAATAATTTCAAAAAGAAACTGTAAATATCCTCAAGAAATTAAATTTGCATTCACGAGAAAA
The DNA here is from genome assembly GCA_000376725.2 of Ladona fulva. Taxonomy (NCBI): domain Eukaryota; kingdom Metazoa; phylum Arthropoda; class Insecta; order Odonata; family Libellulidae; genus Ladona; species Ladona fulva. The sequence goes on from KZ308741.1 coordinate 193,395, forward strand.
AACTTAGCGCATAAC